>PISX010001103.1:0-215041 GCA_004024625.1 Mellivora capensis | reverse complement strand
GGACACGCTCTCCTTAGATAGATCAGTGATGTCTGCTGGGGCGTGGGCGATGGAGGGGGACACGCTCTCCTTAGATAGATCAGTGATGTGTGCTGGGGCATGGGCGATGGAGGGGGACATGCTCTCGTTAGATAGATCAGTGATGTGTGCTGGGGCATGGGCGATGGAGGGGGACACGCTCTCGTTAGATAGATCAGTGATGTCTGCTGGGGCATGGGCGATGGAGGGGGACACGCTCTCCTTAGATAGATCAGTGATGTCTGCCGGGGCATGGGCGATGGAGGGGGACACGCTCTTGTTAGATAGATCAGTGATGTCTGCCGGGGCATGGGCGATGGAGGGGTCACGCTCTCTTTAGATAGATTAGTGATGTCTGCTGGGGCGTGGGCGATGGAGCGGAACCCTCTGCTTTTCCTGGAGCGTGTCTTTCCTGGAGCAAGCATCTGCGGTCAGCCTTGGAACGGCCCCGGGGTGCTCAGCCACATGACTGCTCCCCTTCTCCGAGCACCTGCTGCTTCTCCCTTCTTGGGCTCCTACAGGGTGGCTCAAGTACCTCCCCCCCGCCCCTTGACCTCCCCTGCCTGGTGCTCCCAGCTCTCAGCTGGTATTGGCCCTGGGGGCTTTTCACACCCTGGCCTGGCAAGGTTGGGGCTTGGCTCAGTGCAGCCGTGAGGGAGCTGCCACTAGCCCCCCTTGCCCTGATCTGAGACTCCTCTCTGGGTCCAGGACCCCTTTTTCAGAGTCCGGGACCCTGAATCTGGACCTGGATCTGGACCCCATCTCTCTGATCCAAGATGCCTTCTTCCTGGTCCCAGACTCCTTTACTGAGCGGAGGGTGTTGTAGTCGGGTGACAAAGTGCCACAGGCCTGGGCTGGCAGAAGGGCCCATGGAGTAAGCTGTCTGGAGAGAGGAAAGCGCCTCGCCCTGACTGAGGGGCCCCTCCCTGTTCTGTGACTGGTGCTGTCAGCCGCCTCCTCGAGAGGAGGAAAGCGAAGGCAATTAGCTCCCCCTTTCCTCTCCAGTCCCTGCTTGGTTTCCTGGCTTGAGGAAGCAGTTGGCGGTGCCAGTACTTGGGAGACAGGATTTGGGGTGAAGCTCCCTGAGCAAGCCTCCCGGGTGAGCGGCTGCCCACCCCGAGCCCCTGGGCCACCCGGCCTTGGCTCAGCAGTGGAGGCCTCTCCAGGGACCCGGGGAGGAGGGGAAGGACAGCTCAGTCTCTCGTGGTTAGCGTTTTAGTGGCCGGATGATGAAATCCCCCACAGGCCAGAACTTTCTGGGCTCAGCCTGGGCCTGGGAGGGGCAGCTCTGACGTCCCCAAGCACCAGCGACATGGTGTGCGGGAGCATACCCCGTCTCCCTGGGGCAGCTGGGTTTATGATTCTTCCCTGTGACCGTGGAGCCGTGAGCGGCATTTCCCGGGAAGGACGGGCCTCCGGGTGTTGGGCAGGCTGTGCCACCTCGAAGGCATTAGGGCACAGTCCCTCCCAGTTGGCATCCAGGAGCCCCAGGCGTCCCGTGGCTTGAGACCCCACAAGCCAGTGTCTGCCTCCATCTTGCCCTCTCTGCCCTGTGTGTCTCCACCAGCCTCTGACCGCTGGGACTTGCCTCTGGGTCCCAGTGCTCTGGGCCGCCCCGGGCCACCCTGTGGCTCTGCAGCTGGTGGGCCACGCAGCCCTCCCACCCCGAGCTGCTCCGCTGCACTCTCACTTCCCTCGGCCACCCACCTGTTCTCGAAAATAACACCCGGATGGGCGGCACCTCGCAGGCCCAGCCCAGGAGCCCGGCTTGAACCGTCTCTTCCCACGGGGGTGGGCTTGGGGTACGTGCCTTCGGGGTGCCCTTGTGCCTGGTTCTGCGCGGGGCCTGGTGGCCGTTGGCGTGATGACGGTGGGGTGAGGGAGGTGTGAGCGAACACAGGACGGTGGGGGAACGTGCTGGGGGGGGCTTCCCGGGGTGCCCGTCCACCTGACCACTCTCACTTGGCGGCCGTCGCTGCCCCAGGCTGTGCGGTGGCGACTGTCAGGGACGGGGGCTCCACCAGGAAGCCCCCTGTAGCAGACTCGGAGCCTTGGGCTCACTTGCGGGAAGGGCCTATGCGGGACAGAGTCGTTCGCTGTTGTGTGACGGTGATGGTGAAACTGTGGGAACGTCCCCAAGGCCCAGCGGCTGGGCATCGCTGGAGCATGCGGCCCTGGCCCGGGGAGAGTCCCAGACACCCGGCGCGGGGGTACCACGCAGCCCACGAGGAAGGGCCAGGGCCCAGAGCTGTACGCTATTCCCAGCAGTCCCGTTTTGTAATAATAAAAATACGGAGTCAAGAGTATGGACGGCAGAAAGGCCTCACGTGGTAAGGGGTGCTATAGAGCTGGAGCTCACGTGGGCTTTTATTTTATTCCAGACTTTCCCCCTTACCCAGGAGAGGCCGCTCCTATTTTGGGAGAAAAGACCAAGAGCCAAGCTTTGCCCCTGGAGTGCCATCCCAGGCACCTTTCCTTCCGTTACAATCAGGCGGACCCCGCAGGCAGCTGGCCCTGGTTGGGGGGGCCTCAGTTTCCCCACTTGGTGAGATGGTTGGTGCTGGTTATCCCAGCCCCAAGAGGCTCCTGGGTCCTGGGTGCCGTGGGCAGGTGAGCTGCCTCGTCCGCTGCCTGCCCTCGCTGGGCACCCTGAGGGGGGCGCGGGTGGCGCGGCGGGAGCTTGGCTGCCTGCCTCCGAAAGGCCAGCCCGGGCTCAGCTTTCCCGTGTGGGGACAGCTGGGGGTGTGCCTGCCCCTGCCCCCCAGGCCTCCCCCGCAGCCTCCCTCCCCTGCTTGGCTCCCGCCCGACTGGGGGCGGAGGGTGAGTCTGCAGCTGCGAACAGCCGGTTCAGGGGATAGAGCCCAGCTGCTCCTGGCAGACAATGGAGCCCCCCTGCTCCCTGCTCCCTGTGCCCCCTCGGGGCTCTGCCCTGGGGCTGGCGCGGCTGGAATTTCCAGAAAGTGCAGCTTCTCTGGTGGAGAAGAGAAGGGAAGTCTGCGCTGGCCTCCCAGCGGGTTTTAATGCATTCACAAGACGGGAGTCTCCCAAAGCCAGCCCAGAGAGGAGGTAGCTTTTAAAGAAATGCTAAACATCATGCCCGATAGTTGGGAAAACGGAAAGAAGAGAAGAAGAGACCATTTAGGGCAGTTTCCAGACTCCCGCCCCGGGCAGGCCCATGTCAGGGGGACTTTGAGGCCCCCAGGTCCCCCGTCTCCGTCGGAGGCTGGTTTTGCTGCTCCTGAGACAGCCGAGACCCTCCTGTGGGGCCTGGGACAGGGAGGGACTAGTCTGGGCTCCAGAGTCGTGGGGCGGGGGCAGAGTGACCCACGTGGCGGGGGCGCAGGGGCGGGTCCTGGTGAGCCATCCCGTGTTTTTATCCTGGTGAAATAAAGAGCTGGAGGTTTACCGTCTTAGGCATTTTTAAGGGCACGGCCCCCCCCATCTGACTCCAGAACGTGTTCCTCTCGCAGAACTGGGGGTGCACACCCGCTCAGCGAACCCCGCGCCCCTCCCTCCAGCCCCGGCGTCCACCACTCTCTCTGTTCCTGTGAATCTGACTTTTCCGGGGCCTCGTGGGAGCCCGTCCTGCAACGCCGTGTCCTCTTGGGTCTGTTTCCGCTCAGCGTCGTGTCCTGCAGGCCTGTCCACGTCGGGGCAGGGCTCAGGATTTCCTTCCCTTTAAGGCTGAGTAATGGTCCGCTGGGGCTGGACCACGCTTCATTTGTCCACGTCCGTGGACGGGTGGGCTGCTTCCACGTCTCACTGCGGTGAACGCGGCCGTGCTCTCGTCTCTTTGAGCTGCTTTTGCGTCTGTGGGTGAACACCGGACGCGGAGTGGCCGGGTCGTGTTGGTGATACCATGGTCGGGGACGCGGCACCGCTCTGCACAGGGGTTCTTGCCCACGCATGTGTTCCGTGTGGTCAGTAGTCGCCCTCTAGGTGGGGTGGGGGTCTCGTTCAAACCCGTGTCGAAGCTGAGGACCCCTCCCTCCCCCTCTCCTGGAGGTCTATGTCCCCGAGCCCCAGGGACTGCAGTCAGGCTCGCCAAATGGGGAAACCAAGGCTTTGAGGGACGCAGAGACTTATCCAGGGTCCCCAGCGAGCTGTGCGTCAAATGGAAGTGCGTGTCCAGTGTCTTTCTGTCCCCACTGGCTGCCAGGGTGGCCATGATGGGGCAGGAGAGACGAGGTCCTGATTCGGGAGAGTTCCTGCGTGCATTTCCCCTGTGGGTAGGCGGCAGTCAAGGTGGGAACAGAAGTCGGAGAGAAGTGACTTCAGAAGGCACAGCTGAGGTTTCACCTGTAAAGGGAGTCCCTTGCTCGAGGGAGGCTGGGGGGTGGGGGGGCACCCAGTGTTAGCATCAGGAGGCGGACCCTCTCCCTGGCTTCTTCATGGAGAGGGACTCCCTGTGGGGTCCCTCCTGCCTGGGGATGACACGTGGACATTTGGGGCATGGGTGAGATTCGATTGCATGAAGCCCCTGAAGGGACCGGGGCTCCTGACAGGCTGAGAGCCCAAAATGGTTGTTCAGAGAAGCAGGGTCTCCGCGACCCCCACACCGGGGAGCTGGCATCTTCCCTGCAGACCGAGCCTGGGAGGGGTCCCTGGCCACTGCCCCCGGGGCTGGCAGAGCCTCCTGGGTTCTTGAGCTGCGTCCTCCTCTCTTCTCACTGCGCTCAGCTGGCGTTTGTGGCTTACGGACCCGGGCTCGTAAGAGCGTTTAAACGCAGAAGGAACGTGTGCCCATCTTATCCTCCACCTGCTTCGACTTCAGACCACGTTTCCCCGAGTCCTTGTCCACCTGCAGATGTGCTCGGCTCACACACGCACAGGTGCGCACACACACACGCACGCACGCACAGGTGCGCGCACACACACACGCACGCACACGCACGCACGCACAAGTGCACACGCGTACACACGCATGCACGCACAGGTGTGCACACACGCACGCACGCACAGGTGCACGCGCATACACACGCACGCATGCACAGGTGTGCACACACGCACGCACACATGCACGCACGCATGCCCCCTCATGACCCCCCACGTGGAGCACGTCCCACTCACCGTCGCTGTGCAGTACTTGGGGCAGTGAGCTCTCAGCCGCCTCTACAGCCTGCCCTGCCGTTCCCGCCTCGGGGACGAGTCCCCTCGCCCCACAGCCCTCTGGGGCCCCCGTCTGGCTTCGCTGGGCACCTGGCGCGTGCTGCTCCCGCTCCGGGAGCTTAGAGTCCTGGCTAACATCTGGGGAGAGGGGGTTCTTGCGAGGCCTCATGGCCCCTGCAGAGTGAGAGGCAGCCCCCGAAAGGCCTCTCCCCAGTTTGGGTGCTGTGTGGACGCTGCCCCTGGTGGGGCCTTGCTGGCTGGCTGAGCGGTTCCCCGCCCCCCCGCGCCCCGGCCCCCATGGTGACAGAGCTGACTCGGCAGCCTTGACTGTGTGTGCGGGGACGGGTGGACGGAGATGGATGTCAGCTTTGTGTGTGGAGGGAAGTGGCAGTCCCCAGGGATCCCAGCTCCTCTCAGGAACCCCTGGGAGCTGTGGGATGGCAACTGGGCAGGACACCGGGCCCTTCTTTTGGTGATGTGTGTCCACCTGAGGGATCCCCGTGAGCGACCGTGTGCTGCTCTGAGGGATGCTCTCGGCTGCCCTGCTGGTAGGCGGAGGATGATGTCTTATGTCCCTTGGTGTCTCTAAGGTGATGGGACCTTGAAGGGCCATGTGTGAGGCATGGGGTTGCCGCACGTGGGAGTGCTCGCAGGAGCAGGTGGTGCTGGGTGAGTGAGAGGGGGTCTCGGCTGCCCCCAGGTGGGCTGCAGCCCCTGGTTGAGAGAGTGGCTTTCACAGAGCGTGGGGGAGAGGGGGGTGGACACCTGGGGCTGGGGAGCCACAGGCCTGCTTTGGTCCCCTGATTTTGGGGTGCTCGAACTGGGCACCCTCCTGTAGCAACGTGGACGCAGCCACTGGGTGGGGGTTTGGAGGCCTTAGGCGTGCCCTTAACCTGGAGCTAGGGTCCTGGGGGCAGGGGTCCCTGGAAGGTGTGGTTGGGGGAAGGCTCAGATCTGACCCCCAGTCTCTCTGCCTGAAAGCTGGCTGGTTTGCTTGAGCCCCACACCCCGATTCAGGGGTGTCTGGAGCTGGACCAGGCACTGTGATGTTCAGAAGGAGGAGGCATGTTCCCCAGAGCCCTGAGTCAAAGCTGGGGGCCCATGTGCCAGCTGTGGGATGCAGGGGTCCCACCTGAGTGGGGTCGTGGGGGCACCTGTGGGAGACAGAACTCTTGCTTCAGTGTCTCATCAAAACCCATGTCATCCCTCCATCTGTCTCTCCATCCGTCCCGCAGATCTTTGCTGAGGGCCTGTGGGGGCCACGTGAGGTCATGGAGCGGTTCAGGGTGTGAGGGCTGCCTCGGCCTGATGAGCGACCTGGGGTTGCCATGGTAAATGACCACACTGGGTCCACAACAATACTCAGCCAACTCCAGAGTCCGGAGCTCTGAGATCCAGCTTTGAGATCCAGCTGTGCTCCTTCCCGAGGCCCCGGGGAGGGTCTTCCCCACCTCTCCCAGCTCCTGGTGGCCCAGGTGCCCTTGGCTTGGGGCAGCGTCCCTCCCATCCCTGCTCTGTCCTCAAACGGCCTCTCTTCTTCCTGTGACTCCGCTGCGGCTTCTATAAGGGACCCTTGCTGTGGGCTTTAGGGCCACCCCTACCCAGGATGATCTCCCTCTGCGATCCTTAATCACATCCGCTTAGAGCCTTTTTCCAGATAAGATCACATTCACGGATTTTTAAAAAAATTTTTTTAAAAATTTATTTATTAGGGGGCGCCTGGGTGGCTCAGTGGGTTAAGGCCTCTGCTTTCGGCTCGGGTCGTGAGGATCGAGCCCCACATCGGGCTCTCTGCTCCGCAGAGAGCCTGCTTCCTCCTCTCTCTCCCTGCCTGCCTCTCTTGCCTGCTTGTGATCTCTGTCTGTCAAATGGGCAGATGAAATCTTAAAAAAAAAAAAATTATTTATTAGAGAGGGAGAGAGAGCGAGCGAGCACAGGCAGACAGAGTGGCAGGCAGAGGCAGAGGGAGAAGCAGGCTCCCTGCCGAGCAAGGAGCCCGATGTGGGACTCGATCCCAGGACGCTGGGATCATGACCTGAGCCGAAGGCAGCCGCTTAACCAACTGAGCCACCCAGGCGTCCCACATTCACGGATTTTAGAGACCAGCACAGAGACATGTCTTTTTGGGGGTCATCTTTCAACCCCCCTACACTTGGTAGATAACTTCCTCATGCCTCAGTCTCCTCATCTGTAAAACGGGACCATGTCGGTGCTTCCCTGATCATGTTCATGTCAGCTTGAGGTCTGAGTGTGCTCCCTCGTCCGGGCACGTGGCTCGCCCCTGGCGCTGGCTGCCGTGGGTACCACCCCATCTGACGGAGGGAAACCAAGGCGCGGAGAGGTGAAGTGGCAGTCCCTGTGTCCAGGCTGGGCTCCTAGCCATGGGCGTCATGGAGCACACTGACTGTGGGGGAAGCAGGTGAGTCTGCCCCATTGGGTCTGGGCCCTGCCCAGTGGGTGTCTGCTCCTCCCCTGTGCTCGGGGCTTTGTGGGGATCCCCCAGAGCGGAGGTGGGGTGCCCCAGGGGTGCACCTGGCCTGCCCCACCAGGGGCTGTAACTGGGGACCTGGTGGAAGGGAGTCCCTCAGAGCCCCCTCCCTCCCGGCACTGACTCCTCCCCAGGGGCTCACCCTCGTCCCCCCTCGCCCACGCCCGCCAGGGAAGAGTTGACCGCCCGCTTGTCTGGGGCGGGTTTTGACACTTGGCTGCACAGGCGGCTGGAGAGGGGCCTCCTGCAGGGGAGGTGGCGGCTCCCTCCTCGCCATCTGCCTTTGGTTGGGAGCACGGAAGAGGCTCATCTCGGCGCCTCGTGGCGGAAGCTCCCTCCAGCTTCCATGTTGTTTACCCTCAATGTTTGCAGCCCAGCGGGACGGGTCGTAGTGAGATTCGTGCGATCGGACGGGAGCGCCGTGATCTGGTGTGTGCTGCCCATTCAGGGACGCGTTTGGGTTTAATTTCAGCAGCAACAGGGAAACGAAAATAGTCGGACGTGTTCCGCTCGGATCGCTCCGGAATCCGAAGGCCCACATTGCGCCAGAGGGAGGAGTTCGCTCTGAGGCTGACCTCCGAGGCTGCTCCTCTGGGAGGAGGGGGAGGTGGAGAAGACGAGCGGCCGGACGAGGGGCGATGTCACAGGAGGCTTGCGAGTGGGTGTTAGTGGTCTGCGCCAGGCTGCAGGGGAGACAAGAGGGGCCAAGGTCCCGGGGCGGGGGAGGGGGACGAGGCGGCCGAGCCCTAATCTCTCTGAGCTGCGAGGGCCGGGGGCGGCCGGGAGCAGGCAGTGGGATTTGAACCCTCGGTGCTCAGAAGCCAGCTCAGGGAGGATGGCTGGCTGTGCGGGGAAATCCTAGCAAAGCCGTTTCCTGCTGCCTTTGTAGAAAACCTTTGGTTTGACCCTGACCTTGAAGTCTGGATAACGCGGCCCTGCCTTATCCCTCCGGCTCACGCAGGCCATTGGAGTGGCCGGTCTCTGAGGACTGCTGGGAAAAATTTCCATCCAGGTAGCCGACGGAAATCCCAGATTCTCTCCTCGGACAGCTGTGGTTTCTCCAGGGGTCCCCGCTGCACCCCTCTTCGTGTCCTCGAGCCTGGGACCCCAGCGCAGGACCCGGGATGCAGCAGGCGCCTATTAAGTGTCTGCTGAGCGGATTGAATGGGCATCAGCTGCCTTCCTGCTCGCTCGGGCTTCCAAGCTGGCACTTTTCCAGGATTACTTTCCTTGGTGAGTTTCCCCCAAGCACGGACGAGGAAGTACCTTCAGGTCAGACAGAGGGTAACCGTCTGCAGCCATCAGCGGCACGGCACAGCCTGGCTTTGCTTGCTGCCACGTGCCTCCTCCTGCTGGAAAGCTCGACTTCCTCACGGATCAGAACCCGCTGCCCACGGCTCAGGGGCTGCAGACAGACAGACCGACCGACCGGCTTGGCAGCTGGTGGGGAGGCCAGTGCACTGGGTTTTGGGGACTTGGTTCATGCTGGAGCTTGCTGGGAGCCAGAGGTCCCCAAACCCAGGTGTGTGCAGGAATCGGCCTGGACAGAAGCCAGGAGTGAAATCCCCCAACCCAGGGCTGGACCAGAACACCTGGGTTAGGCCCGGACCCTCCCCTGGCCACCTGTTGAAGTGGGCAGTCCTCGTGCTGTGTTTCCATCGTAAAATGGGGATATGTGACAGCTCGGAACCGTGTTGAGGAGTGAGCCAGACAGTGAGCCTGCAGGGCCCAGCCCAGGCCCCGGGGCTGCCCAGCACATCTGAGTGTGAGAGACTCAAGATGCTGGACGCCTGTGCCACACGCGGACGTGAGAGACATTGCGGCCTTGCGGCCTGCTGACTTGTTCAGTGACACAGCCTAGTGGCTGCCCACTGGCAGGTGGGCGCTGTGCCTCCATGCTGGACGCGACCTGCCCTTGACCTGGGGCGAGGCTGGCCTCCGGCAGACCGTCGTGACACGCAGGCAGTGCCACCCTCTGCTCCAGAGGGGAGCCCAGCCCTGTGCCAGGGCAGTGCAGAGGGGCCCATGGGTGCTACTGGCATGTGCAGGAGAAGGTGGATGTGCTGACCCCGGGTTCCACCTGCCGGCTCAATTCCGGAAGAGAAGCTTCGGGAAGTGAGGGCCTCCCCAAGCAGGGACATTGGCTCGTGGGGTCCCCTGATGCCTCTAGAACCTTCGTGGATCCTGGCGGCTTGGGGGAATTTTGGGGGCCATTTGGAGTGTCACCCTCGGGACACCGAAGCGTGCGTCACAGACGAGCCCTCTTTGCCTCAGTCACGAGATACCCAGCCCCTCTGTTGTCCCAGGTGTTTGGGACCCGGGGGGAGCAGACTGTCTCCCTTTTCTTCCACGGGGTGTCTGGCTAGCCGGTCACCTCCGGGCCACCTGTTTATTTACCCCCAGGGCCCCAAGTTGGAAAGATCCATTCCAGCACACCGCGTCTGTTAATAATGAGGCCATTTTAAAAGACTTTTGGATTGAGCGTGGCATAAATAAAACAAGAAGTTAATTCATTTTCCCATTTTTTTATTGATCAAAGGCATGTCAGCTGCTAGTCACAGCATCTGATCAGGGGCGTGGCCCCGGGCGGTCAGGGTCACTCCAGCGGGGACAGCACGTGGTTTATCACAGGGAAATGCAGCTCTTTGCTGCTTGTAGAGACGTTTTAGGGACACTCCACTGTGTCCGTGGAAATTTGAATATGGAGGACCCCCTCCCAGAAAGGCAGAGGTTGTCAAAGGCAGCCCTGCTCTGTGGGTGGCTGGGAGGCGGGAAGCGGATACCCCCCATCTCCCCCCAGCTCCCGTGGGGACTGTGGTGTCCGTGGGTTTCTCTTGAGCGGGGGGCACAGGCAGGGTCCCGTACATTCCCCTGTGGCTCGTTGGGTTGGCGGTGAGCAGCGAGGCTCAGACACCATCTCCCGGAAGCCTTTGGCCGGCCTCCGTCTCTCTGCCTGCGTCTGGGCAGCAGCGTTGAGTGGGGGGAGGCTGGTAGTGAGAAGCTAGCAGGGGTGTGGACGAATAGTCCAGGTCCTCCTGGGGTGTGGGGACTCCCCAGCTCTCTAGCTGACCGTGGCCTGGAGGGAGGTTAGCCCCAAGTGCCCATCCCAGGGCCGCATCCCCTGCCCCCACTGTCCCAGGGCGTGATGGGACAGGGAAGCCCTGGGAGCAGGGACTTCGGAATGTCCTGAGGGAGGTGGCCTGGGTCAACTAGCACTACCTAAAGCAGTTACCTTGAGGGAAGAGCCCAGCATTCCGGAACTCGGGGCCAGGTTTTCTTTCTGCATTTTACAAGTGGAGAGACAGGCACGGAGAGGAGAGGGGGTGTGGCTCTGGAGTTGCCAGGCCAGGCCTCTCCCCACCAGACATGCCCGCTATGGGTCTGCAGCTGAGCCCTTGCCCTGCCCCAGGTGGAGCTGGGACCCCAGGACTGGGAGGCCCAGGGATGCCAGCCGGGGGCCCGGGGAGTGGCTTTTCATATTGGTGGCAGTTTGCAGGGGCCAGGGGAAGGTCAGGGGCATCCAGGGAGCCCAGCCTGGGGCTTTCCCTGCGGGGTCCCCCTTGGCCGGGCTTTGCCGTGGGGCACAGCATTCCCCCAGGCTCCTGACCCAGCTGGTGAGGTGGCCGTGAGACTTCCTAAGAGGTCCCCCTCCTCCTTGCGAGTTCTCCGAGCCTCACTTGGTCTGTCTGTGGAATGGGGCAGTCACGTTCCATGCCTCCCAGGGCCACTGCAGGCATTGGGTGGGATCCTGCGCTAGACCACGCCTGCATGCTGCCGGCCACGCGGGAAGCACCCGGCCCCCTGTTACCCCATTATCTCCGTTGACGCTTCGTTCAGACCGCACATCCCCAGTGGAAGCCTGCTGACCCAGGATTTCGCCTTGCTGGGCCTCAGTTTCCCCTTTTACACCTGCCTCTCTGTGCTGGAGCACACGAGCAGCCCCTGAGGGGACAGAGCAGAGCCGCAGCCCTGGGTGTGTGTGGCAGAAGCCGGGTGGATGTGAGTTCTGGGGCCTGGGTGTCCGACGCCCCTTTCAAGGCCGCCTGCCTGGACGCCAGGCCCTCCAGGTCTCCTCCACGTCTCCACGTGGGGCAGGCAGTGTCTCCCCGATCGTAAGTCGGTTTCGGGGCCACCAAAGAGTTGTGACCATGTGGGGCCAGGAAGCCGGCCCCAGGGGTGCTCTGAGGCCTCGTGGCTCAGACGTGGGATCTGGGCTCTCAGGGCCGGCTCTGCCTCCCACGTCCGGGATCTCCGCGCTGGGGCGGGCCGTTTGGGGGTGGATGACAGATGACAGCGGGCAGCAGGCCCTGCGAGGCTGGTAGGGGGCAGCTGGGCCCGGAGCCCGTGTGTTCTCACTAATCTGATTTCAGCTGAGTGGGCGGGACGGAGGGGGTCAGGAGTGCACTGCACGGGCGGCCCACCTCTTGGCGCAGTGGCCAGGGCCCCTCCCTGTGGGCTGGGAGAACGGGGGGGTGGTGCCCTGAACAAACACAGCGGGGGCCGACTCAGCTCTGGGCTGCTGGTTGCTTGTCAGGGGGCCAGTTTCTGGGGACAGACCCTCATTGTGGCCCCTTAGCGGACTTCCGGGGCTGAGTGTCTCCAGATGCCGGTGGAGCCGTGGCTGAGTCTCAGAGAGGGCCTGGAGGGCCGAGCAAAGAGAAGGCCACTCGCCCCTGTGGCCACAGGGACACGGTCCCAAGCCAGACCTTCTCTGGTCACAGGACAAGGGTGGGCAGCTTCTGTCCTGGCACTGGCCACTGTCTGGACCTTCCCTTGCCTGCTGTCACTCAGCCTATGGCTGGGATGTGCCCATGGTGTCCTCTCCCCACCTGGCCCTCAGGAGTCTCTCTCCCAGAGTCTGAAGCCGTCCCTGCTGGGATGGGCTGGGCCTCGGCCACATGTCCTCCTGTGTCCAGGGGTGATGGGGAGGGAGAGGCCGGCGGTCAGAGGAGCGGACGCGAGCTGCAGAAACAGTAGGCCTGCTGCCCCCGCTGAGTGGAAAGAGGAGAAGGGGCCAGGAGTCCGGTCATAGGGCCGGCCCTTCCACGCTCTACTCCTCTCCGCGTCCGGCCACTCCCCTAACTGTACAACAGTGCGGTGGGGCGGGGGGACCATGTATCTCATCCTTTGGAGCAGGCCGGCTGCGAGAGGGACCCTGGTGCTGAGCACAGGGGACAGGAGGAACGCGTAGGGATGCACGGACACCCGTCCTCTCCAAGGACCTTTGCTGCTTTGCAGCAGATGTGGGATCCAATCTGGGCTCTACCTCCTGCTAGGGAGCCTCAGTTTCCTCTCCTGAGAAATGGGGTGAATGATGGTGGGTGGGCGTAAAGGCATCCGTGGCAGAGAGCAGCGGAGCCGGCTGGGTGCACAGATGCTCCCCGGAAATGAAGCCGCCTCCTCTCGTTTTGCTGTGGGGCCCGGTGCTACCGCATCCCTCTCCCGGGGGCCTGAACCCGTCTGTGTGCCTCAGTTTCCCCAGGGCCAGCCTTCTGTGGGCTGTGAGCTGCGTGGGGCCGGGTTCCGGAAGCTTGGGGCCCACGCGGCTGCCACGGGGAGAGGACGGGCAGACAGACGCTGTGCCTGCAGGGCAAGGGGCGCCCCCCTGTCCTGAGCCTTGAAAGGAAGCCTGGCCTCGCCGGCTGCGATTATGGTTAGGAGCCGTGTAATTAACTCTAAAAATGGGAGGCCGAGGAGGGCACAGTGTGGACACTTCGTGGAAGCTGGAGCCGGGCTGAGGCTGCTGGGTGGGAGGGAAGGTCTGAGACTGGCCGGGACCCGGGGGTGTGGGCTGGGGCAGCCTGTGGCTGGCCCACAGACTGGGGGCGTGAAGCCGAGGACGTGCATCCTCCCGGTTCTGGAGGCTGGACGCCTGGTTGGGACGGGGGCCGGGCTCTCTGGGCTCCTCCCTGCTCCGGGCGGTTTGCCAGCCCTCACTGGCCTTTCCTGATGCACGGAGCGCCCCAGATCTCTGCCCCCACCAGCACATGGCCTTCCTGTGGGGTGTCTTTCTCCGTCCCTCTTTTTAAAAAACTTGTGTTTTATCGCAGTATAATCAGGATACACAAGATTTACCTTTTTGTGGGGGGGAGCAGAGGGAGATGAGAGGGAAAATGTTAAGCAGATTCCCCGCTGAGTGTGGAGCCTGACGTGGGGCTCGATCCCCCGACCTGAGATCATGACCTGAGTCGATGTCAGGAGTCGGCCGCTTAGCCGACAGCGCCACCCAGCGCCCCCCAGCGCCCCCAAATTTATCAGCTTAAGCATCTTATGTGTACAGTTCAGCCGCGTTAGGTGCCTTCACGGTGTTGGGCACGATCACCGCTCTGACTTCTAGAACTTGCTCCTCGTCCCAAACTGACACTGTCCCCAGGAGACACGCCTGGCCACCCCGCCGGCACCACCGTGCTGCCCGTCTCAGTGAGCTTGGCCTCGTGTGTGTGGGCTCCTGCTGTCTGTCCTTTTACGTCCGTGCGATCCAGAAGCTTCAGGTCTAGGAGGACAAGACTTAGGAGCGTCTGAGGTCCAAACCGGCAGCCATAGCCATTCAACAGAAGTTAATCAGAACAAAATCAACAATGTACTGTTTAGGTCGGACTAGCCTCATCTCAAGTGCTCAGTGGGCACGTGGGTCTCGTGGCTGCCCTGCTGGATAGCAGGTGCTTGGAATGCATCCATCCTTCCGGAAAATTCTGCGGGGGCATATGGCTGCAGGCTCATGGACATGAAAGAGACACGACAAGAAGCATCACTGGACCTAGGGCTGGAGTGTCCTTTGCTGTCAGGGCATCGTGATTGTCTTTTGTTGAGGAAACGTGAGGAAGTACATCTGTAGACGAGGATGGGTGGGATCCATGTTGATTTGCTGCCGTGGGTGCTCTCATTGTGGAAGGAGGGTCCTTGTTCTTAGGAGCTTCAGATGTTTGGGGGAGACGGGGTTGCGTCTGCGGTGTGCTCTCGCGTGTTCAGAGAACACCGTCCGCGCACAGGGCCGGTGAGTCCGTGCTGGCTGTGACCGGGACTGGCCGCGGCTGGCCCGGGTGGGGGGTGGGCACGGCCCGTGGGGGGTGCACGGCGGGGGTGAGGGCCACTCGGTTTATGCCGGGCCCGCTGTAGCTTGTGACTTCTGCCTGCCCTTTGTCTCCGTCTGTCCCTGCATCTGCATTTCTGGTGGGCGGCACACACTCCAGTTTTGCTGTCCAGCCTTTGGCCCTTAGGGAATGGCTGCTGGGGAAGACTAGCGTCTGAAGTTTTGGGACCCCGGGCCATGCATGCCGCTGTCCTTGCCTCGAGGACGCCCTTCCCAGCTGGACTGGTGGGCCGGCCAAGCGCTCACTGTGGCCTCAGGGTACACAGCCCATAGTGGTTGGAAAGCTGCCTTCAGGAGCCGAAGCTGCTGTCCCTGGTCCTGTAGTGGGAATCAGTGGACGGGATTCGAACCTGGGGCTGGGCCCCCTCCAAATCCTGCTCCCCAGGCCGCCTGGCCTGCTGCCCTCCTGCCTCCTTTACCAGCTCCTTCTCCACGGGGGCTGCGGCCAGCCATTCCGTTCAACCCCCACCCCCAGACCTCCCGCCCCAGCTGCTTCACCAGGCGCAGTGCGGGTGGGAGCTGAGACGTGGGGTTGCCGGGTGGAGGAGACGCCCCGACTGTGGCTGTGGGACTCTGGCCCTGGTGCGTCCCCTAGCCTCCCGCTGAGACTGGTTGGTGTGTGCCGTTCCCGGGGTGTGCCATGGACAGGACGGCTTCCACGGGGGCGGGTCTGTGCCGGGGAAGGCGGCGAGTGTGTGTCTGTGTGTGTTCGTGCTCTGTTTTTGCTGACTCAGACCAGCATTATTTCTGGTCCCGATCGTCCATGCTGGATCCTCTGGGCAGGGGTATGGGACAAAGGGTCATGAGTGGCCAAGGTGAGCCGGGGGCGTCTGGACCCTCAGGCCGGCGGGGGCGAGGCTGCTCAGGGCCGGAGCGCACGTCTCTGCCGGCACCTGGAAGCTAGAGCTCGCCGTGGTGACGGCCGCTCTTCCCGTAGACCCTACAGGCTCAGTGTTCTCTTCTCTTCTCCAGTTCCTGTGCTTGAAGAACATCCACACGTTCCTCAAAGTCTGCCACGACAAATTTGGGCTGCGAAACAGCGAGCTGTTCGACCCCTTTGACCTCTTTGACGTCCGGGACTTCGGGAAGGTGAGTGCTCTCTTCTCCAGGGTCCGGGCACGGGGGGCCGAGCACCGGCTCAGTGCGGGGGGGCCGGACGGGACAGGCCTGGCCCCTCCGACACGGCCGTGCCCCGCACCTGCACCCGCAAGCGGGGACGCGTTACAGACAGGAGGGTGCGTGGGGGGCGGAGGGTGGCGGGGCACCCAAGGTGAGGCCAGGCATCGAGAAGCCAGGGGGCTGGAGGGAAAGCCGGGCGTGCATGCGGGCGGAGCCGGGGCACTTGCTGCCGGGGATCTGCAGTTCTTGATGGGGCGCCTGGCTCCTGTGAGGGGGCCGAGATGCGGCGGGTGCCGTGATTATCGGGGTGCGCGTGAAAAGGGCCATGGCGGTCACACCAGAAGCAAGCGGAGTGGTCTCTGGCTGCAGGCATATGTTGGGCGGGAGGGTGGGTCGCTGATGACCTGAAGCCCCAGGTTCCCTGGAGGTGATCCCCTGGGTCCGTGGCAGACAACTCAGAAGCTCGGCTGTGTCCGGCCAAGAGACCCCAGGCAGGGCAGCCGCAAAGTCTGCGGGCTGGCGGGGGGGTTGGGTGGGGGTGGGTTTTCAGCTCCTTTGTGAGCTGGCTTCGTGGCGGGCCTGCCTTCACAGCCACGTGAGATGTCACGTGTGGTCCCAGGCCACTCCTTGGACGTGGCTGGGATGGGGGCTGTGATATCTCCCACTGCGTGGAGGCTGGGGGCGGGAGGGAAGAACTGGTTCTGTGCTGCCTGCGTTCCAGGGGTCCCCGTTCTCTGTGTGTCCCCCCACCCCGCACCGCGTCTTGCCCCCCCGCCCTCCGCCGCCGGGCTGCTGGCACAGGCTCAGCCAGACCGGTGCTTCCCGGACTGCCCGAGGAGCTGTTTCCACCTGCTGATGGGAAACATCAGAAGATATTTATTGCTTAATTTGTCTGAGAAGCATTATCGGGGACTGGGTGTTTGAGGAAATGTGCTGTGAATGCATCATTTATGAAAGGAGGGGGGACTTCTGGATCTGCTGCTGTGAGTGCTGCGCTGCGCGCTCCGAGAGGACCCTTTCCTTGAGGCACTACGATCACCGGCAGTAGCCTGGACTTCCCCATAAGCCACCTGACCTGATGGTCCCCTCCCCACATTCTGGAATTTGCTAGACAGGAGGTTCACAGACCCCACAAGAGCCCATCCCTGTGCGATGGCCCCTTCTAAGCAGTTTCCGTTCCCCCAGGAAGGGCTCACTTGAGCCCCTGCTGGTGCAGTGCCCCTGCCTGGGGTTCCCGGCCGCCAGCCTCCCTGTGTCCCTGGCACGTGTGCTGGGGCAGGAGCACTGAGGTTGGGCTGGGGTCTTGCTGGCGTCCTGTCCCATCAGTGGGCTTCTCAGTTCCCCGGGGTTGCTTTCGAAGGGATTGCAGCCGCTCTCCCATTCTTCCTCCTCGTGCATGGCAGTGCCCTGGGCAGGAGCGTATGCACACACGTGCATCGCATACTCACGCACAGAACTGCTGTTTGCGATAACCGCGGGGAGGACGAGGCAGGATACGCTGGCCAGGCTCGCTTCTGGGCCGGCGGTGGGCGGGGGAGACAGTCTATAATGGCTTTTTGGTTCTGATGTGCTACAGCTCGGTGCGATGGTGTAAGACAGACGCCCATCCATGTAGCTCAGACTCCCATCACACGACCCACCGACCGTGTGGCCACGTGGGGTGCAGGGGGACGCCCCTCGTGCTCCTCACGGGTTCAGGGAGGCTGCTGGGCTCCAGGGCGATGTCCCAGCTGCACACAGAGGGGCTGTGTGGGGGCTGCAGCTGGAGCTGGCCCCTGGTCTGCCCACATCACACAGTGATGGACATTGGTGCTGCTCTGCCACGCCGTGGCTTCTGCAGTGGAAACCGGGAGCGGGCAGTTCATTTGTCTCCATTTGGAGTCGCGGTGGGGCGTTGCCGGGAATGGAGGTGGTGTGACGCCTCCGACCTGGGCGCTGAGCTGTGTAGGGGGGGCCTCGGTTCATGCCGTGCACCGAGGCCCCTTGGCTCTGGGCAGGGCTCAGGGAGAGCTCCCCCACCGCGCCTCTGCTCTCCACGTTGTGACCTCGGGTCAGACCGATTGACATTTGGCCCCGTTAACCAGCTGGGTGACTTGGAAGGTGGCCCCTGACCTCCGTTTGCCCCGGGGGAGGCGGCGAGGCGTCCCGCCCTCAGCACGGGCTCCCAAAATGCCAAGCGTTTGTTGCTGTCCCTGCCCCAGGTTTTTTGTTTGTTTGTTTTGTTTTTTTTAATTTATATATTTTAAATATTTTATTTATTTATTTGTCAGAGAGAGAAAGAGAGCGCGCGAGCGAGCAAGCACAGGCAGGCAGAGAGGCAGGCAGAGGCAGAGGGAGAAGCAGGCTCCCCGCTGAGCAAGGAGCCCGATGCGGGACTCGATCCCAGGACGCCGGGATCATGACCTGAGCCGAAGGCAGCTGCTCAACCCACTGCGCCACCCAGGCGCCCCCCGCCCCAGGTTGGCTGAGACGGAAGCAGACCCTTGTAGACCTGTGTCCTCTGCCTTTTGTCCTCTGTCATTTCACTCATGAAGTAAGTCTGCGCCTTTGGAAGACAGAGCCAGAGGGCTGAGCACACGGACCGCGGACGCGCGGGGGCTGGGTTTGAGTCCTGCAGGCCTCGGCGCCCAAGTGGCTGACTCAGTCTCTCCAAATCCCACTTGTGAAATGGTGGAGGGAAGACCGCCCTCTGAGCTCTGCCGAGCAGGAAGCGGGACTGTGTTTCTGGAATGCTCAGGCCCTGCACACGTCCCAGGGAGCTCACCGTGTTCTTCGCTTCTCTTCTCCTTGGTCCTTCGACCTCCTGCTGGCTGCAGGGCAGCCCCGTCCTGCCCGTCCATCTGGCTAAGTGTCTTCTCATTAGCTCGTCCTGCCCCACATGTGTTTCTCATCGAGGTAAACCTGTGGTTAGCCTCTCCAAGCTGGGGGCCAGCAGAGGCTTGGGGCGCTGGGACGCGCTGTCCGGGTAGGCCCCACTGTCCCAAGTCTGTTTGCTCGGCTAGTCCCTACTGATGTCCCGGGAAGGAATGCCCTGGAAAAACACAACACCAGCAGAGCCCCAGCGCCAGTGGCCTGCTTTGCTTGGTACCCAGAGGCACAGGGACTCTCCCACCCCTGGAGGGTGGCACTGGGTGGGGCGCAGCGGTGGACAGGAGGGCAGGCTGGTGAGAAGGAGCACGTCTGGTCTTTATCGGGTGTTATCTTCTGAGAGGGGCCCAGCAGGGAGGTCCCCGTGCATAGCTCCGTCTGGGAACAGAGACGGAGTGTAGGTTCTGTGGGTCTCTTCAGGGATGTTTCCGGAGTTTCCCATGGGCCCGGCTTAGCCTTTTGAGGAGCCCCTCCAGGAGCTCAGCTGGCACAGCCTGACTCTTCCAGGTGGGCCTGGGGGCCTTCACTCATGTCAGACCGGGAGAAATGACTGCCCGCTCTGCCCCCTCCAGACCCCCACCGCTGGCCCAGGAGCACTGAGTCCCCGCCAGTAGGAAGGCAGACCCTGTCCTTGTCCTGGTTTCATTGTGCTGTTTCCAAGCAGCTGCTTTTCAGCTTCCCATCTCCAGTGTTGCTGGAGTCATTCCTTGGGGAGAAAGGCATTAGTGTGTTCATTCATTCCTCTGTCCACCCACCCAGCCATTTGCACACCCATGCACACATCTACCTACCCAGCCACCCACCGTCTACCCACCCACCCGCTCAGCCACTCACCCTTCTACCCCCCCACTGGCCCAGCCGCACACCCATCTACCGCCTCCGCCCCCAGCCATTAACCCTTAATATACTGTGCATTTGTGAAGCACTCACTATGGTAGAGATAGAAGGGAGAGAAATGGTCTTTGCCCTCCAAGGGGAGGCCCAGATTAGCTCCTGTGCCATCAATTGTTGAAGAAAGGAGAGAGTGGAAATCCTAGAACTTCCCCAGAAATGCCAGGCTCTGGCCCACCTCTCAGCCATGACACTGGACCTTCTCTGCGATTTCGTTGCGGGGAGGATCCCATGCACAGAGAGCAAGCACAGGTTGTGTTATGGGACAGACTAAGCCCCCTCCCCACTCTGGAGAGCTGGGGCGGGTTCCCGTGTTCCGACTGTGTACAGACTGGCCCAGCCCCGGGCCCTTGGGCTTCTCCTTTGGCCTTTCCGCTGGGGCAGAGTGGGCTGAGCAGGGCAGGGGCAGAGGGAGCTGGCGTTTGGGGCCCACGAAGCTTCAGGTGTGTACTTGACCCAGGAGGAGTGCTGGGAGAGGCAGGCTGGATTCTCTGCTCCCTGGCGAGACCCTGCACAGAGGCCTTGGTGGGGGCAATGGACAGGTGGACCCCTGGAGACCCTCGAGGGCTTTGGGAGCTCTGGGTGCAGCCAGCCACTGAAGGAGCCAGCCCGCTCACCAGGGGAAGCTGGCCAGGTGCTTGCCTTCTGGAGCCTTCTCTTGTGTGGGTTCTGTTAGAGCCAGGTGGTGGGGGTGGCCAGCCAGAGAGAGAGGGGCTTCCTGTCCTCTAGACCTGGGTAGGGATCCGGATTTTGCGAAGGCTTGGGCTCCTTGAGCTTTTCTTTCTGCAGGGATGGGATGAAGACTGTGGCCCCTTGCGCAACGTGTGAGGTCTCAGTGGGGACGGGAAGCGCGGGGCCTGGTTGAGGCACTGGTTTCTTCCTCTTCCCGCTCGGCCCCCAGCAGGCTCCATGCAGCAGGAGCTGAGGGATCTGGAGAACGCCCTCCCCCGCCCCCCCCCCCACCCCCCAGTATTTCTCACGTTAAAGGGATTAAGTTTGGGCGGTGTGTGTGGGGTGCGCCAGCCGAGGGGTTCGCTGGTAGGAAAATCTGCGGCAGGTGGACCCTTCCTCTTGTCCCTTCGTGCCCTCTGAAGGAGGCACGGGGCCCAGCGTGGGAGCGGGTGTGGGAAGGGCTGCAGAGGGGGGCCCACTTCCGCGGGGTCTTCCAGGGAACACCATGGCCCTGGCTTGCAAGCTGGTTGGGAATTTTGGAGAGAAGATCCTGGTGAAACCGCAGAGTTTCTGTGACTTTTTCTGGTATTTTGGTCCTTGGAGAGGGCTGGGTCCCAAGGTCGGCTCACGTGATCTTCCCATGCACGGCGACGTGGGGTGTCCTCACCGCACCTCACAGAGCAGGATGCCGACCCCCGCCTGCAGGGAACAGCCCTTCCTGGGCCCCACTCCTCGCTCCTGCTGCACTCACTCGCTTTTCTGGGCTCGCCTGCAGGCCGCCGCCCCCCGAAACGTTCTCCCCGTGGCCGCAGGGCCGCCTTCCTCCCCGCTGTGGGGTCTCTGTTCAGATCTCACTGTTGGGTGGCGTGCCCCTCGCTGCTGGGTCCCTCGAGTGCGGCACCACCATGAAGCAGCTCGTCCTTTCTCGGCGTGCCTGTCGCCGTCCGCTTCCTGGCCGTGGGGACTTGGGTTACTGTCGTCCCCCAGGTGTCTAGAATCTGCACGTGGGGCGCCGGCCGGTCTGCCTTTGTGTGGATACGTGGTTCTTACAGGAGGAGCCTGGGAAGCCTCTGGTCAGGATACCCTGGAGCCCTCGGTGGGTCAGCTGCCTTGCAGGGGCCCGGGGGGCCTGGGCATCTGGTGGCCCTTCAGGCCGTCCCCCCATGGGGCACCCCATCGTGCCCAGTGGGCGCTGCCCCAGCCCAGCCCAGGCCTCCCTCCCTGCCCGGGACCCGCAGGTGTCCCTGTCAGTGGGGCTCACTTTAGCAGAATGGACGGCCCTCGGGGAAGGTCTGCACGCCCTCCGACAAGTGTGTCTGCTTCTCCGATTTATGGTTCATGAAGACATTTTCTAGGCTCAGAAACTGCAGCGCTGGTGAGAGCTGGCCCTCAGCAAGGCTGGGTGGGCCCACAGGCCGCTCCGTAGTCCAGGGTGTGACGCCAGCTCCCCATCCCCGCTTTCCGCCTGCGTCCCCTCTCGTCCTTCTCCCTCCTGTTGCTGGCAGTGCGGGGCTGCCTGCTGGCTTCCCGAGCCCTCAGGGACCTCACCAAGTAGGGAGGTACCCGAGCCCCACAGTGATGGTGCGGTCAGGGGCTGTGGGGGTCGTGCTGTGGGGGTCCTGCTGGCGGATTCTGGTGCCCACGGGCTGTCCTGTCCGGGAGAGGCCGCAAGAGGACCAAAGCAGGGAAGTGCTGGCCCTTGGTGGTTCAGAAGACGCAGGGCAACGATGGTTTGTCCTTCCATACAAGGTCCGAACAGGTGCAGCTAATTCCGTCCTGCCGGGGATTTCAGGCCACTTTGGGCCTCTCAGGAGGCCCGGAGGAGGCAGGGAGGGCGGGGTCTGCTGAATCACAGTGAGCCTGCTCTTACCTGCTTTCCATGGTGCATTTGCCTGGCATTTTGCTTTAAGGATTCCAAAGAGGCGAAAAACGTAGTTTGAAACCAGTGGTCCGTAACAGCCCAGGCCGCCCTCGCTGGGACTGGGGCTTTGGTGGTGGTGGTGGTGGAGGGGGCGGTTTGTGGCAGGCCTAGTTGCAGCTGCGGAATGCTGGATGATGTCCTGGGCATGGGAAGCAGGGGCACGGCTGCCAGCACTGCCGTCCTTCCGACTGCCCTGGCTGGGTCCAGAGCCTGGACCTGTGGCCCCACGCCATACTCCCTTAACTTCTGTCTGTAGGACACAGGGGCCCTTCCCCCTGTGCTTGGGGCAGGTGCCTTCCCACTGAGCCCATCAGCACGCCCCTCAGCACCCCAGCGGTCTACTGGGGAGTGGGCCCACGAGACAGAGCCGACTTGCTCTGCCAGACCTCCCTGTGTTCCTGTTGTTGCGTCCCCCCCTCTGCTCCTCCCACCAATCCCGCCCACCACTGTCCTAGGGCTTCTTGGCAGCACGAATGTTTCTAGAAGCCAGGTAGGGATGGAGCCGTTGAGACAGCTTTCAGAGCTCCAGACGGAATGGTGCCCAGAGGGTACTCGGCGGGACTCAGAAGTCACCTCACCTCTTGGGGCCATAGTCTCCCCATCTGTAAAATAGGTTTGCAGCTTAGCTACCCCTTTGAGGAGTGCCGAGGAGGGCCTGGCAGGTGCGGCCATGGCGCTGGTTTTGGAACCCGCTGCTCTCGGGGTGCTGCCCTCATCCTCTCCCCCGTTGAGCAGGTGGCTGGTGGCCTTGGCGGGGGGGGGCGGGGTGGGCCGGGGGCTCCTGCGGCCGCGCACCAGCCTCGCCCCATCCAGCTTGTGCTGCGTCAACCCCATCATCGATTTCTCTGTTTAGCGTCTGCATCAATGAGCGAGTCCCCGGGGCGCTGTCTGGTTGGGGAGGAGAAGCAGGCGACCTCAGGACATCGATCGGACGCCCCTTATCCTTGTACTCTGGCCCTGCACTGCCACGGGCTTGCCCGGCTCCTCCTGGTGTGTGTTCGCTCATCTGCGGGGTGCAGAGCCCTGGGCGCTCCCTGGAGGCTCGTCTGAGGACTCGCAGACACTGACCCTGCGCTGACTGCTTGCGAGTCGTCGACCAGGCGCTCTGGTCGCGGAGTCCGCCCCACACGCATCGTTCAGGCGCGGCCGCCATGCGGGAGGAGCAGTCCCAGGCCCAGCAGGGCCCAGCGTGGGGCTGGTGGTGCAGGTTTCCTGCTCCAAACCGGGCCTCCTACTGTCTGCGGACTGTTCGTTCCCGTCGCCAGGAGCCCACCCGCTTTCCGGGGATCCGGACAGCCAGATGCACGCACGCGCACGCACATGTGCACCCCTACACGCACATCTGCGCACGCACACGTGTAACACATGCACACACGTGCACACACATGAGCACACGCTGACCCGCTGTCTCCTAACTCGGGTGGGAGTGGTTTTCTTTGCTCCCTCCCAGACCCCAGCCGTTGGCTGACCCCGCCTTCACGGTGGTGGAGGGAGTTGGGGGTGCGTTTCGGTTTCAGCGCCGAGTCCTGACAATGAACAGGGGTGCTGAGCCGTGCTGTGAGGCCTGGATCTGCCCCCGGTGCCCCCGGTGTGGAGTGGGCAGCCCTTGTGCGTGAAGCCCGGGGCCTTTGGGCCCTTGTGATGGTGCCTCCAAACCCCTGGGTGGGGTCCCGGGGGGGGGGGTGGCACCCACATCTGGCCCGAGAGTTCTCCGAGAGGGGCCTCGGCTGAGGAGCGACCGGGACCTTTTAACCTCCTTCTTGCTCACGGTTCATTTCTGGGGAGAGAGGACGCAGGGACTCTGGACTCCGTCACACCTGACAGAGAAGCTGGGGATAGAGGAGGTGGGCCAGGAGGATGCGCCCAGGCCGCACATCTGGGCCTCAGTTTCCCCATCTGTGAGCACAGTGTTGCCCGGATGACCCCTTGGTGGGGGTCGTCCTGGGCGGGCCTATTGTCCCTGTCTGTGTCCTCCTCTTCTCTGTGTCTGGCTTTGCCAGCAGCCCCACCCAAGCGGTGGAGAGTGAGCGTTTTCTCAGCCCAGCCTGGTGTGACTCATGCATGCCTTTTTTGTCTGTCCGCAGTTAATTAAATATTAATTGGCTAATTGTTTTTCCCCAGGGCTCCAAGACATTGTTTCTGTTGAAGCCTGACGGGGCTGATGTTTGCAGCAAAAAATGCAGAGCGGGGCTAAGGGGAGAGGGAAAAAGTAGCAAAATGTGAATAATTAATTGCAACAAGGTATCCTTTCTTGGCACCCTGGGAGGCCCTTCTCGGGCAATGTTCCTTCTTGCAAAGGCAAGGAGGGGTCGGCCAACCCCAGTGACCAGGCACCAGCAGCAGGGTCGGGTCTGAGATGGTGGGGGGGGGCGTCTCCTCTGAATCACAAGGTGGGCGGCAGGACCATGTTGGGGGAGAGGCCCCATGGCGGTTCCAAAAGCTTTACCCCCTCCTCCCCGCCCCCCAAAAGGCTGCATTGTTCAGGCTCTCCACCCCCCTGCCCCATTCAAGGATCAGGGAGTTTGGGCTGGAGCCCGTGGCTATGTATCCTGGGTGGTCCTTTTTGACTTTCTTTCTTCTTTTCCTTATTTTTAAAATCTGTTCTTTTTCTTAAAGATTTTATTCGTTTATTTGAGAGAGAAAAAGAGAGAGCTTGTGCTCGTGTGCACTCTCGTGCACAGGCAGAGGGAGGGGGAAGCAGTGTCCCCACTGAGCAAGGAGCCTGACGCGGGGCTCATCCCAGGACTCCGGAATCCTGACCTGAGCTGACGGCGGACATGTCAGTGACTGAGCCATCCAGGTGCCCAGACTTTAATTTTTTAAAAAGAAATTGTTGTGATAAAATGGACAGAACATAAAATTGATCATTTTAGCCATTTTGGGGCTCAGTCCAGAGGCGTTCTGCATATTCACGGTGCGGTGGGACCGCCGCTGCCGTCTTGTTCAGAATTGTTTCGTTGCCCCAGAAGGAAACGGACTCTCCTGTCTCATGCCCCGGCCCCTGGCAACCACCCATCTGTTCTCTGTCTCTATGGATTTGCCTCTTCTGGAGGCAGGGAATCCCGTCCCACATGGCCTTTTGCGTCTGGCGTCTCTCCCTCAGCATCCCGTGTCTGAGGTTCACCCACGTGGTGGCGCCTGTCAGGGTCCCTTCCTTCTTAAAGGTCGGGTCGTATTCCCTTGTGCGGCTACGCCACGTGCCGCTTGCCTGTCCCCCATGGATGGACGTTTGGGCCATTTCTCCCTTCCGGCTATTGTGGCCAGTGCTGCTGGGGACGCGGGTGTGCGAGTCACTGTTTGGGTTCCTGCTCTCATTTGTTTCGGCGCCTGCCTGGAAGGGGACTTGCCAATCCCGTGGTGGTTGTGCGTGTAGCGTTTTGAACTGCTCTAATATTTTCCACAGCGGTTGCTCCGTTTCTCATTCCCAGCAGGGCACCAGGGCTCCAAGTTCTGCACATTCTCGCCAGCACTGGTTGGTGTGTGTGTGTGTGTGTGTGTGTGTGTGTGAGAGAGAGAGAGAGAGAGAGAGAGATACAGCCACCCCGGTGGGCGTGAGATCGGATCTCACTGTGGTTTTGATTGCATTGTCCTCATGGTTCGTGATGTTGAGCACCTTCTCATGTCGTCTTCGGGGAGACGTCCGTTCGAGGCCTTCGCCCATGTTCTAATCCATTCCTTGTTGTTGAGTGGTACAAGCTCTTTATATATTCAGGCTATGAACCCCTGAGAAGCACGTGATTCACAGGCACTCTGTCCCATGCTGTGGCTTGCTTCCCACTCTCCCAAGAAGTGTCCTTGGGTGCATGAAAAACTTAGGTTTTGAAGTCAGATGTAGCTGTTTTTTTCTTCCGTTGCCTCCGTTTTTGGTGCCTGGTCCAACAGATCATTTCTGAACCCAGTGCCATGAAGTTTTTCTCCTACGTTTACTTTTTTTTTTTAAGATTTTATTTATATATTTATTTACTTATTTTTTGTTTATATATTTAACAGAGAGCACATAAGCAGGGGGAACAGCAGAGGCAGAGGGAGAAGCAGACTCCCCGCTGAGCAGGGAGCCCGATGCGGGGCTCCATCCCAGGACCCCAGGATCGTGACCTGAGCTGAAGGTAGAAGCTTAATGATTGATCCCCCCAGGTGCCCCTCCTACATTTACTTCCAAGAGCCTTATAGTTTTAGGTCTTACATTTGGGTCTTTGATCCATGTCCAGCTAATTTTTGTATGCGGTGGAGGTCAGTGTCCAACTGTCCCATTCTTCGCATGTGGACATCCAGATTTCCCAGCTCTGTTTCTTGAAAAGACTGTCCTCTGCATTGGGTGGTCTCGGCCCCTTTTGTAGAGAGTCGTGGGAGCATCTGTCGAGGGAGGGCAGTGGTTTGTTGTGAGGGCAGGGAACAGAAGTATCTGCCGAGTGACCACATCTGCTGGTCCAAGAAGAGTCTGCCCGTCCAGGCCCCACTTCACCGGCCTCAAGGTCCCCATCCTTAAAAGTCACCCGTCCTCAGCGCCTTCCCCGTGTGGGGCACTTGGTCCGCAGGGCACGTCTGCTTTCCCGTGGGGGCGTCAGACCCCTTCCCGAAGTGTGTGACCCTGGCCGGAAAGACCGTTCTGGGGTCACAGTTTTGCCAGAGCCAAGGAAACAGAGATGACCTGGTGGGGTTCTTTTCTCCCGGCTCAGCCAGGTGGGGGAGGTGGGGGCTGCCCCATGCCTCCCAGGAACAGGAGGGTCGGGGGAAAAGGTTCCAGCAGCTGCAGAGTGAGCTGAGACCTCAGGGTGCCCGGGCCCCTCACCAGCCCCAGACGGACCAGGAGCCTCGGGATTCCAGGGCTCGCGGCAGCCGGAGCCCCCTCTGTCCCTGTGTGCTGTCTGGTTGGGACCAGAGAGGCACACTGTCTCCTGGCCCCTCTGCCCGCCAGCGCTAGGAGCATCGCGGTGACTGCTACCTGCAGACGTCATTGGAACAACCCTCACGTCCAGTGCTCGTGGCTGAATTTCCGTGAAGCGCGAACGTCTCAGCGGACGGGCTCTGTGGAGATCCGTGTTGATCAGCGGCTGGTTGCTGTTTGGGCTCGGGCCTGGGACTTCCTCCCGGCCCCCGCACGGAGCTAGGTGGGGCGGGAGGAGCTTGTGGGAACACGGTGCGGCCAGCTTTGAAGTTGGAGCCCGCTCCCCGGGGTGGCCTCCGGGATGCCGAGGGGCTGCCCCCAGATGCAGCAGGGGACCTGGTGCCGGATACGAAGGCGGCTTCCCGGGAACGGCCGGTCGTCGTCGTGATGGGAGGCTCAGCGGACGTGAAAGGAGAGCGTGAACACGCTTGGGCTTGGCTGAGTCCACAGACAAGAAGGCCTGGTGCAGGAGGTCAAGGCCAGCCCCTCACGTTGGTCCAGCCAGCTCTGGGACTGCCCCTGGCTGTCCCGGGAAGGTGCACCCCTGGCCTGGGCCGTGTGGACGTACCAGGCTCAGCACAGCCTTGCAAACATGGTGGCCATCATGGGGCCCTCCTGGGAGTGAAGTGGCTGTGACCGCAGCCTCGGTGGCACTGCCACAGTGGCCCTTGGCTGCCTGCCGTGCGTGGCACGGAAGGTATGGACACCTTTGATCCCGGTCTCTGACTCTGTGCAGTGCAGGTCGCAGGTCGGGGCAGGGAAGGCGGGCACTCTTGGGTCTGTCTAGACCAGAGGCACCATGTGCACTCTGTGTCATGGCCAAGAAGGGCTGAATTCAGGTTGGAGCCCGGCTGCAGCTGTCATTCCTTCAGTCTGGCCGGGGGACACAGCGGTCAGGAGATGGGTCCCACTGCGTCTGGGCTTGGCACCCAGAGGCCAGCAACCGTAGAGCGAGACTCCGCTCTCCTCCTGGACATCCAGAGCCCACCCCTCCCCGCCTTCCACAACCACCTAGGAGGGAGTGCCCAGCCAGGCCAGATGCAGGGGACAGAGTGCTGAGAGGGATAGACCCTCAGCCTCTGCTCCTGCGTGGGGGGGTGTCTGGCGGGGCCGGGGGGTGGAGTTTGGAGGCTGAGGGCCAAGGTCATTGGACCTGTGGAGTCCATGTGCCTGGCTTTGCCCTCCAGGGACCCTTGTGAATATCCTCTCCTCTTAGGAAAATATGTTTTCAAATTGGATGCAAATGAAGCCAATGGTATTTATTAAGTAATTAGTTTTCCCATTTTTAATTAATCAGAGGCTAATTGTGAGTTACACCTCCAGTTAGAGTTTCTGATGCGTACTTGGTGCCAGTGCCCCACGGTGGGGGGGGGGGTGGGCAGCCAGCCAGGAAGGGGGCCTGCAGGAAGTTCGGAGTTGGGGGTGCTCAGTTCGGGCATGTTCAGGGTACTTGGAGCCCACGGGGACCGTGACCTTCAGGCCCCCCAGGTAGGGCTCCCATCAGTGTGGAGGGCGTGGCCGGTCATCGCCGGGCACTGTGGCAGGTTGGCAGGTGTGCGAAACGGCAGAGGGAGCTCAGGGTGACAGCAGCCCAGCCCCAGCCCAAGCCCTGTGTCCTGGGGTCCGGGGAGGGCCAGCCAGGGCGCTCAGAGGGCAGCCACCCGGGGAGGAACAGTCCCTGAGGCAGGAGGCCTGCGCCTAGAAGGGTGGGCCTTAGCAGTCTCAGGCTGAGCCCTTGTGCCCCTGGGGACACAGGCCTGCCTCCTGGCTCTCTGGGGGCCTGGCCTTTCTCTCCTGGCCCTGGGAGCCCAGGCCCTGGGTGAGGGGAGGCCCCAAGGACAACCTTTGAGGACGACCGGATGCGTCTGTTAGCTCCGGCTCTGATGGGAGCCCCCCTCACTGGTGTGCGCTGCTGCTTTTGAATCTCGGGGGGCACTCGTGCACAGTTAGGGGAGCCTGGCCCCTGGCCCGTGGTGGGGTCCACACGTGTGAGTGCCTAGCCCGGCCCGAGGGCAGGCCCACACTGGGGTCTGAAGCTGGAAGGAGCTGGCTCTGGGCTCAAGATGAAGGAGGGGCCGGGCCTGTCCCTTCCTGCCCGGGGCTGCCAAGAGCGCCCCATTTGTCCTGCTTCCCTGGGACAGACCAGATCCATTTGGCGCTGAGCCGCCTGCGGTTTCCGGCTTGCATTCCTTCTTGATCTGAGACTGGAATATTTTAGCTGGTGGCAAAAATGGCTAAGTGCCCTTTCTCCCTCCCGAGATGGGAGGAACGTTCAGGAAAAATCCAGTGTCTTGGCGCCTCTCCTCAGTGAGAGGCCCTGTCTGACCTGGGGGTTAGAAAGGCAGCACCACCGGCCCGCCCTCCTGGCCACTGGGGACAGGGAGGCCCTGCGCCGGGAGTCCGGGTGCCCAGTTTCCACAAAGCCCCCGCCCAGGGCTGTGTGGCTTTGGGACAGGTCGCAGGAGGCAGCTCCGCAGTGCCCTTGGCTCCCCCGGCCCACCCGAGCTGGGCCGGGCCCTCCGCTCCTCATGAGGACCTGCTGCACAGGTTGGCGGTGAGAACTCAGGGGAAGGATGGCCATGGTGCTCCTCCCATGGAAGGTTCTGGAGCCGGCACCGTGGTGGTTTTATCCTCCAGCACTGGAAACGCAGAGACGTGGCAGCAAGGGCGGCTGGCGGGGAGGCCGCTGTGGACAGTGCAGCCATAAACCACGGGAGCTGCAGGCAGGCTGGCGACGGGGGGAAGGAGGGAAAGTCAAGTGGTGGAGAGGACTGGAGACCGTTGTGACCATCAGGACGTTGTGACAGACACGACTGTGACCGTTGGGAGGCCCTGGGTCCCAGGGCCTGAGGACGGGCTGGCGTCAGACAGGCCCGGGCTTGGGGGGGCTTCGGTTGTGCTGCGTAGCCTCGCTGGCCTCCATCATCTACGAAATGGGAATGGGCATGACCTCAGCCCCGTGGGGACCCGAGATGTGAGCGAGACGCGTGTGCGTGGAGGACCCGTCGTCCCAGCCAGCGAGTGCTTGGAAGTGCCTCCCCACAGGTGCCGCGGCCCGGATTTCTAGATCCATCCTGGTGATGGAGGTAGCCAGGGGCAGCAGCTGGGCGTGGGTTTGAGGAGCAAATAGAGGCTCTGGAAAGCGCGGGACCGAGACGGGGACACGCGGGCCTTCTGCCCCGTTCTGTCTCTCTGCCCCAGCGAGGACCACTTTCCTCCTCCGTGTAAGAAGAGTTTAGAGCTGAGCTGGAGGCACCGTTTCTTCTGTAACATTTCTCATGGCTTCCCCATTAATTTAACTGGTGGAAATCACCCTGAGATGTCTTTCAAGTGGAAAAGGAGAGATGCCCTAATACTGTGGGCATATCATTAAGAAAAGCAAATTAAATCACGTTTAATGGTGTTAGAATCTCAATCACTTTGGAAGATGGAGGCGGTGAAGCGGGGAAATGAGAGGTCGCTGACGCCCTTTGGAAGGAGGTTGGGGAAGGGAGCACCAGGCACAGTCCGGGGGTGGCGGTGGGCCAGGGCTGGGGGCTCAGCCAGGAAGGGCCGGCGGTGGGCGGGCAGCAGGCTGGGATCCAGGGCTGGGCAAGTTTTCTGTCTCGTGGGCTCAGTGTCTGCCGTTGGGCTTGGGGGCTGTGGTGGGCTGGGGGGGGTGTCACCCCCAGAGTCACGTGTTCAAACTCTGCCCCAGGTGAGGGTGTCAGGACGCCCTTGGGAGGGGAGGAGGTCGCCGGGCGGAGCTGCAGGAAGGGACCCCAGAGGCCCCCCACTCCCCTCCCACTGTGGGAGGACACAGCGAGGTCATATCTGTGAGCCGGGGAGCGGCCCCACTAGACATGGACTCTGTGGGCGTCGGGATCGTGAACTAGGAGCCCCCCGAGCTGTGGTCGTGGGCCCGTGGGCGGCGCTCCGTCCCAGCCTCTGTGGACAAACCGGCGTGGGGTTTGACCAGCCCTTTCTGTCTCCAGGATTCTCCCTTTGGGGTCTTGAGGGTTCTGTCTGGGGGGGAGGGCAGAACAGCTCTGCTCTTTAACAGACGCCTGATGGCTGGCAGAATGCTCCCCTTCTAAGCTTTGGTCTCATCTACAAAGGAGGGTGGCACCTGCCTGGGGGGCTTAGTGGGTAAGTGAACTGCATGGGCCTGGGCTCAGAGTTAGGTCTGGTTCATTTGCAACAGCTGTGGCCCCTTGGTACGCCGTATACATTTTCAGTGGGGCCACTATTTTGTTCGTGAGTAGCTGAGGACACTTCGGAGATTATGCCTTTGCAACTGGCTGGATGATAGGTCTAGCTCTTGTGAACATAAAAAGGCCTCTTGCAGAAAAAAAAAAGTGTTCTTTTTTTTCTCATGGTAAGTTTTCAATTCCCTGATGTGTCAAAAAATATTCAACTTGACATTTCACCATTAGGGAGTCATTCCTTTGACTCTAACGTTCCTATTGATGTAGGTAACCTGTTAGGCTTTATCACTTACTTCTCTGCGCTGAGGAGTTTGCTGGATCCTCTCTGGAGAACGGATTCTGATAAGGAACGGAGATGGAACTTAGGCCCCTCCAAGGGGAGGACAGGCAGGGGGCCTCCAGGGAGGAGAGGTGCAGAGTGCAGAAAACCGAATGAGCATGCGGGCTGGCCCCTCGCCGGCTCTGGGCAGGGAGGACTGGCGTGAGGGCTACTTGGCTTTGTTGAAGACACTTGTGTGCCGTCAAGGAGGGAAGCCAGGCTGGGGATGTGGGGCTTTTGGGCCCCACGAGGGTAACAACCTTGTCCTTCTTATCCATACTCTGCTGAGCGCTTACTGTACCCCAGCCCCGAAGCGTGGGGTGTCTTCGTGTGGAGCCTCCTGTAGCCTCACACTCGGTGCACCAGGACGCTAGGGCTCAGAGAGGTGGAGCCACTGTCTCCGGGCACACAGGACATCAGACGCCGGCATCAGATCCCTCTCATCTCTACCTGACCTGCCCCGGCATCTGCACACAGGAGGCAATGACTAAATGCTTTAGCAAAACTGGAGGCCTCCAGGGCGTACTTTGCAGGGGAACAAAGTGGCTGTTGGCCCCGGGAAAGCCAGCTGCAGTGGAGAGGTGGGCTTCCCCTTGGAGGCCCATCCCTCAGCATCTGCCCTGTCCCTCCAGTCCCTCTCCTCCCTGCCCTGCCCTTCCCTCTCCACCCCTGCTGCCTCCCTCTGCACCTGCCGGTGAGACTCCCGCTCCCCGTTCCCCCTGCGTCTCAAAGCACCAAATTCCCCGCCAGGAGTCACACGGTTTCCCAGAACTGGGCGCAGGGAGTGGGGGCTCTGGACGAGCAGCAGGTGCTCTGTTCCCGGCTTGGCCCAGCCGGCCTCTGTCAGCGCCGCCACCCTCCTTCCCTCTCTGCAAGGAGGGCTGTCTCCCCAGGAGAGGACTTTCCGAGTGAGTCACTGTCTCGTTCAGCCCGGCGGCTGGGCAGGTGCTTCATCTTGCTCTTTATTCTGCCTTATCGGAGCAGGCCGGCGCCCAGCCCCAGCTCGGCTTGGAGGGAGAGGCGCGCCTGCGACCAGACCCCCCTGCCCTGCTCCCTGCGTGGGCGCGGCTGGGGCCTGGGACAGCCTCCCTGCAGCCCTCGGGAAGGGAAGGCAGGGCGCGCGTGTTGTATGTGTTCACGCGTGTGTCGCGTGTGCAGTCCAGGTGCACGTGTATGCGTGTCGTGCGTCTGCACACGTGTGTTGTGTTGGCGTATCTGTGTGCACGTGTGTGTGCTGGGTTACGCCCGTGAGTTTTGGGTCCTTGGTATTGGCCGTGGGCTTCTCTGCAGACACGAGGGGCTCGTTGAAGCCTCGTGTTCTCGGGGGCTTTGCGAAGAGGGCGAGGCCTCCCACATCTTGCGTCTCCTTCAGAAGTTCCTCGTGGTACAGTCATGCTTCTTGGGAGACATGCGGCAGGATGCTGGCTGTTGGAGCCCATGGGATCCCAGAACGTGCTGAATCCCCTTGAAAAGATGAGGCTGGGGTGGGGGGAGCTGCAGGGAATAGGGACTCAGGGAATGACCCCAGCCCAAGGAGCGGGAGGCAGGGCTCGATGCCGTGGAGCCCCTGTGGCCTGCTCCGGGACTGTCCTGGCGTCACAGAGACCACGGAAACCGGGGCTGGGCCCTTGACAGTGCGGGGGCTGCTGAGCCGGCCTTGCCACCGTTTACAAAAACACTTGGTGTTTGTAAGGGTCACAAACACGGCTCCTGCCTGTGTCCTTGCGGCCCTGGCCCCTTCCCGCCTGCAGCAAGCCCTTGGCCGCGGAGGACCTGGTGCTGCTTGGTGGGGGTGGGGGGACAGGTGTGGCCGGGGGAAGATCAGCATCGCACTCCCTTCCAGAGCCCCAGACCCATTTATGTGCTTTGTGGACTGGGGAACAGGGCTCTGGTGACGGAGATCCAGACATGAGTGCCGGCCTCTCCCCTTTTCTGGGGGCGGGCGGAGAAGACACGGAGCGCTGGGCTTACCAGCTTCACCGCCTGGAGTGGTGCGGCTCCGTGGCTTGAAGGAAGTTCCCAGGGTTGCGCCGTTGTCTCCAGCTGCCCCTTTGCAGAAGATTCCCATCAGCCCTAAAGGAAGCCCCGGCTCCGTAGCAGGCACCCCCCCAGCCCGCCTCCTGCCCTGCCCCCAGCAAGCCGCAGCCGCTCTTGGGCCCTCGGGACTCGCCTCTTCTGGAAACTGCCTGGAGATGAATCCCGCGGCCTGTGGGGCTGACGTCTGGCTTCTCTCCCTCAGTGACCTTCTCAGGGTGCATCCACGTGGCCCCGGGGGTCGGTACCTCGTCCCTCCTTGCGGCCGGATGAGATGCTTTCGCGGATGGGCCGCGGCCGCTCTGCCCGCTTCCCTGCTGACGGTCGTCGGGGCGCCTCGGCCGTGGTTGTGAGCATGTGTGCGAGGTGCTCGTGTCTGTGGGGTACAGACCTCGCGTGGCGTTGCGGGGCTCGGTAGCGACGCTGTGTCGAACTCATCGGGGCTGCGGCCTCTGCCTGGAGGACCTCCTGCCCGGCCACCTCCTGGGGTTTCGGGTCTGGCGCACTGAGCCCAGACTGTCCTCACTGGCCGTGGCTTTGTGTTTCGAGGCTGTGGTGAAGTGACAGCCCGGTGGCCAGCCCTGCTCCTTGAGGGAGGGGCTGTCTGGGCAGCGAGGGGGCCCCAGGAGGACGGCTTTCCTGAGGAGGCTACATTTTCCCCGGGACCCCCGGGGTCAAGCCTGCTGGGCACTCGTGTCCTTTCTCCGTTCTTCTTTACTGAGGGCTCTATCTCCTGTTTCTCCCTCACCCCCTGCTCCGCCACGGTCCGCCATGACCCCCTCCAAATGACAGTCTTGGCCACCACATCTCTGTGACCACCCAGGGACCACCGTGGCTCGTGGCCGTGGTCTCTGTGTCCCAGGTCCAGAATCTGAGCATCTCAGGGCCAGGTGCTGTCCTGCCCCTGGGCGCTGGCTCTGCTGGGGGCGCCTGGGGGCAGGAGGCATCCTGAAGGGGTGAGGGGTTGTTACGGGAGGGAAAGGCACCTGGTCAGGAAGGGTCGCTTAGCGTCTCGAGTGGCTACTGGGTTCCGGGCATCCTTGCCCACAGCCAGTGAGCAGCGTTGGGCTGGGGAGCTGGTGGGGGTCCCTGGACCGGCTGTAGGAGCTGGGGGTGGGGCGGGGTGACATCCGTGGCCAGGCAGATAGGGAAAGAAGCAGACGGAGATGGGGTACAGAGACGGGGTTCTACTAGGCGGGAGAGGGTGTTGTCAGGGAACCACCGTGCGGGCCCACTGTGTGCTGCAGGGCTGTGAACGAGGGGTCCGGGGGCTGCTTTGGGTCAGATGTCGGTGGGCTTGTGGCTGTCCCTGCAGCTCTGGGTCCTCTGCCCAGTCCATTTCTTACAGGCCTCTGTCCCCGCCGTGCCACCAGTGTGGGCCCCTTCTGTGGCCTCCACAGCACTGACTCCTTGGTCAGCTCTCTGCCCTGTCCTTCTGACCCTAGAGCACCGTGTGCTCGCCCTTCTTTCCCAGGGCCCCAGAGCCCCAGCCTCCCCTGGTTTTCTTCTCCGGCCCTTTGCCCGGCACTTTCTCTCTGCATTTTGCATCAAAAGCCTGATGGGCCTCTGACGTGGCCTGAGTGTTGTCGCAGGATCCCGGCCTCTCTGCCCGGCTACGGTCAGAGGCTGCTCTTCCCGGCGGCTCCGCTCTTCCTTGGTTGGGTCTGCGCGGGTGGCTCTCCGCGGGGCCAGCTGCGGCATCCAGAGACGTTCTTGACGGCCGCAGCTGGGGCGTGGGGCTGCTCCCGGCGTCTGGTGTAGAGAGCAGGGGACAGCCCCAAGACATGGACCATCCAGCCCCAGAGTCCACTGGCGAGGCTGAGGCACCCCGGATTATATCCAGACCGACCCCTGCGAGCCTCTCCTGCTGGCGACTGGGTCAAGGTCACACCTGGGTCACTTCAGCGCCATGTCCCCCCGCTGCCCGCCGCCATTTGTTCTGTTTGCTGCTGCCCCTGTCCCCACCCTTGCCTCCAGCCTGCTCCCTAACAGTTCCGGGTGCAAGTCTGATTGCCCCCTCCTCTGCCCAAATCCTCCAACCCTCCCTTGGGTCCTCTCATACTCCGAGAACGGCCAATGTCTCCACTATGACCATCACAACCTGGGGGACCCAGCCTGTGCTGTCCCTCCAGCTCACCTCGCCCTGCATTGTCCACTCCGCCTGGCTCTGCTGGCCCCTCGCAGCTCTTGCATGAAGCCAGGCTACTGTCACCGCAGGACCTTTGCACTTCCTGGTTGCTCTGCCTGGACTGCACTTTCCCCAGATGGCTGCACGGCCAGACCCTCCCCTCCTTCAGGTCCTCACCACCCCACTTGCCCTGTTCTGACCATTCCTTCCCATATTCCCTCTGTGTCCTCTGCCATGTTCCCTCCAGAGCACGATAAATGTTCTATTAATTGACATGTGTCACTGTCCCCAGAGAACACGGACCCCACGAGAGCAGGGCTGTGTCTCTTCTCCACCTCCGGACTCAAGAACCAGAGGAGAGCCTGGCATGTAGTTTCCCGCCCCGTAAAGCTTTGTAGAAATGAGTGAATGAGGCGTGACTGGGGGAGTTTCTGGAGGACTGCCTCCCGCGTCCTTCCTGTCCTCCCCAAATACACGGGGTGTCCTTCTGGGGGCCTGCTTCTCTCTGAAGCACAACTGGTTTAATCCGTTCAGGAGGTGAGGCCGGGCCCCAGGGGGCTCGCACGCTCTCTCTCGAAGTGGGAAGCGCAAGCAGACACTTTTATTGACTCATGCGTCTCGTGTGGCGTTGAAGCTCCGGCTGGAGCGTCAGGGCCGCGAGGCAGCAGACGCCGTGTGAGTGCCCCCGGGAGCTGGCCGGCGCCTTCTAGAAGCTCCTCCATCCTGCTCTCCATTTGCCAGCACACGTGAAAAAGCTCCACGGGGACGGCCTGTGGATGGGCTGAGCATTCAGAGCCTGGGGTCTCAGAGGACCCCTGCCGGGACCGCGTCCCACCGGTGAGGACTGTTTGCCGGCAGCCGTGGAGGCTCCCCCAGCGCCGTGGGTGCCTTCCCAGTGAACACGGTGGTCCGCACTGGGTCTGGAACGTGGACCCAGGCCGGTGGAGCGGCCCGTGGCGTCTGCCAACGTCATGTTGGGTGTTAGTCCAGGGCCAAAGTCCATGGAGGATGTGACAAGGCTTTGAGGAGTTGTTTCCGGGAGGCCTCGGTGATTCCTCCCGCGGGTGCGTGGTCGTTCCCACGGGTGGGTGCATTTCCCAGCAGCCCTGCAGGCGAGGGGCTCCGGCCCCGACTCCGTGTGCCAGTGGCCAGTTCCAGGCCGTCCCCGGGGCTTGTGGCTGACGGGAGGTCGCTCAGGGCTCTCACCGGCCCCTCCTCAGGCTCAGAACCAGCTGGAAGGGCTCCCAGAGCTGGAGAAGACAGTGTCCCTGCTCGATGCTCGGGGAGTCATGGAGGACGCAGCTTGGCAGCAGCCCCGGGGAGAGCGAACCCGGGCGAGGCGCGCGGGTGGCGGGGGAGGCTCCTTGCCTTGATCGAGTGGGCAGTTTCACGAGTGGATGATTATGTCAAAACCAATCAAATTTAACACTCCAAATACATGGATTTTGGTGCGTGTTGATCGCACCAGTAAATCTGTGAAAAACCAGCTCAGTAGACCATGCATTTCTCAGTGGCCCCAGCCACAGTCTGGGTGCTCAGTGGCCCCATGTGGCTGGGGAGCCCTGGATGAGGCAGTGCAGACGCAGCATTGCCCTCATTCCAGAAGGTTCTAGGGGGCCGCACCGCTCTGGGGCAGGGTGCTAGGACACATTTGTCAGTGGGACACGCTGGGTTTGTTGCTTTTCTTTATAGCGACTTTATTTCCAGTGACATGGTGAACGTGTGAATGTATTCGTCAAACGGCAAGACAGTGGAGATGGGCCCTGTGCTCCTGGGATGTGCGCCCCCCGGCCTCCTTCCTGTGGCTGTTTCCATTCTGACAGCCCTGGGACCGTGACTGTCCCAGCTGTGGCTTCGTCTCTGCCTGGGTCCCACTGGGGCAGCGAGCCGGGCTTACATGTGGGTGTCGGATGTCTCAGGATGGCCTTGCTCTTTGCAGGACCTGGTTAGACTTCCTCCAGCCCTCGTGTGTGTGTGGGTGCTCTGGTCAGATAGTTTCCACGTGCTTCCCCCATTTCTTGTGACTTTGGCCGCATGACTCACCGGACCTCGGTCCCTCATCTGGAAAGGTGGCGGGTCGGTTGGGGTTAAGTTAGGGAGCTCACAGCACGGTGCTCTGTCGGTCCTGTGTCTGGAGGTCTATAGCCTACATCAGCTGGAATGGACTTGGCTGCTTCTAACCAAACCCGACATAACAGTAGCCTAGACCCATGAGGACTGACTTTGTCCCGTGAGGACGTTTGGAAGTAGACAGCCGGGCAGGTGCGACAGTGCCATAGAGTCTTTGGGGATCCAGGCGCCTCCCATCTTTTTTCTCTGCCTCCTTATCAGTGGTTTTCATGCTCAGGGTCATGGTCCAGAATGGCTGCAAGAGCACCAGCCATCTCTTCTCTATCCCGGGCAGTATGGAGGAGGGGGAGGGGGACGCTGACTCATGCAGACTTTGCAGAAACGTTTCTCAGGGCTCGAGTCCTCCTTATTGGCCAGGTGGTCGTCACATGGCCTCACGTGGTTACAAGGGAGCCTGGGAAGTGTGGTCTTTCATGTTGGGCCGTCCCTGGCAATGTGGGAGCGTACACCCGCTGATGCACAAGGCGAGGGTGGAGGTGGGAGGCACCCGCTGTCCCCGCCCTACAGGCAGCTGAGTTTAGCAGGGAGGGAGTTTCTCAGCTCATTCGTGTTGCTGTACATGAGGAGTTTAAAGTTAACGCATGTCCAGGACAGAAGAGGCCTTAGCGATGAGTAGAAACAGGGTCCGCAGGTGCGGCTCTGAAATTGAGGGGGAGGTCTGGTCCGAGTGCTCCTCCGGCCCAGGGCCCCGTGTGTCCCCCTGCAGGCCTTCTTGTCCTCTGCCCTGTCAGCGCCCCTGGTCTTTAAGGGGCAGGACACAGCCTAGCTCCTGGCAGGCGCTGTTCTAAACATTTTCTGCATGTAGCTTGTTGAGGCAGGTCCTCTGGCGAGACAGTGTTTCCAGACATGCACGGCCGCGGACAGATGGGTGGAACGCGAATGGGGCTGGGGGCGGTGAGGGGCGCCGGCCCCCGCCTCCCCTCCACGCTTGCCGGGCCGTTGTCCAGCTGTGTCCCAACCCTCACCCGTGTCAAGGACATGGAAATACACTGGGTTGTACGTGGGCACGGTGTCCGGTGGCTGTGACAACTGGGCATTCTGACCCATGCTGCAGGTAAGGAGACTGAGGCCCGGAGGTTGCTGGCTGCTCGACGGGTCTGTCAGTCGCACAGCTCAGCCGCCGAGGAACTGGGTTTTGAACCCGCTGGTGGGCTCTAGGGTGCAGGCCCGGCGCTGTGAGTGACTCTTGGGCCAGGAGCTCTGAAGAGGCGGCCACATCCCCCCCCCCCCCCCGGCCCTGCAGAGGACGAGCGAGGTGAGGTCGTCCAGCCCAGCGCCCGCGCGCCCCGCCGGTCTCCCGCGGGAGGCACTTTGGTGGACTAATCTGACAGCCGTGTCTTACACTGTGCTTTCCCTGTTCACCACGGATCCCTGTGGGTGCCCGGATCGGGGCCGGACGTTGTGGTGTTCTGACTCCAAGTTCAGTTCTTGAGCCTGAGGTGTGAACCAGCTCCCGGAATCTGCCTTTATTCCTGGAGTGCCCCTCCCTCTAGCGGAAAGGGTGCTCGTCTTGGGATCCCGGCGGAGGAGGGCGCTATGGGCCCATGGTGCCCTGGCCATCGTCACGATGCTGGTGACCAGGGCCCGTCTGGTCCCACGGAGACGCAGGAAGCGCAAAGCCAGCCCGGGGGGTGGGGATGCTTCTGCTGTCGGACGGGGGCTCCCCACACCTTATTTGTAGACGAGTTTGCCTCAGAGGGACCCAGGACTGGAAAGAGTATCTGGGGGGCCCTCCCTGTGATCCCCTTCAGGGCTCAGAGTGGACCTGAAGCCCCCCCCCCCTTCCTTGAGTCTTCTTGGGCCATCAAGGGCAGAGGTTCCAGAATTTTCCAGGAAGGCGTTGGTCTGGGTGCACAGCTTTCCCAGCCTCCACGGATTTGCCGTTCGGAGAATCTGGCTTTCTGTCTGGGGGAGGTGACAGCCACTGTGGTGTCCCCACGGTTTCTGGCATCATACTTGAGGGGTGGGAGCTCTGTGCCCATGCAGATCCCCATATCCATCCCCCTATGGCTTGTCCCTGGGGACGCGCTGGCAGGCGCTTCTCTGTGACACCAAGGGCACGGTGCCCATGCCCCAGATTTTGTGGCCTCTGGAAGAAAGTGCAACTCAGCCGCTCACAGATGAGCACACCCTTCGCTGTGCAAACGGTTTGATGTGGCTGTTAGGTAATACTGGAAGAGGAAAGTGACTGTGGCCAGGACAGTGGCAGGCCGGGAGGGGCAGCGGGGACACGGGACAGGCCCAGAGGCCCTACGCGGCACCCCCAGACTGACGGCTGATGGGAAGGAGGAAGCCAGCGTTCTTGGTCCCGGTTCCTTCGGAGAGGACGTGGCCTGGGGCTCCATGGAGATCCCTCCGGGCCCCACTTTCCCATTGTCGCGGTTCCCTGTTGCATGCGCTGGGGGGGCTGTTCCGTCCTGGGTTCCGTCAGGGTTCTCTCTGAGTGGGATGACTGGGGCCGTCCTTGTTGTTCTTTGCTGCCGTCTCCTTGTCCAGGTGTCCTGTTCTGCAGAGACCGTTGCTGGAAGTTTCACCTCCCACGACAGCAGGTGTCAGAGGTGGCCACAGGCCACGGGGCCACGGGGCCACAGGCCATGGAGGGGAGGGAAAAGGGACAAAGCCTCCAGTCCTTTTCCCCTCTCTGGGTTTCAGTTTTGGTTCATAACCTCATCCCACGTGCTCGTCTCTTCTCTCCTGCCTTAGATGGGACACCGCCCTGCTCTCGGGGAGCTCTGAGTGGGGAGAAGGTGTCAGGGATGCCATGGGGGCTGGGATGGGCCCTGGGGGTCCTCGTCTGGCCTGGGGGCATCAGGGAGGGGGAGGTGTGGGAGGTGACAGGTCAGTGAAGAGGGCATGTAGGAGGGAGGTTTCTTCTGCCTTTTCACACTGTCAGGCCAGGCTCCCCGTCCTCCCTGCCCACGGGAGGGCCAGGGGACCCTGGGCCCTTCTCTCTGGCCTCCACGCTCCCCCACTGTCTGGGTGCCCAGCGAGGGGCGAGGGGCGGGAGGGAGGCATCCCCCCAGGACCCGCCCACTGCTTCATTTGTGCCTGGGATCATCCCAAGCACAGGACTGGGACTGCTGGGAGATGGTCCTTCCCTTTGTTACTCTCAGCCGGGTTGTTTTGAAACTCATTAGGCTTGGCATTTATTTACAAAGGCTGGCACGGCCCGAGCCGACGGGGAATGGAGAACGCCGAGACGGGAATTGATTTATGAGGATGGCGGCGGGATCTAGGAAATGTCAGCCTCTCCCCCAGAGTCTATAAATCAGCCGGGGTGCCAGCGTCCCATCCCGTAAATCTGCTCTGCGGATCTGGTGAGGCTGGAGCAAGCCGCCTGGTGACCCAGTTAGTCTCTTGGCTTTGCTGGACCCGCTGGGTAGACCCTGCTTCCTGCTCACCCGGGCTGCAGGGACTTCAGCCCGCTACGGGGGGACAAGTGCATGGCCCCAGTCGGCCTGAATTCGGAGCGGTGACCGGGGACGGGTGGCCAGCCCACAGTGGCATCCCGGGGGGTGTCTTTAGGGACTCCCGGGAGGAAGGCTCCTCCCCAGCCTTGGGAGTCGGATGGTTGGTTCCATGGGCCTGAATATGGCACCGACATTCTGTAAGTGACGGAGGGTTCAGACCCACATGCAGGCCGGGCCCCGCACTCTAGCCGGGCAGCAATCGCCCGACTCCCCGGTGTTCTGCATTCCGTGCCTTGGTGGAAGGAAGGATGGGTTTGCAGTGTGCACGCCCCAGGAGCCAAGCCAGGCCTGCCTGGAGCCTCTCACTGACAGGCTAAGCTGGGGAGGTGGGTGGAGCCTGCTTACCCTGGCGGGGAGTGTCACTTACCTGTGGCTGTGGAAAATGTTTTTATGTCCCTCAGTGTGTACATTTTTAAGACCCCAAGGCCCAGAGGTTTCCTGTTTCTGCAGCTCAGCGTTCAGGGGGCTCATCGGGGAAGTGGGCTTCACAAGTCCTTCCAGGGGGCTAACTCAGCAGTGGCCCCAAGACCCAGGGACAGTAGGGGACATACTGAGGAGGTCCGGGGGATCGGACTGAGGGCCCTGGCTGCAGACTTGCCAGCTGATGGTCCCTTGAGTGGGGGGGAGCCTGGGTGGCAGGTGTGTGGCCCGAGGGACCCTGCCTCAATGTCCTCTCCTGGAATGATCATGACCGTGGCCTCCGTGGGCACCGAAGGGTCAGTGAGGGAGGCAGGGGTGGAGCTGGTTTGAGCCCGTGCCCACCCCGGCCACAGTCGGAACACAAGGTGGTTTATAGCTGATGAGCAGCAGAGACCAGGGGGCCTCCCTGAGGAATTAGGGCCCCCCCCCCGCCCCGGGAGCACGTGTGCCACACCCGTGTGAGGCTGGGACGGACCCGTGCTCCGCGTGTCCAGGCTGTGGGTTCCTGCAGGCGCCTGTGTGGCCCCCCGGGGAGGCACTCGTGCACCTGCTCACAGGCCACTGTCGGGAGTGACCGGAGGTGCTTCCTGGTTTGAATTTCACGGGACCGTGGAGGACAGGGACTCAGAAGACGAGGCATGAATCGTCCTTTTTTACTGGGGTCTCAGAGAGGTGGAGGTTTTGAAAAGGAAGCTTTGGGATTATTTTCTGCTTTTGCAGGCTCTTTGAACATCTGGGAAAAGGATTCGTTGTTCCAGTCCCTAGAAGGACAAAGCTGTGTATGGTGGGGACCCCCCATTAGAATCCAGGGACCACAGATGCCCCAGTAGCCATGGGCTCCAGGCACACCTTGTGATGTGGGGTCCACGGTCTGCCGGGATGGGAAGAAATGCCACGTGCCAGCCGGCTTGCCCTTCTCCCCATGAGGGGATTTTGCATTTCTTGGCCAATGTGATTTTATAAGACGATGAAATGGTTAAACGTTTACTGAAATGTTTAATCTATTTACATCTTTAAAAAATCTTTATAAAAAGAACACGTTACTATAAAATTACTCTTTTCTGTTCACAATCCGTGAAATGCATTTCTCCTAACCTGCCCTGCTCAGCTGTGGGGCTTCATCTCGCCGTGGCCTCTGGGCCCCTCCATGGGCTTGGCCGGGGACCCGAGAGGGGGATTTGTGTGGGGTTCAGGGGACCGCTCCGTGCACCAGCACCCCGTCCCTCCCCAGGACGCCTCCGTCAGGAGCCTCCTCAAAGGCTGTTTTTCAGCAATACCCCCAACATGGGAGAGCAGACCCCCAGGAACACCAAGTGGGTCTGTGCCAAATGTCTCTTTCTTTTCCAAACCAAGTCCATGGTGTGACCCCCGTGAGCCACCAGGCCCTGCATGGGCTGAGGCCGAGGTGGGCTGGTCTCTCTCCCCAGCGGTGCGTGGCCTCCCCAAACTGGCCAGGACGTGGTGGCCCTCGCCGTTTCCAGGGGCTACTTTGAAGGGACAGACGGTTCCTGACGTGCAGGTGTGGGGGGCAGCTCCGTCTCGCGGGCTTTCTGGCTGCGACGCAGGTTCCCAGGGACGAGGCAGACATGGCCACACAGCGCAGAGCTGCGGTGGAGAGGAGTGGATGGTCGGGATGTGGGGTGGAGGGGACACAGGGCCCAGCGGGGGTCACTGTCTGAGGGGGGGTGTGTGCCGAAGAACAGCAGGGCGCCCCGGGTGCCGGGACAGCACAGCGCAGACCCCGTGCCTGACCCAGCGCGAGTTCGCTTCCTCACGCGTTCGGGGCCCCTGTCCTGGGTGTGCAGACGGCCGTCCCAGCCCTGCGTCTTCCCATCTTCGCTGTGCAGCTCTTTCTGTCCGTTCCCTCCTTTTCATGCGCCTGGGCAGATGCACGCTTCCCTCTTTACCTGGACGTGGGCATCCGTGTTCACAGCCTGTCCCTTCAGCACAGGGAGCCGCTCCCGGAACCGTGGCCCCTGGACGCTGCCAGGGAGCCCTGCATAGAGTGGCCAGAGCTGGGGCGGGGGCAGGAATGGAAGTGTCAGCCCAGACAAGTCTGCTTGCTGCTTGTGCTCCTCGAATGCCGGCGTGTGACGGTCCCACGGGCACGGCTGTGTCTGCACATGAGAAGCATGGCCAAGTTCAGGGGCTTGCTTGCTCCTCGTGCCAGGAAGCTCTCAGCATGTGCGAGGCCCCATGCATGTTGTTCATATGTCCCCTTCTTGGTCCTCCTATGGCCTTGGCTGGTGCCCATTTCTGTCCCACTTGACAGATGAGGAAGGCGAGGTTCAGGGAGGTCCGTGGCACACCCAGGCAGAGGTGATGCCCTTGAATCTGGCGTCTCCACATTCTGCTGGGTCTGCGGTCCCTTTGGCCCCGAAGGGTGGGGTACTCTGGTCTGAGGCTCTGAGGTGTCCCTAGAGCCACTGAGGCCGGACGGCTCACATGTGGTGGGGTTGAGACTTAGACCCAGCCCTGCGGACTCCTGGGTGGAGCTGGCTTCCTTGTCCCGGCCCCGTCAGAGGGCCACATCCCGGTGCCTCAGTGACCTACCCAAGCCAGGCTTGTGGGTAGAGGCCAGCATTGCAGGAAGAGGCCAGGTTCTCTGTGCTCGTGCGGAGAGCCCAGTGCAGGAGTCCTAGAGAAACACCCGGAAGGCTGGGCACAGCAGCCTGTACATCCAGGCCCAGCCACCATCTCCGGGGTACTGGGTGGTGGGTCTTGTCTGCAGGGTCTGTGTTGGCTTCACTCAGCTCATGGGTCTCCTGGGCCAGGCGTCTGGGAGAGGACAGCTGGGTGTCGGGCCTTGGTGGGTCCCTGTCCCCCTCTGCGGGGCTCTGGGCCTCTCCATGCGGCTTCTCTGTCTCTGTAGTGGGGCGCTCAGGATGCCAGGAGACCGAGGCGGAAACCTCTAGGCCTCCTCAAGCTCGGCTGCAGGCGGCCTTGGTGTCCCTTGTGCCACGCCGCCCTGGTCACAGGGGTCAGGGGCCCACCCAGGCGCGGGTTGGGGTGGGGGGAGTCTTTCGCAGCCATCTTCAATCCGCCTCAGTGTCCCCGCCGTGAGATGGGGACGTTCGATGCCACTTTGACGGGCCGGTGACAGAGCCTGGAGCGGGACGGTGGGAGGCGGGTGGCCCACGGCCTGTCCAGTGGCAGGTGCTCTGCATGGTCACCACCACGACCGCTGGGGGCCGAGCGGCTCTGGAGGGCTGCCCAGACCGCCCCGTGGTTCGAAGTGTGAGCGGAGGAGCCCGAAGACGGTGGTTCTGCGGCGGGCCGGGCGGGACGATGCCCAGGAGCCCCCCGGCCGCTTGGCCGCAACTGCCCCGCGGCAGCGGGCCCGGGCCCCTGGCCGCCAGAGCACATCGCCCACTGTTGTGACAATGTGCGTGGGGCACTAAGCAGGACGCAGGAGCTCCGTGCACCAGCTCTGGCCGTCGTCCTGTCTGTAACTAGCGGCTCGACGGAGCCAGGGCCACATGGCGCGGAGCTGCCCCGCAGGCGTACGGCTCGGTGGCATTCGGAGTCGTGCGGTCCCCGCCATCTGTGGGGGTGGTTCCGGGACGTTCTGCGGTGGAGACACCTGGGCACATCAGCAGGCCCTCCCCGGCCCCCACGGCCGCGAGCGCTCTCTGGGTCTGCGGACTTGGCCCTTCTGGCTGGCGCAGGTGAGTGGATCACACAACCCGTGGCCCTTCGGGTCCGGCGTCTGTCGCTCCGCGCGGTGGCTTCAGGGTCTATCCCCGTGGTGTCGGGCTCCTCCTTACCGCCGGGCGGCGTCCCACTGTGTGCCTCGGCCACGTCCTGCGTCCTGCGTCTCCGTTCACTTGCAGACGGGTGTTTGGGTTCATCATGTCTTTATTTATGTTGGTATTTTTGCCAAAGGGATTATACACGCGCGGGGCAGGAGAAGAGTCAAGTGGCACAGGAGACGTTGGCAGGAAGGGCGCAGCCCCTGTCCCCAGCCCTGCCACCGCCAGCAGCCCCCCGCCCCCCAGCCCCCCTGGGGCTGTGCTTTTTACTGTCTTCAGTTCTCTTTCGGTCACCTTTGTGGCTCTCTCGTGACACGCCTGTCACTCCAGCTCCTGATACCGACTCTAAACCTCTGGTTTTTGCTCTCGGAGATCAGCACCTGTCTCCCTCCTTCCCCAGTGGTTTTCACACCGCTGTTACTTCTTTTTTGTGCTCCCCTCCTCTCTCTCGACACCCCCCACTCCGTCTCCAGAACGTGGGTCCCCTGCCCCTCCTTCCCTGACCCCTGCTCTCCCCACCTCCGCTATCCGGCCTGGAAGACCGACGCTGGTTTGGCTTCTGACTTGGCATCTTCAATACCCCGCCTGGGGGCCAGGGCCGCGCTCTGAGCCGAGGCTGTAGCTGACAGTCCCAGCCATTGTGTAGGCCCGGAGGGTGTCGGTGCGGGTCTTCCTTGGGGACCCAGACCGTGAACTCCTTCTCTCCCTGGGGGCTGGGGCCTCCAGAGGCAGCTGTGTTCCGGTGAGATGCCCTGGGGTTCGGAATCTGCTTGGAAGCAGTGGGGTAAGTGTGGCCCTCTTTCCCCGCTCCTGGCCTCACCCTGCCAGGGCTGTGGCCTTCCCCGCACTCTCTCCCCGCTTTTGAGCTTGGCTGGCCTCAGGTGGATTGTCCTTCTCGCCTTGCTGGACAGACGGAGGCCTCTGTGGGCGTGCCGTCCTGGACGGTCTTCTGCAGCACGGATTTTTCCACTGGCCGCTTGGGGAAGAGCTGCCCAGGGAGGCCCCAGTGGCGTTGGGGGGCCTCTGCTCTGGGCTCAGAGGGCGTAAAGCAGTTCCTGCCTGGGCAGGGCATTTTGGTCCCATAGCTTCCCGCTGGCCACTTTGGTGTCCTCCATGGGTCCAGGCCTGGCTGGACCTGGGGCGATGTCAGCAGCGTCCCCTCGGGCCAGGTCACCTTCGCTTTTGAAGTCCGTTGTGACCCCCAGGGGGCTTTAAACTCTCTTGGCTACAGCTGCCCGTCGAGTGGGGTGAAATGGGTGATTTGGCAAGACCTCTGGGGTCCAGCTGTCCAGCTGTCCAGAGTTCTGGTGGGCAGTGGAGTCCAAGGGGCCTGGGATGGATTCTAGGCGCCGCACCAGTGCCGTCCCGGCCGAGGCCCCGCGGAGCCCTGCCAGGTGTGCTGGGTGGGAGTCCTGGCATCGACTCCCTGATGGCCTGTGGCCCTTGCCCCCCACCCCCGCCCGGCCCGTACATCCCTGCCCGTCGCTGGGGCCTGGGTCGGCTCTGTGAGGGCCGGTGCCAGGTAAATGGACTCGCCTGTCGGACCCTGAGCCCCGGGCTGGTGACCTTCCCTGGACAGACTGTGCGGTGGGGCAGGTCGAACGCATCCTCCCTCTCCCGCTGCTGCTGCTCATGCCACTACCACCAGGGTTCCTACCTGGATTGCTCCCACTGCTGCTGCCACTGCCCCCTCAGTGCCACAACCACGGTCTCCCACCCCTGCTTCCACTGCCGCTAGTCCGCCGCCGCGGTCACTCCCACCGGCACGGTCACTCCCGCCGCCGCTGTCACTCCCGCCGCCGCTGTCACTCCCGCCGGCACGGTCACTCCCGCCGCCGCTGTCACTCCCGCCGCCGCTGTCACTCCCGCCGCCACGGTCACTCCCACCGGCACGGTCACTCCCGCCGCCACGGTCACTCCCGCCGCCGCTGTCACTCCCGCCGCCGCTGTCACTCCCGCCGCCACGGTTATTCCTGTTGTCACTGTTTCTCCCCGCCGCCGCTGTTATTCCTGTTGTCACTGTTTGTCCCGCCGCCGCTGACCACCATCGCTGCCACAGCCAGTGCCCGGGACACCGCCATGGTTCCTATTGCAGCTGCTGCCCCTACAGCAGGGGCAGGACGCCGCAGCCCTGGCAGCTGGGGTCACCGCTCTGGCTGGGCCGCACGGCCACGGGGAAATGAGGCCACTGGCCAGCTGGGCATGGCTGACCTTCTTTCCTTTCCTCCTTAGAAGAGCCTAGACGTGTTTCTCAAGGGTTGAAGCTGAGCCCAGCCCCGGTGTCTGCATCCCAGCAGCCTCGGAGCCCCGGCCCTGTGTGACCCACCACCACCGAGGCTTCCTCTCCTCGGTCCAGCCTGTTCCGTGGTCCTGGGCTCCTCAGCCCCGGGCTCCCTCCACTACCCTCAGCCCTGATGTCTAATTCAGGGCTGGAGACCTGGGACTAATGTCCACTGCCCTTTGGCCTAGCCCTGTGTCAGGTGGCGGGAATCACTGGGAATTGGGGAGAGTCCTAGGCTGGCTTTCAGGGACCCCAGGGCCAACTCACCGAGTGACCTTGGGCAAGTGACTTAATCCTGGCAGAGTGTATGTTTACTGACTGCCTTGTGAGCCTTCTCTACAGGGTGTGTGGGTCTCCTCCCTGCCCCAGCTTCCTCCATATTTCCAAAATAAACAGAGGCTTGTTTGTGTTCCGAGGATACTCCCCAGCTCTCTGACCACTTGCCTCTGTTCCGGAGCCAGATGGCCTTGAACCCAACTGCACGACCCCACAGACTCACCCTGGGACAGCCTCTCCCCTCCCTACCTGGGCAGGCTCCTAGTTGGGCCCTCCCAGAGGATCTCCTGTCTTCTTCCCTGCCCTCCTTCCCTCCCCTGCGTCCCTTCCCTCCGTCCCTCCCCTCCACCCCATCCCCTGCGTCCCTCCTCTGCTTCCCTGTTCTCCATCCTTTTCTTCCTCAGCACCACCACCCCCAGCTCCTCTGTGCTGCCTTCTTGCCTGTCCTCCCTTTGTTACCCTGCTGCTACCTCTGGGCACCGAGTGTTGGGGAAAGGCCAACTCCTACCATGACTCCCCTTCTTAAGACCACATGTGCCTCCCCCTGCCTCTTTGTTTTGCTTCTGCTGTGGTTCCTGGTCCCTAAGAGGCCCAGTCCTGATGTGCGGTATAGGCACTACGTCTGGAATGTTCTCCATTGATGATAGGACAAGTAGTGTTGTTTGGTTCTCTGGGCCACCTAGACTGAGCTCGTGGGCACAGTGACCCCTGGGGAAGCCTTGGGAAGTGGGTCGGGTGAGTCCACATCTCCCAGGAGATGGCTGGCAGTCTCGGGATACCCCTTGGAAGGATTTGGCTTTGGGTCCTGCTGGAGTTCCCTCATCCTGCAAGTGAACTTATTCTCTTTAGAGCAGAAAACACCCAAATGGATATTAGATGTGAACATTTTTGTGTCTTAAAGATGACCAGTCCTTGCTGGCTGTAGAGGATGAGTGGCTGCTGGTGGGGAGGGTGAGGCCGCCGAAACAGGAGACCCTGTGAAAGTGGCCAAACAGGCCGGACACTGTCCCTCGCTAGCACAGAAGCCCAGGCTCCCAGCACCCCTTGCTCTGCTGCCCCGTGCCCCGCGTGGGGCCCCACCTCATGGCGCAGGATGGCTGCTCAGCCTCTGCAGTTGCATCTGCATTCCATTCTGTGCATCAGGGAAGAAGGGAGAGGCAGGGTTTTTGCCAGAAGAGCAGGGGCCTGCCTCACAGCTGTGTCTTCTTACGTACTGCCCAGACTGCGGCAACTATCCCACGTCTTGCCGCGGTGGGGACAGGAGGTGGGGTCTTCACTGAGGCAGCCATGTGCCTGTCTGCAACTTGTCTCCCACGGAAGAAGGAGAGGGGACCTGGGGGCAGTGATGGCCAGTGTTCTCATCACAGGTAGGGACGGTTGGGCTCCTGTTACTGCCTGCTCTTGGGTTTTTTCCCCTCTGCTTTTCTCGAAGGGCTGAAAGCAGATTGGGGGCTGGGAAACCAGTGTGTGTTCACCCTGCTGGGATTGTTGCTTGCAGTACTTCTTGAGATGCTGTGAGGTGGGCGCCAGCAGCCCCTTTACTGCAGATGGGGGGACCGAGGCAGAGCACACCCCATGTGGCTGTGCGGGGCTAGCTTCGAGGCCGGGCCTGCCTGGCTTCATGGAAAGAGCCATTGCCTGGGCTCCCGGCCTTGGCTCACGCCCCATTTCATCCCCCAGAACCTCGGCCTGCACCCGGAGCTCTGTGTGTGCACAGCTGTGCCTCCGCCGGAGCCCGCTCCCCTACCACGGCAGAGATGACGATTCATGGGGTCGTCCCTGGAGCGGCCCCTCCGGGTCATGGATTATTCATGGCAATACTAAATATTCCAGACCGAGTTCTTGGGTAGAGGCCGCAGGTCCCCAGCCTTGTATCCATATTAACTCTGGAAGGGATAATGAGCGCCGTCGCGTTTGCAAAGCCTGATGAGGTTTAATGGGGACGGAGGAGAAAGAAGAAACTAACATTTTTCCAAATGAAATGTCGGATGGCGGCCGATGGCTGGGGGCTGTGGTTTTCTTATTTTCTGGATGAACAACCGAGGCTAGGCGGTGGGAAGTGACCCTTCTGGGGATCCCAGGGCATCCGCTCCAGCTTTTCCAGCCTCTGGTCTGAGCCCTTGGCTCTTTGGGCCTTCACTTTCCAAGCTGAGGGCAGATCATGCGTGATGACTGCTCCCCCTCGAGCCCAGAGTCCCGGTCGCCTGCCCCACCACACAGGGGGAGGTCGGAGGTGGGATCTCTCCCAGAGGCCATGGCTCTCAGGCCTGATCCCTGTGTGGTGCTGGCGGGGCCTTCCTGGGACGGCTCTGCGTCTAATGCTGGTGATGGTTTCCTTCCCCCACTAACTTGCCATCTCGCCAGAGCCCCGCATCCGTTCTCCAGGAGAGCTGTCACTTCTGTTTCTGCGGGGAGGGCAGGGGACTAAAGCGTGTGTGCCTACAATTAATCTCGCTAATGGCGGCCTCTCTGGATCTGGAAATCAGATGTTAAGTATCTCGAAGCTGGCTGATGGGACGGCGCCCTTTGGAACGAATCAGTTAGCTCAGGCTCATGATACTCATTGGGGTAAAATCCAGGTTTGCTCAGCGCTGACACTTTGGAGGCCGCTGGTCTCCTCTTGCTGCAGCGAGCATGGGACCCGAGGTGTGAACGCCGGGGAAGCCCGCCCGTGTGGCAGAGGGTCCCGGTGGTATCTGTGGAGGCTGCCCTCCCTCCACTGGGCGCCCCCGACGCTTGCCCGGGGTCCCCCAGCCCTGCTGGGAAGAGGCACAGTGCGTCCCTGGCCTCTGTTGCGGAGCCGCTGCACTGTCGGGGCAGCAGCTCTCCGTGAAGATGCGTGACGAGACAGTCACCTTCCCACCACGCTGAAGGGCGCCCGTGTCGTGCGCCCAGCACTGTCGTCATCCAGGAGGAACCAGACCCGGACAGTAGTTACGGTGGGGAATGCAGATACCTCGGGGCTACTGAAATAGCGGGAGAGGGACCTCAGCACAGAACCGGGCTCAACTCCGAATACAGCCCAGGCGGTGGGGAGTGAGAGCCCAGGAGCCGGTGCGGGTTGTGGTAGAAGGTCCATGGGCCGGAGGAGACCTCGGGGATGGGGCTGCTGGCTGCGTTGAGGGAGCCAGCCAGGGCCCCTGGGGGGTCGTGGGGTCTGAGGACCCTGCTTGGACATCTGGGGTGTTGTGGGGGCGTGAGGACCCTGCTCGGACATCCAGGGCATCCCCCGGGACCTGCCAACGGGGACCCCAGGATGTGTTCCCTCTGTCTCAGGGGAAACCCAGGTGCACAGAGAGGGCGATTGGCCTGCCGGCAGCACAGCGGGACCTGAGCCCAGGTGTGGCCGTGCTCCCTCTGGGGCTGAGTTTCCAGGGCTTTCCTTATCTGAATCATCGGATAATAGAACAATTGGTACAAAGCGGGCGTTGTTCATTCTGTTTCTGAGGTCCCGGTGGGCTTTGCTCCAGGGAGGGCCAGGCCAGGAGGCTGGTCAGATGGCAGCCTACTCCTCTGGCCTGTGTCCGGGGCCTGGGTGGGGAGCGGGGCCCCCGGGGGGGCTTGGATGCTCTGTCGCCCTCATACCTGAGATGACCTCCGGCCTCATCTTTCGGGGAAGGGCTCCCCCTCCCCGGGTCTCTGGGAACTTGGTGGGGGGATGATGATGGGCCGCCTCCTGTGTTCCTCCCGCAGGAGGTCCTGAGGGCCTCACAGAGGGACGTGGGCTCCCGGGAAGACCAGGAGGCCCGGGTGTGTGTTTGGGGGCTGGCAGTGGGATCTGGTGGTGCAGGGGGCTTCTGGATAGCACTTGCTGTTTTTAGAGACATGTTTCTAGGACCCAGAGAGTTCCCTGGGTCCAGATGTCCCATGTCTGTAATCCTGGTTTCCTTCTGGGCACCCCTTCCTGGGAACGGTGGGTGGGTGGGCGCCGAGCAGCTGGGGCCTGCTTTGTTCCCATTCAGGGCACCTGTGGGGGCCTCACTGTCCCGCCCTCACGCTGGCCCTGGGTCGCGTTATTTATGCTTCCAGGCAATTAGCTTCTGCAGGGAATCCTGGAGGGCTCTGTGGGACTGAGCGGTCACTTCTAGAAGAATGGGCCTGGCAGATGGGCCCTATCCCACCCTTCCCTCCCCACCCCAAAGGAGGGTGTGACTTCAATGCTGGGTCTGCTATCCCTGGCCCCTGCCGGGAGGTTACCCACTGGCTCTCCTCTGAGTGGGCCTGAGCCCCAGAAACCCCCTCTTGGTCGATCACCCGCACTTCCGGGCGCTGGGGAAGAGAGAAACAGGCCCCAGGGTCCTTAGCACCTGCCTTGGTGTCCCCCATCATCCGTGCCCCCCCCCCGCCCCAGTCCCCACCAGAGCCACCCCCACCCCCGCTCCAGTCCCCACCAGAGCCCATTCTCCACATGACATCCCGTCCTCTTGGGGTCTGCAGGGCCAGGCCAGCCCCTAAACCGGCCTCTGCATTTTTGGAAGCCTGACTCACCTCTGTGTTGCCTCCTGCCCCAAGCCAGGTGGCTCCAAGATGCCAACAGATTTCCTGGGCTATTTGCATGAAAACAGGCTCTGTAACTTGGGGAATTCATCTCCCAGCGCCCAAGAGCTGCTCATGGATCCACCGGGATCTAGACCAGTGCATGGCCCACAGAGGATGAACTTTCCCAGGGGGGATGTACCGTGCCTGTGGCTCCCCTAGGAGCCCAGCTGGCTCTTCCTCGCTTCTCATGGTGTCCAGTTTCCTTGTCTGTACCCACCGGCCCCTCGGCCCTTGCAGACCCCAACACCAGGCCCAGGCACAGAGGGGAGAGGGGACACAGAGTCTTTGCGCCTGGGGCTGCCTCTCGGCTTGTCAGGCCCAGGCTGGGCCCTGGCCAGAGCTCAGACAGACCAGGGTCTGAGTCCCGGATCGTCTGCTTTCTAGCAGGGTCACTGTGGGGCCTGTCTGAATCTGACCTGACCACACTAAGGGGAACCAGCCAGTGCCCTCTCCATGGAAGGCTTGGGCGGGGTTGGGGGGTTTAGCAGGAAGCCCCAACCTGTGTGTTTTCCTCGAGATTCCCCCTTCTGGTCAAGGTTGATGCTGGGACACGGAGATGGTGGCCCGGCTGCTGGCCGTGGTTGATGGGGCCTCTCTTTGCTGGCTCCTCACCTGGGAGGTGCCGAGAGTCCTGCGCCTGGTAGGAATCCTGGCACAACACCAGCTCGTCTGTTCATCCAGCCGACCTGGCATCTCCTGCTGGGTCAAGCGGGGGCCGGGGGGCTACTGCCTCCTCTGGGCCCCAAGAGCCCAGCCTGCGAAAGAAGGGATCCTCCAAGCCAGGCAGCGGGAAAGCAGGGTGCAGGCCAGGGTCCCAGGCCCATGTGACCCTGTTAGCCGGGCAGCTCTGGGGAGGGCGGTTGGGCACTTGTGGATCTGCTGTCTGTGCGAGGCCCGTCTCAGCACTGCCTTGGCCGGCGGGTGGCATGGACATGGAGTGAGTTGCTCAAGGTACAGAGTCTCTTTGGAAGGTGACTAGACATTCAGGGCAGCTCATTGGAGACTGAGTCCCTGTGCCGCGGGAGGTCGGGGCAGCAGGCAGCCTGTGCTTGCTGGCACCTTGGGGCTCCCAAGCATCATGGGGTGATGGCTCATGAAGGCTGCTCGTTTTTCAGCCGTCAGATGGCTATGGGGGGCGGGGGGAGACATGGGGGAAGGTCGCGTGTCACTCAAGGGCCATGCCATCCTGGGTCACATCCAACCTGCCCCCTTGGGATGAGTGACCTGGGCACGGCGCCCGCGGGCTCAGGAAGAGGTCCTCCCACGCTTCTCATGCTGCATGACTTTGCAGGACTCCCGCGGAGCTCACGGTGGGCTGGCTGGAGTCGCTGGGGAGCCGGTGCCCTCGATCCAGACTTGTTTGGGGGAATTGACGAGCTCTGAGCGACCTCCACCTGCTAGCCTGCGGACAGGGAGGCCTGAACATCAGGCCTTGAAATTGCAGGGGAGAAGCAGGGGCTAGGCGGTGCGGGTAGTCCCGCGGCTGCTGGATGGCTGGGCCCACATGCCTTCCCCGTGGCTGGGCCACCCCCAGCTGAACGGCCTCCCGGGTTCAGAGGAGATTTCCATGGTGGGTGCGAAAGGCTGTGGCTTCCCAGCCTCTGCAGAGAAGCCTCTGGAAGAACTGAGTCTGCCTGCCTCTGCCTATCACCCTGGGCACCTCGGGCAGTCGGTGGGCCTGAGACGGACGAGGCCCCTTTTGGAAGAAGGGGGTCCCCGCAAGTGTGCGTACGTGCTGCGGACCATCCCCTGCCCCGTGCGGTCGCCCTCGTGCTCCTTCGGCTGCACTGGGACTGGGAGGCGAGGCACTCCTGCTGGCAGGCCCCCTGGGTGGCCCTGAGCGACCCAGCCGCCCAGCCCGTGGGCACTTCTGTCTCCTCCCTGGGCATCCGTTCATTGGAGGCCCCAGAACTGTTTGTTTTCCTAGTCATAAAGACAATTAAACATCTGCAGAGTTTCTAGACTTGACGCTGGAGGATTTTTTTCATTTTAACATAAACTTTTTTGAAGTATTCCGTTTACGCAAGGAAAGGCATTTGTCGTAAGCAGACAGCTCGGTGAGCTGTCAGTGACCCCCTCCCCCAGGTAAGCAGCTGGGGGGCGGGACAGACATGGCCCGCATCTGTCCAGCGCCCGGGGTTCCCACTGCACCCCGCAGGGTGGTGGCTGCGCGAGTCAATCCAGAGTGCGGGGAGGGGGTGGGGGGACGCGGCAGGGGCAGTCGGCGGGGTCCAGGGAGGGTGGAAGGAACCTGATGTGTGAGCTTGGAGGGGCACCTTGCAGGAAGCTGGGGCCAGGCCAGGGGGCAGGGGAGGGCGCTGCCGACCGAGGGAGCGCAAAGCAGGTGCACGGAGGGGACGGGTAACCTGCTTATGCTGCCTTGTGCTCGCTGAGCTCCCCTGCTGGCGCCGTCCTCTATGTGTGTGTGCGTGCGTGTGTGTGTGTGTGTGTGTGTGCGTGTGTGCGTGTGCGTGTGTGTGTGTGCGTGTGTGTGTGTGTGTGTGTGTGTGTGCGTGCGTGTGTGTGCGTGCGTGTGTGTGTGTGTGCGCGCGCGCTTGTGGTCACTGGTGTCGACATTCGTTTTGACTTCTCTCTCGCCTCATCCACAACTGCCAGAGTCAATTTAGACCACGTTGTCGGTGGTCCGCGGGCCTCCGGTGAGGGTTTGGGGTGCCCTTGACGTTCACAGGAGCGTGACCTGGGAAGTCTTGTCTGATCACTTGTACAATGCTAGCACCAATGTATTACATGCCTCCGGGCGATGGGGTGCTCACTCCCCAGCTGCAGCCTGGGCCCGTGGACCGCTCCGACGGAGGCCCAGCTCGCTTCCTGCCTGGCAGCCCACCTGCCTTGGGGGGTGGCAGGCGTCTGCTGAGCGGGTTGCTGGTGTCGCAGCATTGTTCCGGTATGTTCCTGTGAATTCGTAGGTGCCTGAGCTCCTGCAGCCGGGCCACAGCTGGCTCTGTGCTCCCGCGAGCTGACTCTGCCGTTCCCTCTCCCAGTTAGCCTCCGCCTCCGCCTCCGCCGCGCCCTGGGCAGGGCACACCGGCTCCCTGCCGGACGGCTCCTGGTCCTGCCAGCCGTTGCGCCGAGTGGCATTATCCGTCACCAGGACTCGTTTCAGATCACGAGGGGAGCGTAAACTGAGCAGATGATGAAGGGTCCGTCTGCTGGAGGAGTGTCGTGTGCCAACGTCCGGGCATTAGCAAGCTTGGGGCCGCCCAACCCTGCGACTTGCCCTGCGACTTGGGGAAGGATCCCCAGACGGCGGAGGGGAGGGAGATGTTCCCGGGGAAGGGGAGTTACTGTGGGGCCGGGCCCAGCACGGACCGGATGTGGGGGTGCGGCTCGAACTGGGGCGCCAGGGGCCTCCAGGAAAAGCTGAACTGCTGTTCCGGTGGCCGCGATGTGCTGTCCCACCTCACTCGTGTTCGTGGGCAGAGCTGTCCTCTGTCTGTCTGGGCCCTGACCGTCACCTCCGTGGGAGCCCTGCCTCGGTCACTGCCCTCTGCTGTTGGGGGGGGGGGGTCCCAGGGTCCCTGAGTGTCACCTTGGGACGTTCTTTTTTTTTAAGATTTGATTTACTTGAGAGAGAGAGAGAGTTGGGGGGCGAGGAGCAGAGGGAGAGGGACACGCAGACTCCGACCTGAGCTTGGAGCCCACTCAGGGTTCCATCTCTTGACCCTGAGGTCATGATCTGAGCTAAGTCAGGAGTCCGGGGCTTGACTGACTGCGTCCCCAGGCGTTGAACCCCTGCGCTTTTGGGTGGCCGTAGTCTTAACTTTGTATCTGCAGTGGTCCCTTTTCCGAACCAGGCCACCACTGAGGTTTTGGGAAGGGCGTGAGTTTGGGGACCCTCAGACGTGGCACGGACCTTCGTTGGCTGTCACAGCGGTGTGCTCAGGCGACCTGTCCTTTGTGTGAGGCACGACAGGGCTGCCCCTGGGGGCTCTGAAGACAGAGTGGACAGGGTGCTCGCCCTTGGGGAGCCCGTACTCGCGGGCTGAGTGCGGGGTGCAGCATGAATGGGCAGTGCTCGTGGCGGGCGCCCGCGGCTGGCCTTGCCCTGCATCTCTCTTCCACGCTGCATCCACTCTGCGCCGCCCTGGTGACCTCCAGGGTGAGATCCGGGCCCCTCAGGGGGTCCCATGCAATCCCAGTCCGGCCACATCTGCCCCCTGCCCCATGTGCGCATCCTAGAGGGGCCGTGTGAGGAGGCCGGGGCTCCCCTGGCTCTGGTCTCTCTCCTGCTTTCTCCCCCGCTCCTGCTCCCAGCTGGGGGTCCTGCGGTCCCTCACCTCCACCTGCCACCTCTACTGGCACCTCCAGGGAAAACCGTTGAAGGAGAATTTCAAGAGCGCTTGGAGACTCGAGCTGCAGCGTGAACCCACAGAGCCTCGTGCGGAGAACCGTGTCCCCCAGGCTGTGTTCCCCAGAGTCGCTGAGCTGGGGGGTCCTGCTGGCAGGTTCCTTTCCCCTTGGGAGGGGCCTCGAAGGTACCTGGAGACCCAGCACACGCCCAGCTGGGGGCAGGCCATGCCGGGCCTGCAGAAGCCTCTGTCCCACCATGTTCTGGAGCCCCGTGTCCTGGTGCTGCTTTGATGGAAGTAATTCTCCCAGCTGTGCCGTGGATGGGACGAGCTGGTGGCCCGGTTCAGAGCCAGGCTCGGTTACTCTGGGCCATAGGCCCAGACGGGCTGCTCGCCCTTTCAGGCTTGTTGACGAGGGGGACCCTCTGCCAGGATCTCGTCAGGTCCCCACGATACCTCTCATCATCGTGTCCCCTGGAACTCCTCTGGGCTGTGGCAGTTGGCAGCCCTCCCCTTTGACGGTTTTAATGACGAGATTCCTGCTGGAGCTGGAGGAGGCCGTCCTATGCTTTCCCTCCCATGACCCTGGTGCCTGGCCAGGTGGGGGAAGGGGCCACAGCCTGGCAGTGTAGGCTGCAGGGGGCTCTGCATCTGGCCGTCCCCGCCCCAGGCCCCATCACTTGGCTTTCTCCTCTGCCTGGGGTGGCCCGCCTCTTACGCACCCTTTCTCCCGTGCTCGCAGAGAATCTGGTCTGGGCAAAGGGACCTTCGAACTCTACTCTTAGATTGGCAACAACCCACGAGGTGACGGGTGCGGAAAGTCCCTTGACAGGCCAGGATGAAGCTGGAATCAGGACGAACCCCCTTTCTCAGAAGCGATCTGGAGCTTTGTCTGCAGCTGTTTTCCATCTTTTCTGGAAACACGGTGCACAAGAGAAAAAAGTCGCTTTCAACTTTTTCCTGGTGAGGGCTAGCGTCACACAAATCGGGCGTCCAGACACAGGGCAGTGGGGTTTGGGGCTGATACAGCTTCAGAAAGGAGAGCATGCTCTGACGGCCAAGGCAGGGTCCTGGGGCACCCCCGAGGCCGTGTTGTGGGAAGGCTGCCCTCATTTCTGCTGAGCCAATATGGGTGCGCCGCCTCTCTGACACACACTGGTCCCTCACCCAGCTGACCCCCTGTTCATCCCTCAGGTCGGGGACACCTCCTCCAGGGAGCCTTCCCTGATGCCCCCGCTCAGTCAGGCCCTCCGCCCCTTGGCTCATCGTCCCTTTGCCCTAGAGCATTGAGCACACAGTGCTATGGGAGCCACCTCTGGCCTCTCATCCCCAGTACTTGGGACCTAGCTGCTCACCCAACGTTACTGAACACACAGGTGAGGAGGTGAGAACCCCTTGCTGGGGGGTACTCATCCCCACGGTACAGGGCAGGGCCCAGGGGCCCGTCTGCAGCTGGATGCAGAGCCAGGTGTGGTGACGTCAGACTGGGCTCTGCACCCTCTGGAAGGCAAGGGCCACAGGCTGCCCTGAGATGGGGCGGGCATGCAGCTGACTCCTGGGTTGGGGGGAGGCCCCCCACCCTGCTCCCTCCTGCAGGCGGTTGGAGGCTGAATTCCCACCCTGCAAAGGGAGGAAGGAGAGGGCTCCATACCCAGTGGCCAGCTGCCACCTTTGGCCCTCCCCCCACCGGCCCCCACCTCCAGGGCCTTGGCCCAGGCAGGGGCTCCTGCTCCGGGCAGTGGGAAGTCTCCCGAGGTATGGTTTCCTGGGGATCCGAGCAGGGCTGATGGTGGGCGGGCGGGCAGGGGCGGCTTCTGTGAGGTTGTGTGGGTCAGCGGCTGCTGCATAACAAACATCCCACGGACCAGACGCTGCAACAGCAGACGTGATTTCTCACGTGTCTGGAGCCGGGACGTCCGACTGGGTGCCAGGAGGGTTGGGGTCCGTGAGTCCCTCTCCCTGGTTTGTGAGTGGCGGCCTTCTCGCTGCGAACTCATGGGCAGAGAGAGATCATCCCTCTGTGTCTTCCAAAGTGGCACTGATCTTGCCCTCGGGGGCCCCACCCCATGTCCTGATCACCCCAAACACCCACCTCCTGATTCCCTCGCACTGGGGTGAGGGCTCGAACACAGGAGTCTGGGGGGCACAGACGTCCCGTCCGCAGCAGAGGTTGACCGCTGTCTGCGGCAGCCACGGAGATGCGGCGGCGGGAGCGGGGCCTTTGCTGCCTCAGGAGGGGCTGGAATGACAACAAGGTGGGGTGAAGCCACGGGGCGTGGATTCGTGGGGTCTCCTCACCACGTGGGGCTTCACAGGGGAGGACACAGACCGAGCTGCCCTCCCCTTCCCTTCCTTGGCTGGGGGCGGCGGGGCCCCACGACCGTCAGGCTCAGAAGACTCTCTCTGATCCTCAGCCGTGTCCCGTCTTTCCAGAAACGCTCACCTGCAGGCCTTTCACGACTGAAAATGCTTGGATTTGTGGCTTGTTCTGTTGCGTGGTGGCTGTCTGGGGGGTCCTCACGCAGGGGGGGGGGGGCTGCGGCCGAGATGCCCCTGGCCCTGACCCAGCCTGAGCTCGTTCCCCCACCTTCGGAGGCCAGTGGAGGTGCCCTCCGCCTGGGGCTCAGACACCCAGGAGCCCTCCCTTGCTATCCGCTGGGGAGAAAGTACTTGGAGGGGGGGGCTGTCCCGGCCGCTCCGGCCCCAGAGCGAGGGGCTGGTGGGAGTGAGCCGACGGGAGCGTCTCCTTGCTCCGTGCGCTGTCTACTTGCTCTTAATAACCGGGTCACTAAGTCATCGCTTTAGAGGTAAGTGTGAGCACCGCAGAATTATGGCCGTGGTGTAAGACATACAGTGTTTGTTCCTCTGCCCGTTCAAATGGCCATTAATCGGGGGCAGTGAGGGAGCTCTGCAAGGCGCCGGCCCGCTCCAGCTAACGGCCGCTGTCGCCTCGCCCCCGTCAGTCAGCTGGGCCTGACCGAGGGCGAAGGCCCCAACCCGAGCGCCTGAGCCGGAAACGCTACGGGAGGGGTTCCCGGACGAGGCTCCCACGGCAGGCTGGGCTGTTCTTCTGGATGCTTCCTTTTTGAGAGCCCTGAGTGCAAATCAGGCGATCCAGAGTCTGGACCGTCTCTGCCACCATGACCGCTTCGATCCTCCGTTTTCTCCTTTGACAAGGGGCACGGGGACACGGACCTCTTTGGGTGGTGGGAGATTGAGTGAGTTAGTGAGAGGGTACCTTCCGAGCCCGGCGCCAGGCTCGTGGTCAGGGCTCGGGCTCACAGTCGGGCTTAGGCCCAGGGTCAGGGCTTGGGTCTGTGGTTGGGGATCGGTCTCATAGTCGAGACTCGGGCTCCAGGGCAGGCTTCAGGCTCGTGGTCGGGACTCGGGCTCACGTTAACGCCAGCTCATTCATGGTGGTTCTGGTGGGTGTTGCGCTCTGGGCTCTGCTCCTGGGCCATGACTCTGGGACCGGCAGGTGGGGCGGCAAACGCTGCGAGTGCCCAGGGCATGCGGATCCCAGCCTTTGTGGGCTGCGGCTTGGCATCCCTTGGGATTGCACATGGAGGACGGCCACTTCCCAGCTCCTGTGTCCCCAGGACTGGTTCCAGGCACTCAGGACAGTGAGGGAAAACCAGAGTCCATTCCTTGTTTCTGGCAACTCTTTAAACGTAAGGCGGGAGGCATTTCCCTCCTCGTGGGAATGCAGACAGTGCCTAGAAAGGGCCGAGTCCAACGCCAGCTTCAGTCCCAGGGCTGCCTCTGGTTTTGTCGTGACGCGTGAGGTCCCCTGCCTGTCTGGGCTTTGGTTTCCTCTGGGAAGTGGGGATGGTGGTCCCGACCCACGCCATTGTGGGCACGTGTGCCCGGGTGGGACATGGTCAATGCTAACGGGCAGAGGCTGGCGTGGGCTGATGGGGCAGGGAGCCTTCTCGAGGAGCAGGCTGTGTAGATGCTTGCTTTCTGTGTAGATGCTTGCTTTCTGACCCTTGGTTCGCCGTCTCTGCTACGAGGAAGAGGGAAAGGAAATGTGGAGCCAGAGCCCTGCAGACAGGGTGAGGTTTCCACGTGGGACTGGGGCTCCTTCCTGCTCTGCCCTGTGGTGTCTGTAGCGCCGTCGGCATCTGAGACCTGGGGCAGGGCGGCAGGGCTGTGCGGATTCTTGTGCCTTTGGGCAGTGATTCATACCACTGCGCAGCAGACAGGGTTCTTGTTTCGTGGCTTCGCCAGGATCCGAGGGGAGATGTGTTGCTGCTTGTGGCTTCTCTATGACATGCCTTCATCCCTTTTACCTGTCGGGCGGTGTGGGGGAGGCTGGTCTCTGCTCTCCCGCAGCTGCAGGGCATGCCAGGGGCACGAGTGAGTGTGCATTCACCGACAGTGAGTGGTCCATTGCCAGCCCACCCCGCCAGCTCCCCAAAGCTCCCATCGTGGTTGCACGGGCTTGCTGGCCCCACATGACCCTGCCCGCCGCTGCCGACCCCCATCCGGAGCTGGCCCATCTGGGGCAGGGTGGGGGCAGAGAGAGCTGGGGCCCCAGAGCTGGGGGCATGAGCCGAATCTATCTCAGGTCCCTGCGGGTCTGCTGCAAGTCCTCAGGCCTCCGTTCTCGTGCTTAAAAGGGGAGGGACAGCAGGAGTGTCGCGTAGGGTTTTGAGGGACTGAAATGGAATGAACCTGGGAGAGGACTAGATACACAGCCGTCGTGGTTAACGGAGGTCCGCCAGCGAGAGCAAGAGCCTTGAGTGCCAGGTGGCAGCTCCATCTCTAGGCAGGCTCTGCCTGGAGTCCCCGGGTGGCCCTTGCAGACCACGGACGACTTCCTCGCTGGGTGTAGCTTTCCCACCCATCAAGTGAGAATCTGGGCCAGGTGGTCGCTAAGTTTCTTCCACTGAGGATTTTAAGTTTCCCTGACGGATTCCTGCAGACCTTCCTGGTCCGGAACAGCTGAAGTCCATGCCTCTCCCCGCCCAGCGACCACGGAGCCTTTGACCTGATGTTTCCGATCAGGGACGGTAGGTAGCGCCCAGAGGGACTCTTGAGACTGCCAGGTCTAGGCGATTCTTGGGGTGGACCCAGGTCTCTCCTTGGATGCCAGATCTCTCCGACAGGCAGCGCTGGCTCTGAGCACTGTGCGGAGAGTTTCAGAGGCTGCCTGTGGCGACAGCAGGAGGAGCACTGTGATTGATGGGTGACGCCTGCGGCGAGCCCAGCAAGGGGTGGCGGCAGCACGTGGTGTGGTTCTCTTAGCCCACAGATCGGGAAACTGAGGCCTAGAGAAAAGTGGCTCAAATAGTCAGTGGCAGTCTTAGCGCTTGACCCATCATCCCTGCCATTTTGCCCTGGTTTGCGGCTCTCTGTGGTTTACTTGTGACTGCACCTTAACCACGGTGACCACGTGCCCGGCACAAGGGGGCGCGTAATATGTGAGTTCAGTTCGGACTCATCACCCATCCTTCCCTCCCTCCATCCCTCCATCCGTATGTATTACGGCCCTCGGCGCCTGCAAGCTGCCGGTCCCCGAGCCTCGGGAGGGTGCATGTGAGGTCTTGATCGGGCTCTCTGCTCGGCGGGGAGCCTGCTTCCCCCTCTCTCTCTCTGCCTCTCTGCCTGCTTGTGATCTCTGTCTGTCGAATAAATAAATAAAATCTTAAAAAAATATATATATATGTATATATATCCTTTCTCTTTCCTCCGAAATCACTTTTGAGCTCCAACCCTCCTTCCATGCATCCCGCTCCAGAGCTGCCACGCGTCACTGGCTCCAGCGAGTGGCAGTTTTCTTCTGGCCCCTTAGCCGTCCTGCCTGCCCCCCCCACCCCAGAGGAGTCCCATCTGCCAGGTGCTCCCATGCTGCCACCGCCTGGCGCAGAGCACAGCGGCTGACAAGTGGCCCTGTTTCCCACTTGCTTCTGATCCGCCGGCTCCTCCCCAGGGCAGGCCTCGAACACGGGGCGGTGACTGCTCGCCTGGCATGATGAATCCCACCTCGGCGGCCGCTCGTTCTGAAGGCACCGGCGCGGAGGCTTTTCTGACCTTGCTCTCGACGTGAGAAAAGGAGAAAACAGAAGGGCAGTGCGGGGCTGAGCTGGGGAAAGCAATTTACGATGATTTGCTTCGAAACGTGCAGCCGTGTTCGCTGTAGATCTCCCAGGCAGATGGGGGGTTTCCCGGGCAACGTGTTTAAATGAGGTTCATAATCTTGCCATTTGGCCCCACGGAGCCGCGCACGCGTGTGTTTCCAGATGCGTGCTGGTGGCTGATAAGGAAGGTCTCGGCTTGGGCCCAGGGCGTGTGACTCCTGCTCGTTGACTCCTAGTGGCAGCGAGAGCAGAGGGGCCGGGAGCCCTCCTGGTCCGCACAGGTCTGCGAGCCGGCGGGGTCGGGGCCCCGGGCGCTGGCCTGCGACTGACTGCAAACCTCATCGCCAGCACGGAGCAGCCCCTCTTAGAGGCTTGTATCCCTCTGTGTTGTTCTTCTGGATCATTCCTGCCCGTGCCTCTCCATTGAGGACCGTGGGCTTTCCCGGGGTCGGGGCCAGCTACGTGCTAGGACGGACACGGTCCCCTTACCACGGTTCCCACGCGAGCCGTCCGTACCACCCGTGTGTCCTTGTTTCTTCGCAGCGACACTTGTCAGCTCTTCAAACCTGCCTTTTTAATGGCAGGCGTTAGCAGAGAAGCCTTCGTTCTGAGGGGTATTGATTTTTCACTTGTGAGGAAATACCGTTTCCTCATATCCTGGAGGATTTCGGTCTTTCACATTCACAATAGTAATGGCTTTATTTTTTTTTTAATTTTTTTTAAATTTTATTCATTTGTCAGAGAGAGAGGGAGAGAGAGCGAGCGAGCACAGGCAGACAGAGAGGCAGGCAGAGGCAGAGGGAGAAGCAGGCTCCCTGCCGAGCAAGGAGCCCGATGTGGGACTCGATCCCAGGACGCTGGGATCATGACCTGAGCCGAAGGCGGCCGCTTAACCGACTGAGCCACCCAGGCGTCCGATAGTAAAGGCTTTAAAGCAAAAAACACACAAAAAACCTTGGTTCATGTTGGGAGTTGCCGTGGAGAGGTGAGGTGCGGTGTTGGCTCACCTGGGAGACGGCGAACCTTTAGGTGAGCAGAGGGCACGTGTGCGCGTGTGCGTTTACAGCATGTGTGTTGTGTGTGCGTGTACGGCCTCTGCCCCTGGAAGACCTTCAGGGGCCCCAGCTGATGGTGGCTTCACCACCTCTAACACGGGTGTTTCGAGGCTACCCAGGAGCGGGAGGTTTCAAGTGACCCACTTGACGTCTGTGCCCATCCACGGGTGGACCTTGTGCCCATCCATGGGGTGGGCTGGAAGCTGTGGTCCAGCCAGGCCCGGAAGAAGGGGTGTGTGGTTTTGTGGGCCCCTGGGTGTGGGGCGCTAGGTAGAAACGCGGGTCTGGGTTGTGCGGATCGGGGTGTAGTTCCACAGTTGGCCACTGATTGCTGGGCGACCTGGGACAAGGTCCTCGTTCTGGTCCAGTCCCGGGGTCTGCGTCTGATAGTGGGGAGTCGGGGGGATAGCGTTGAGCAGTAGTGTCTGTCGTGGTTAACTGAGCGCCTAATGGTCAATGCCCAAATGCCGGCTCACGTCCTGACGGCTGAGCGGTGGGGGTTGGGAGGCAGGTTCTTTCTCTTTCTTTTCTAAAAATGTATTTATTTGGAGGTGGGGGGAAGAGAGGCAGAGGGAGAGGAAGGGAGAGAGAGACTGTCAAGCAGACTCCATGCTGAGTACGGAGCCCCATCTCATGACCTTGGGATCCTGACCTGAGCCACAATCAAGGGTTGGATACTTAACGGACTGAGCCGCCCAGGTGCTCCCGGAGGCAGGTTCTCTTTGGAACCTTTGCTGTGGATTCTGCATGTCCGTCTACCATCTGTCTGCTCATCTATCCACCCCCCTGCATACTCTCACGCCGTCCACCCATGCCCCCATTCATTCACCGCCACACCCATCCTTTCATTCCCACGTCTGTCTGTCTACCTGTCCGCCTCCCTGCCCATCCATCCATCCTCCCAGCCGTCCAATTACCTACACACTCATCTGCTCACCCACACACGCACCCATGTACCCATCCATTCTTTCCTACCTCTGTCCACCCGTCCACCCGTCCATCCTCTCTTACTCCCATCCATCCATCTTTCATGCATCCAGCCCCCTCCCCTCTGTCCATCCATCCATCCTCTATCCATTCTCCTTTCCTTCTCTCTGTCCATCTGTCCGTCCATCCATCCGTGTGGCAGGTACTTGGAATATAAAGTTCAAAGATGCAGCTTCATGCTACATTTCTAGGAGGTCCTGTGTCCTGTGTTGAGCGCCCCTCAGTTTCACAAGAGTGAGGGACCTGCTGGCTACAGGTGTCCTGCTGGCTACAGGTTGAATGTGGGGCTCGCCGCTGTGCGCTCTAGGTGGGGGTGGGAGAGGGGTGTCTTCTGACCAGTTTGTGATGGCGTGGTGTGATGAGAGTAAACCTATCCTGTGTTTCCACCACAGGGCCCAGAGTCCGAGCCTTTTGGTTTGAATAGCATATTTTAGTGACAGGAGAAGTGAGGGAAGGTCTGCACCTGGGGGGTGGCAGTTGGGATGGACACCAGTAGACTTTTTTTTTTTTCAAAATTAACATTTGTTCCTACTCTACACTGTAAGAAATTGTCATATAATAGCCAAGGGAGAGCAGGAGGCAGAATGCACAAAGACACCCAGTTACTGCCTACATTTCCTTCATTTCTGCCTGGCTCTTTTAAGCAGCTTATAATCTTAAATTTTAAAAATTTATTAGACAGAGAGAGAGAGAGCGTGGAAGCGAGAGAGAACACGAGCCTGAGAGTGGGTGGGGGAGCAGAGGGAGAAGCAGACTCTTCTATAGAGCAGGGAGCCCAGATGCAGGGCTCGATCCCAGGACCCTGGGATCATGACCCGAACTGAAGGCAGACGCTTCACCGCCTGAACCACCCTGGTCCCCCGACAGTATAGAATTTTAAAAACTAGACTCTATCGATTGTACATGTTTCATAATCTGTTTCTTTCACTTAAGGGATCATGAATGTATTTTATGTGAGCAGGTCTCCTCCTACAACATTAGTTCAGCTGGCGGCTCAGGTGCCCTCGTGTGGGGGCGCTTGCCTCTCTGTCCCCTGCACGCTGGTGCCGGGCGGTCAGGCTGCTGCCGGGTTGACTGGCGTTCGTAAGTTGCTGCAGAAACAGCTCTGGAGCTGAAATGTCCCACGCATCTCAGAGCGGAAGCTGAGCATCTCCTTCATGCCCCCAGAGCAGCAGGGTCTTTCTTCTTCTGGCCGGGAAAGTGGGATGGTTCCCACTGCCCTTCCTGGGAGGATTTGCTGGTGGCCTCTCGGCGACATGTCCTGCGGGCTGCCCGCCCACCTCTCCATGCCTGGACGGGACGATAAGCTGAAGCTTCAGGGTTAGCGTGGAGTGCTGCCCTGGTTCGGGGACCCTCGGGGTCTAGCAGGATGAGCCTCGTGAGGGGAAGCACTGGGCCCCCCGTGGAAGAGGTGCTGAGAGCCCCGATCTGAACTCTCGGCTCGGTCTGCACTGGTTACTGCTCTGTCCTGGGTCCCCCTTTAGCTTCCTGGGGTCCAGACCACTTGTCCTTTCCCCAGAAGTCCCTGCTGCCCACCCGGCTTGTCTGTCTGGTCCACACACTTCCCCCCCTTCAGGAACTCTGTGCTTTGCAGACTGGCCCGAGGTGGACTTTCAGGGCACCCTTCTTGCCCTTCTAAACACCTTGACCAAGTCTGTGCGGTTGTGTTTCTGACCCAAGCCCCACATCTGGGCCCCACGGGGCCTTAAAGATAAGCAGATTCCGGGCCTCACTCTCTTCCACTCCAGAGCCTTCCGGGGGGTGGGCCTGGGGGGCTGCGTTCTGAAACTCTGCCAACGAGCGTGGGGAAGCTGCTGGTGTTGATCGGCTGCTGGTGTTGGGGAGTCTGTGCACCCTGATGCAGACCCGGTGGAGAGCACGGGGTCAGAGCAGGCCGCGGCTGGGTGGGGACAGAGCGAAGATGCCCACCCGGCATGCACACCCTGCACCTCCGCTCCTGCCCTCCTGGCTGTCACCTCTGGTCCTTGCGCCTTCACTGGGGGTGCGTGTGGCTCCTCCGTGTGGGACTGGCCTTCCATGGACACGTCTTTCTGCTGTCACCCCCTACCCTGCCCCGTGCACACGTTCCGGCGACGTGGTTGGTGCATTGGTGAGCCCAAAGGCTAGAGCCCGCGGTACGTGGGGAGGAGGGGAAGACACTACGTGTGTGTTCATTCCATTCGTTAACTGGGTTGCAGGCGGGAAGTGCAGATAAAAGTTGGTAAAATGTCATCGTATGACATTTATGCTTTCAGAAGGGCTGGAGAGCTGTGGGCTGGGAGGTGTTTGATCATGGCCCGGCCCCTCCATCTTGGGATGGGGCCGCCTGGCCAGGAGTGCCGTGGGAACCACACGGGGGCCTCGCTTCCCCTGCAGGGAGGTGCGCCCTACACCCTGTCTTCCCACGTGGGACTGCTGCCACCCCACGTCTGACCCCACGACAGGGGCTCCCACACCTGCTCCCGGCTGGCCCTGCCTTCAGTCACCGCAGCAGGATTCCGGTGGGGGGGGGGGCGGTCCTGCCGGAGCACTCCCCTTCCCGCACACACGCCAGCCAGGGACCTTGGCCTGGGCATACCCAGGGACAGTCCCCTCCGACAGAGAGGGCCACGTGGAACCCCATATAAGGAGCTGCCTCTGGCTGGGCGGGAACCTGGAGCTGAGTCCCTCACCCCATGGATGATAGGTTCCAGCCCGGAGCAGAGTGTCTGCGTGCGGGGGGTTGAGGCTGCCGTGCGCATCCGTGTGTGTGGACCGCAGTGCGTGGACGCAGCGGGACCCGTGCCCTGGCTTCAGGACACTCCTCTGTGGCATCTCCCCTCAGCCTGGGGCTCGCCTGTGTGTAGGAAGCACCGCGTTCTGGGGCAGGAACGCTCCCGTGCCGACCGATGGCTGGGGCGGCGGGGGGGGGCGGGGGGGGCCCCGCCGGCAGGAGCCCGGCCAGGGACGATCAGGCCATCGGCCGTGGGGGCGCAGGAGGGCGAGGCGTGTGTGCCCAAGGCCTTCAGGCCCCGACATTGCTCGCTTCTGTCATGCGCAGCAACGGCGCTCAAATGGCTGTCCAGGCCCCAGCGTGTGACCAGGTACCGGAGGACCGACCACAGTACTTGGCCGAGGCAGGCCTATCGCCGGCCAGAAAGGACCTTCGCTGTGGCTTGGTCTTCCTTCCCTCTAAAAAATATTGCGGCTGGAGGGAGAGCGGCCTAGAAGGAAGCCTGTGGAATGTGTCTCAGCTGGGAGCTTTAGGCCAGAGACCTTGCCTCAGTTTCCCAGTCTCCCGAACGTGCTAGGCTGGCCCGGCCTTGTAGGATGTGAGGGTTCAGAGGCCCAGCGAGCTGGGGTCCCATGGTAGCTGGCAGCCAGCAGCGGGTATCTGTGAATTCAGCGGGTGGTCCTCATCGGCCATGCTCACGTTCCTTGTGCCCGGACACACGCAGGCTACACCCGCAGCCATGCACACACTGTCTTGCACACACTCTTACACACGTACCACTGCACACACACAGATGGGCTCACGTACTCTGACTCAGGGAGGTCTCAAGGTCGAGCCTTGCTCCTCCTTCCTCGGTGTGGGCATCTGGTGCGGCAGCGGCCCCGGAAATCCCGCAGCGAATCACCAGCGGCTTTGTGTGTGTTCTGCTTTATGACTTCGTGCTCTGGGGCCACGGCCTCCCGTTCCCTGCCTCAGTTTACCTGTAATCGCCTGAGGAACCTCTTCCCTGCCTGCTGCCTGTTGTCGTAAGGACCCATGGAGTCCCTGTCTTGGGGCCCTTGAGACCTGGGAGACCCAGGTGGGCCCTGGGTCGCAGGACAGGACGGGGGGTGGGGGTCGGGGGCGGCCGGAGAAGGAGGTGCCGCTGCTCATCGCTGAGCACGTCAGAACTTCCGTCCGGGCGGGCCCGTCGCTCTGCGGAGATGCTCCGGGGTCCTCTCATGCAGCCTGGACCTGGAGCTCTTGGTTTGCCTTTGCCTGACCCTCTGAGGCAGCTGGACACTGGTGTCCGTGGTCCCACAGGGAGAGGAGGGGCTCACAAGGAAGGAGCACCGTGCTTGGATGTTTGTGTCAACACTGCTGGGGAACCTGGGGCATGTCCCTTGACTTCTCTGGGCCTCTGTGTGGCCCTATGTGAACCGGGTCAGCACCTGCCGTGACCATGTTGTGAAGCATCTGGCGGCTTCGAAAACAGGTGCGCGGGCTGAGCCTTTGGTAAGCGTATCACGTGCCATGGCTCTCCGCAGCCCCGAGGAGGCTGACTCGGGTGTGGGTGAGGACGAGGCCCAGCGAGCGGCTCACGGCTGGGGCGGGGAGGGCGGAGGGGGAGCCCAGCCGCCCTAAGCGAGCGGAAATGGCACATTTAGCACGACACACGCCAGAGAGCCGCCTAGCCCCCCACCCCCAGGTGTCACGCTGAGTGTGTGTGTTTACGAAGTGAAATTGTTTAGGGAACAGCTGTGAGCACACACGCCTCCCTTCCTGTTTTGGGATGACTTTCTGGTTTCTTGTGGAATTACAGAAGCGTCTTTCTGGTCTCCCCAGGTCATCTCTGCCGTGTCCAGACTCTCCCTGCACCATGTGGCTCAGAACAAAGGAATCAGGTGAGTTTACCGCGCGGCCTAGTGATGCCCCTTTGACGTCCTGCCACCCCCGTGCCACCCGTGGGCCTGGCCCCAGCGATTAGCATCTGCAGCCGAGGTCCTCTGCCCTGTGTCTTTCTCATGAATTTTCAGTGTGGTGTCGCGTTGCCTGTTGGCCACGCAGGGAGGGGCGGGGAGGAAGGGGAGACCCTCCGGTTCCCACCAGGGGGATCGTGCACATGTGTTCGACTGACAGCCACAGGATCTCTTTTGATTTTGGTAGTAAGATCAGCAAATTAATCGTTTCACAGATCATTGCCTACCTAAGTGTCCTCCCCACGCGTCACACCCAGGGAGGCCACGTCACCGTGGCCGAGCAGCGGGCCTGGCCCGTCCGGGGGCTGCGGGTCCCTCGGCAGGACTTCCCGCTCCCGGGTCCGATGCCCCTTGGTTTTCAAACTCAGCCTCTGAGGATACCGCGACCCCTGTGGTCTGGCCTCCCGTCTCCGACACCGGGTCGGGCACGTAGGCAACAGGGATGGGGGGGGCAGCCCCTGTGAGAGCAGATGGCTGCCCATTCCGACCCACAGGTGAGGGGTCAGGGAGACATCTAAACGGGGACCATGTTCCAGATCGGGTGGGCACAGCGGAGGACCTGCCCTTCCTCAATGTCCCCGGGGCACGTGGGCCAGCTGGGTAGGGTTGAGGGCCTTGGGAGGACAGAAATAGCCCCATCGTAGGGTGGAGTGGGCAGGGTGACGCCCGGGTGCAGCCACATCGTGAGGGTGCTCTACGATGGCAGGTTACCCCCTAGTATTGTCGGTGAGGGACACCGCGTGCCGGGGGTTGGGGGTCCCAGGACTATGGTGCCGGGCGCAGGCAGGTCAGCCGAGCTGCCCCCTGGGCGGGCTGTTTGCCCAGGTCCAGAGAGTCACTGGGACAGGCACGAGGGTGAGGGACTGGCCCCCCCAACCCTGCCACCTGGGAAGTCTGTTGCCTTCTCCGAGGACTTAGAGATCCCTTTGAACTGGGGACGTCTGTTCGGTGTTTCTAGCCTCAGAGGCAGGAGAGGCTGTTTAAAACCGACGTTAGACTGTGTGCTGAACACACGCGGGAGGACGTTTCCAAGATCAAGCTCCCACACCCACCAGGCGGCTTACCCCGGGGACATTGCTGGCACCTCGGGGCCCCCGTCTGCCCCCTCCCCGGCCCCGCCCAGCGTTCGCAAGGTCTGTAATAGGGACGGTTGAAAACATCCATTGGGAACCAGTGCGTTACTTCTGGATACCGAGACAGCGCGTAGTTTGGGTTTCCTCCCGAAACGATCCGCGGTCTGTCTGCCCGCTGGCGTGCTGCGATTGTACCTCCCAGCCGGCCCAGCGAAGCCGCGTCCGTCTCCGTGTCCACGTGGGCAGGGGTGAAGTTCGTGCAACAGAAGCTAGTCGCGTTCTTTGCTCCTTCCCGGGAGGCCAGAGCGTCATCTCTGCTCTGTATCCATGTCCCCGAAGCGGGGCCTGGCCCGGGGGAGCTGGGGTAGGTGCTCGTTCTTGGGGCCGATGACCACCTCCCCCCACCCCCAGCTTTTCCCTGGACGCGGCAGTCCTGCTGTGGGTCCAGACTCCACAGTCCCAGGCTGACATCATCCTTCAGTGCAGGGGGGTAGGGAGAAGGAGGGAGGTGTCTGCAGCCCCGGGCAGGGCAGGGATCCCCATGTGGAGCAGCCCCGCTGCGGCTCCCACCTGCATGGCGTCCCCCACCCTGTGCTTTCCCTTCCTCGCCGGAGCCCTGACCCACAGCTCTCCCGGGGTCCTTTTCCTTCAAAGCTCCCCGTCTCCGGGGACAGGAGCTTCCGCGCTGTGAGCTCAGGGGAGGGCAGCCCAGTGGGGTGGCCTCCCGTCCACCCGACACGTGGCAAGTTCCCCAGCCGATGGGGTGTTCTGGAAACCACTGGCCCTTGATGACATTAAGTAGCTCCTCGTGTGAGAGCTTTTCTTCGAGATCTTCCTTACCAGAGGTTTCCGTGCGGCCAGACCCTTTCCTCTCTTGAAAACCCACCAGCCAAGCCTGTGGCTCCGAAGAGAGTCTTCCTGGTTTCTTTCCTGGCTGGACGGGAGCCCAGCGTGCTTCTTTAGCAAAATGATCATTTTTACAGCCCTTGCGCCTTGCCTAATGAGCTGCTTTTCCACAAAAGCCCTAATTATACTTCTCAGATGCTGATAAACAGGGGACTTAATCCGAGCCCCCCCCCCCCCCGGTGCCGGCTGGAGGGTCAGAAGTGAGGTTGGGTCTGGGGCTGGGGAGGTTCCCTGGATGTCCTCCAGCCCCGTGGGTGGGGGTGCGTGTGGGTCCTTGTCACAGCCAGAGCTGGCCCTCCAGAGAGAGGGACGTCCCGTCCGGGGGTCATCACGGCGCTGAACAGCAGCAGCAGGGGAGAGGGCAAAGGGTGGGATTCTCCCGGGGGAAGGGGGGTCCAAGGAGCCCTCAGCCCAGGAAGGTCTCCTCTGTCAGGCACCGGCTCACCTGGTGGCCTTAGGCAGGAATGCTCTTGGGGCCTCTGTCTCCTCTTCTGTAGGCCAGGGAGGTTCCCCTACTGCGTAAGGTCGCTGTGAGCCCCTGACACTCTGAGGATGCCCACGGTGGGCCGGGGTGGTGGGCAGAGAGGGGCCCCCAAAGCTACAGCCCCCTCCTGGCTCCTGGACCTGGAGAGACAGGGAAGGGGATCCCGTAGGTAGACCTGAGTCGTTACAGATGTCGTCGTAAGTAGAAGCAGGAGGTGGGCGGGTCAGAGCAGAGCAGGGAGGCCTGGTGGTGGAGCAGAGGCCGCGGAGATGGGACCACAGCCGAGGGACGCCGCGTCTCAGAAGCCGGAGAAGGTGGGGAGACTTCCAGAAAGGACCCGCCTGCTGACACCTCGACTTGAGCCCGTGAGGCCCAGTTCCAGGCTGCTGACCTCCTAAGCCGCCGGACAGCAAGCCGTGTGGAGCGGGGCCGCGGTGACGGTGGACACGGGTGGCTTCGCGAGGGTCCTGGTGTGGCGGGGGGTGAGCACCGGGTCCTTGCCGCGTCGCAGCTCCCCCATCCTGGGCCGCTGTCCTTTTTTACCACGTGAAGAAAAATTCACGTGACGTAACCGTAATCCTCTTAGCGCGTACGGTTCAGTGGCATTTAGCACCTTCTCCATGCTGTGTGCCCACGATCTGTCTGGTTCCAGAACATTCTCACACCCGGAAGGAAACCGCGTCCCTCGTAAGTACCGGTGCCCCTCCCCCGGGGTCGGGCGCTCAGCTTGTGGCTGGGCCCGGTGGCGTCATCTCGTGTAAACGTCCTCGCACGCCGCACAGCCTCTCACGACCTGCTCCCTTCCCAGGGCGACGTGTTTTTCGGGTTCTTCCGGGCTGTGACGCGGGATAGACCCCCCGTGTGGGGTTTCCACCCGTTGGGGGGACGCTGGGCCGCTTCCACCCATCGGTGAAGGGGAATCGCGCTGTGGGGAACCTTCGTGTTTGCTTGCACACCCGAGCCTCCGTTCTTTGGGCTGCCTTCTGACACTCTGATAATTTTCTACCCACACGGGCGCCCCCAGCCTGCTGCCTCCTGCTTGCTGTTGTCACCCCAGAACTCTGCTGTTGGGGTGCCTGGGGGTCCTCAGGCTTGGTCTTTTCCTCCAGTCTGAGAGACCCCAGCCCCATTTGAGGGGGGTGGGGCTGCAGGGTGGGGGTGGGGTGGGGGCAGGGGTGGGAGAGACGGGACCCGCCCCCCCCCCCCAGCAGAGGGAACGTCCTTATTCAGTTTGAAGTAAATGCTCAGGACGTCAGACGCGCCCGACCCAAATCTGAGCCCGGGAAAGCGTCTGGAACCGAAGAGAAACATCCCCCGTCTTGTCCCGGGCTGTGGAGGACCCGCTCCTGGGTCTTGCTGGGCGCCGGGGGACAGGGAGTGAGCCTTCGGCCCAGGTGTTCTCGTGGTGAAGACAGAGGCAACGCCGCCTTGGCAGGAGGTCAGCCCAGCAGTGCCGCCGACCGTCTCGTGGGAGCCGGGGTCCGCTGCTCTCTGCGCTTCTGGGGAGGGGAAGCGCGATTTCCCTCCATCCTCAGAGGGCCGCCCCCAAGTACAGGTCCGGTCCTGCCCTGAAGCCCCGGCCGCTCCTCGAGGCGTCCTGTGTTTGCGGACGCCAGCCCCGGCTCTCGGAGCTCCCGGCTCCCCCCGCGGCCCCTCCTGCCCACGTCCCCTTCCCGTCCGGCACCCCCCGGGTTAATACAGGGAACTGGACTGCGTGGGAGAGGTTTGGGCGGAAAGTGGCTGTTTTCATGTGCTTATTAGCTCATGCTGCCAGCAAGATGGTTTTAATCGTCCCACCTGGTGACTGGCCACTTGTCGTCGGGGGAGAGCCTGTGTCCGTCTCACTTCACTGATGACGATGGGGCCGGCCTCATGGGCTGCACGGGTGTAACTGGGAGACTTGAGATTCCTTCTGGGAGGGGCTCAGACGAGGCCACCCGCGGGCCGTTGGGTGTCGTGGTTGTGTCTGGCCGTCCCCAGCGTGTCCCGGCCGCACAGGGCGGCTCCGTCCAGCCGGGGGCTGCCCCGCTTGCCCGGTCGGGTGTCGGCTCGGGGTGTTGGCGGCCCTGTTAAGCGCAGGGCCCCAGCCTGGCGTAGCTGTCGCTCCCACCGCCTCCGCTGTTCGCTCTCCCCACGTCTGCCGCGGCCCCTGCTTGGGCCGCCAGGCGTCGGCAGAGCCAGCCGTGTCCGTCGGTGGGCTCGGGCCTGTGCCTGTGCCTGGCGGGGTCGCTGCGTCACTTTGCTCGCTCGCCCGCTTCCGCACCCTGACAGCTTGTGGGTCGGCGTGCCAGCAGCTGAATCTGAACGCCAACCTCATGCCCGCTGGCGCAGCGGGCGCCCAGAGTGTCCCAGACCCTCCCCCGGGGGCTCCCTTGAAGGTTCCAGAAGGGATGGCCCTCCTTGTGCTGAAGGCAGGGGTGGAGGGAGGGGGTGTGGTCATCCTGCCTGGGAAGTGTTGGGGGAGAGGGAGGGACCTTCTGGTTTAAAGATCTCAGAGCCGCCGGCTGCTGGGCTGGTGACAGGGCTGTTGCTGGGGGGCAGTGGGGGGTGCTAGGTGGAGCCAAGGGGGCCCGTGATGTGTGGGCCAGGCCCGAAGTGAGGGAGCTCTCCTGTGGGTGTGGCTCTGCTTGGCTGGTCCTTTCTGACCATGGCCCCACAGGTGTGTGGGACACAGAGCCTGCCTCCAAGCAGGAGGGGACCCCAGGGCAGGGGACAGGGTGGCACCAGCATCGTGGGGGCCTCCTCCATTCATTTGACAACACGACTCCGGCTTGTCCTGCTTCTGAGCTCGCGCCTCCTGGGAAGAAACGTCCTGTGGCTCCATCCAGCCTCCCGCACCCACTTGGTGACTGTGACCCACTCCCTGGGAGGAGGGGAGAACCAGACACTGACCTGGGGGGCACCATGGCCGTGTCCTGTCCATGCTGGCCACCAAGACAGAGCTCCCGAGTGGGGGCCCAAGGCTCTGAACCTTCCCTGCTGTCCAGGGCCTACACTGTCCTTCCCAGGGACACCCGAGTGTCCCCCGCAGCTGAGCCGCAGCCGCTGTCCGTGAATGGGGCCTGGCAGGGGGAGCGCCTGGCGCATGGTGTCCAGCTGACTTCCAGTGAGTCTGTCTGCACACAGATGCCGGGGGAGGGGGCTCCTCTCATCCTTCCCCTGCCGCTGAGCCCAACTCCTGAGGAATGCTCGCCTGTGCTTGTCTCTGCCACCTCCACAGTGGGCCCCGGAGCCGGAGAGACCCGTATTTGTTGAAAATGCGCTAACTGGGCTGTTTTGTGCCAGGGCGGCGGGGAGCTGAGTCGTGTTGGAGTTGGTCAGGGGGAGCAGGAGGGCTGCCCGGCGGGAAGGCCGCGAATGGCTGGCTGGATCTTCCATGGCCGGGCAGGGCCTTTATTTATTTTTAATTTTTTTTTTAAGATTTTCTTTATTTATTTGACAGACGGAGATCACAAGTAGGCAGAGACAGGCAGAGAGAGAGGGGGAAGCAGGCTCCCCGCTGAGCAGAGAGCCCGATGCGGGGCTCGATCCCAGGACCCCGGGATCATGACCTGAGCCGAAGGCAGAGGCTTTAACCCGCTGAGCCACCCAGGCGCCCCCGGGCAGGGCCTTTAAAAAGACTGAGTGTGGCTGCTTTTCCCTGCTCCACTCCGGCATGTCGGGGGTCAGGCGGCCGCCTGTGCCTGCACCTGCCACAGAGGACGCTCACCTGCCGCTCTCGCTCCCGCGGGCTCCCCTTCCCCACCCTCCAGCCCCTGTCGGCGCAGCTGGTCAGCCGTCCACCCACCCATCTGTCCCTCTGTCTGTGTATGCTTACCCATCCTTCTACTCGCTCACCCGCCCACCTGTCGGTGCTTCCGTCCTCCCGTCCCTGCATCCCTCATCTTTCTGCTTATATTTCCCCCTGTCCGTGCATCTGTCCTGCCCCTGCTTGCTGCCGGCCCGTCTGTCCACACATCTGTCCATCTGGCCATCCATCCGCTTGTCCGTCCTCCCACCTACCCTCTGTCCTTCCATCCGTCCTCCCTCTGCGTGTTTCACACGAGTGTGGGGTGGTTGGTCTCCATGGGGTGCTGGGAAGCTCACGGCTTCTGGCTCGGTCAAGGTCTGGCAGTGAGAACGTGAGGCCCGTCTGCTCCCCAGCACAGCCCAGGCATCAGCTGGGTTTCACGCTGGGGAGGGGGTGGACGGAGGCCTGACCCCGCCGACCTGCGTGGTGGTGGGACGCCGGGTCAGTTTCCTTTTCAAAGAGCCTCTGTGGTCTCTTTGGAAAAGCAGGGTCACAGCTGGAACTCCCTCCCCGGCTGCCGTGAAGTTCTCAGCACAGGCCCCGACACACGGTAGGGGAGAGGGCGTCTCTCCGTGCCTCAGTTTCCTCTCCTGCCAGCGGGGGTCTGCCGACACCCACTGGAGGGCTGAGTGGGCTGAAGTGCGTGTGTTTCCCGCTTCCCGATGGATGGAGGACATGTGGGCTCTGCCTGTGGGCGAGCTCCGTGGCGCCCACGCCTCAGGGAGCCCAGGGTCACTGCTCTGAGGCGCTCGGAGAAGATGTCAGGGGACAGCAGGCATCCAAGCGCAAGCATCTGCTCCAATTTGTGGCTCACGAGCATCACTCCACCTCCCCCGGGCCTTCCTGGGGCCGCTCGGGTGCCCAAGTTCAGAATCATGACAGGGGAGCTGTCACCAGTGCCCACATTGGCCTGTCCTCGCTGACAGATGTCCCTGGTGCCCAGACGGGAGAATCGCTGCCTGATGAAAACCCCGGGAGCACGAGCGGCCTCCTGGGCCGAGGACCTGCCTGCGCCAGGCGGTGGGACGGAAACCAAGGGGGGGCTGAGACCTGGCACGTTCGCTGTGACCCTTGCAGACTCACGAGGCCCCTGGGCTGAATTTCAGACCCTTTGCTTGGCCCTTTGTCCCTCCTCCTATGTGTGGGGAAACTGAGGCCCCGAGGGCTTCTCCCCGTAGGTGGGGAGATGGACACAGGACCCCGGTCACAGATGGCTGAGCATGTTGTAGCAGGACACGGGGCAGCGTGGGGTGAGTGCGGAACGTGACCCGAGCCCCAGCGGCACAGGGTGAAGGGCCGGCCGGCGACGCTCAAGTCCAGGCTGCTGGTACAACCTTCAGCAGGTGCCTTAGCCCTGGGCCTGCCTCCCGGCCTCTGAAAGGGAGGCCCCCGGTTACTGATGGTCAGAGTCCATGGTGAGGGCTAGGGCCGGAGCAGCCCTTCGAGGTGGTTCCCTGGTGGGGCCTGAGGATGCTTTCGAAGGCAAGCCCGGGGCGAGCGGGTGTGGGCTAAATGTGGCTTTAAGGACACACGGCCTGGACCTGTGAATGGGGCTCACTGGGGAAAACCCCAGGGCCTTAATGTAAGGACGACACAGGGAGGAGAGACCCGGGCAGGGGGGGTGCAGTGGGACCAACGGAAGCAGAGGCTGGAGGCACGCAGCCATAGCCCAGGGACACTGCTGGGGTCCCCAGGAGCCGCGACAGGCAGGATGCCCACCTCCCTAGAGCCTTGCGTGGCCCTGCCCATACATCGATTAGGACTTCTGGCTTCTTGCACTGAGAGCGTGAATTTCTGCCGGTTTAAGCCACCTGGTTGGTGGTACTTGGTCATTGGCGGCCCCAGGACCTTAGCATGGGCCATGTGGCTGGGCAGCGGGCTCTGGGACAGGGGCCCGATGGGGGGGGGCCCTCTCCAGCATGCCTGGTATGTGGGGCTGTGATGCCGCCCTTCTCAGAAGACAGTCAACGTCCCCACGAGCCCAAGCCCTGTCCTCCTGCAGCCGCTGCCATGGAGACCCGCTGGCAGCGGGGGGCTTGGGGTTCAGAGACCCCCACCGGTCAGCAGGAATGGGAGGGTGGGCCTCCAGGGACCGTGGCTCCTCCACGGGTGCCCTGTCCCCAGAGCATTCGTTGTTGGGGGCAGTGAGCACGTCCAAGCATCCTGGGTCCAGAGACTTGTCAACTCCTGTCCCACCCTCGGGGGAGTGACGGTGGCTCCACCCGGCGACGAGCGAGCCAGTAACAGCCTGCCTCTTCCGCAAACATCACCGTGAAAAATTGATCAGGGCAGCTGTGCAACGCTATCGGCTCGTTTTCAGAGACGGAGCAGGAAGCGTTGTGCGGCGGGACATACAGAAGGGCGGTGAGGTCATTCCGCTTGCCCACGGAGCTGCGTGGTGGCTACATTGGGGGTGTGGCCTGGGGCGGGGACTGGCGTTAACAGGCTGTGACCTGAGGCCAGCTGTGCAGTCTGCAGCCCCGAGCTCGGCTCCCAGCGGTGGGGATGGCCCCGTGCCAGGCAGATGAGTCAGAAACAGGGCAAGAGTCACTGTTGTGCTTTTGCAAAAGGTTTCCAAGTGCTTTGGGCATGTCCAGGGACGTGCAAGGCCAGCGCGCTCAGAAGCCCGAGGCGGCGCCTCTCACCACGGGCGGAGGGCTTCTAGTAGCCAAGCGACCGTTTCTGCCACATGTCACGCCATATGTCACCACGCTGCCCTTCTCACTGTGGTTCTCACCTGTCCTCTCCCTCCTCGGGACTGGTCAGGATGGACCGGGTTCTGTGGCGGTGATGGACAGCCCCAGCGTCCTGGCGCCTCCCAGCAGCGAGCATGTGTGACCTGTTCCTGCCGTTCCACGTCGCCGGCTTCCGGAGCCAGGGTGGTGGGCGGCCTCCTGCGGGAACAGAGCAGCTCTCGTGGCAGGTGGTGGACATGGCAGTGTGTGGGCTGGCCCCTGTAGACTCTACTGGTCAGTGAAGCCGGGAATGCTCAGTGTCCAACAGGACTGGGGAACGTCCAACAGGAGTGGGGACTGCTGCTGTCCCCCTTTCACAGAGGAGGAGACTGAGGCCCAGAGGCTGAGGGGCTCTCTGGAGGTCGCGAGACCAGGGTGTGGGGGAGTTGAGCCGGGAGCCTGGCCCGTTGCCCTCACCCGGCCTCATCACACACAGCCGCGCTCCCGCTGCTGGTCCCACGTGGGCTCTCTTTTGGCCAAGTCTCAGCAGTGTTCGGACAGGAGAGAGCGGGGTCTGGGAACTGACCGTCTTCCCTTGACTTGCCTGGTTCCTGTTTGTTCTGATATTTTCCTCTTCTGTTTTTATTCATTTATTTAAGTTGTAGTTATTTTGGACACCCCGAACCCTGCCAGCTAGTGCAGGGCCCAGACCATCCCGGCTCGCTCCGGACCTGGCCCTGCTCCCGCGCTCGCCCTGCTGCTCCCGTCAAGTCGGGCTTACGAAACCTCATGTGGGGCTCTGTGTCGTCATCGTTGCTGTGGACCTTTCATCAAGAGACTCCGGTTGACTCGGGGGACTTGCTGTTTCTCTCGCTGTCCCAAGATGCGTCCGGTCGTGGTGTGTGGCTCTGGGTCCTGGGCAGCAGCCCTCCACCCCGCCCTGGTGCCCGTCCCCCACATCATGGCTGCCCCTGGGTCAGCGATCCAAATGCCCACCTCCACCCGGGGGGCCCCACTCTGCAGGGGAGGATGTGGTCTCCCAACTGGTCAGCGGTGCCGCTGGGGCTCCATCCCCACGGCCTGCAGGTGGGAGTCGGCATGGAGTTGGGGTCCCGGGGCCTGGGCCTGGCACTGATTCGGCCCTTCCAGCCTTGGCTCCTGGCATGGCTGATCCTGGGGACAGACCCACTTTGGGATCACTGGTGAGAGACCTCGACAGCCCTGCACCCCGACCCAGCCCCCGAGGCTCTGGCCCTCCCTGCTGCTGCGTTGCTCAGGCCGACGCCCGGCTGGCTTTGTCTCCAGTCCCCAGCGGGGTTGGTGACCGCAGAAGGCTGTGTTTTCTGCCATTTGCTGAATTCCTATCTGGGACCCTCCCCTCCTTGAGCACTCCTGGGGTGCTGGACGTCGCTGTGGTGTGGGAATCTGGCCAACAGAGCTGGAGCAGGCTTGGGACGGAATGGTGTCCAGCTGCGGCCCCTCCCGCATTGAGGCACTGGTGGTCTCATTAAAGCTGAGGCCTGGAGCCCAGCCCTGACACTCATCTGGCCCCTTGGCCTGACGGACTCCAAGTCAGGCAATGGCCCGCCTGGACCCTCGGTCCACGCCCACCTCCCCACCCGGGGGCACCTTCGGAGTGAGCAGTGGCACCCCCGGAAGGGCTGCTGCCCAGTTCCGCTCCGCAGTGGCCATGCCAGACCCTGTGGCATACGGTGGGAGGGCTGTAGGCTATCCTTGTCCTCACTTGGGCCCAGGACAGCCCTCCCCTGCGACGTTGCTGCCTGCAGCTCCCCCGTCCTGTCACCACTGTGTGCTGCCTTCCTGAGTCCCACGCTCTAGGGGGCCAAGTCCGGGGGTGGGGTGACGGGGACAGGGTGGGGGGGCACCCAGATGCCGGGGTCCGTGCACCCTGCAGAGGAGGTGATGTTGGACCTGGCTGACCCCCAAGGAGGGTGTGGTGGCAGGTCTGGGGCCCCGGCAGAGGATCTGGGAGGGAATGCACTTGGCTTCCTGTGGGAGGGAGAGGGGCTAGGGACAGTGGGAGAGCCACGTGGGGAGGGGTGGGTGAGGCAGGCGTGGGGGCGGGGGGCGTCCGTGCTGCTCCAAGTGTGACGGGAGCCCCGGGGTTTCGGCGGCAGTGTGCCTCTGAGATCGTGTCCGGAGCCCTCCGGCCGGGACCAGAGAGGGACTCTGCTGTGGTGTCTGGGCTATAGGGATGGAGGGTGATGGGCTGGGGGGCATAGGCGACATGAGGTGGCTGGGGTGCAGGGAGCGGCACCCCAGGCCCTGTGGCGGGTCTGTCCCTTGGGCTGCTGCCCACGAAGTGGCCAGTGCCTGCACACAGATCAGGGACCCAGGCTTGCTCCTGCCCGGTTTTCTTCCACTCTCTGGCCCCTCTTGGGGGCAGTCCTGGTTCAAGCCCAGCTCTGCCCCTTCTGGCTGGTCTCCCTGGACAGCTTCCTTCACGTCTCTGGGCCACGGGCGTCATCTGTGATGAGATGGTGGTGCCCATCTCATGGGCGGTTGTCCCGGCCAACTGGAAGCTTGAGGATGCCCCCTCCTCCTCCTCCTCCTGAGGCTCCCTGAGCCCCTCGTTTGCAAATGTGGTAGCGGGGGACGGGGGCTTAGGTTGCACTTCTGTCCTTTCTGCCGGGTGGGGGGAGTGTGTCCCCCACCCCAGACCCCCAGCCAGCAGGTGGAGGCTCAGCCGGACTGCCCCGGGCCCCACCCTGCCTCCGGGCAGCAGGTGCCGTGAGCTCGCTGGGAAGCTGAGCTGCTTTTCGAAGCGGAGCCCACAGGTCGGGCTTCCCCTGGGGTGTGATCCGTTCTCATCCTGCCAGAAAGAATCTCGACACTGATTTGTGACGCCGGCCACACGGAGGGGGCCGTTACGGGCAGGACTTGGTTGGGCCTCTCCGTCATGGGAGATCCACCGAGGGCAGGGTCCCTGGCCTTCTTAGGACGTGGTGATTTGGGGCACCTGGGTGACATTTCCCAGGAGACAGGCAGGAAGTGGGGGGACAGAAGAATGCCTCTGGCTCTGTGTTACCCCAGTGTCCCCCAGCACCATGATTTGTTTTTGGAGGTGAGAGAATGATGGCCCAGAGAGGGATGGCGTCTTGCCTGAGGCCACACAGCGACTTGGTGGTCACACCGGCCACCAGTCAGGTCCCCGGCTGGTCTCTCAGCTTCCGTGTATTTACTCAAAAGATCTGCTTTGCTCACGCGTTGACTTGTTTTTCCGGAGCCGGCCAGCGACACTCAGCGCGGCCAGTGAGCGTTTCCGTTTCTTTCTGACCCTTCTTGCCCTGGAGTGTCCGCCATCGGCTCTGACGGGCCACTGGGCCATGTGGTTCGGGAGCAGAGTGGGGTTGGGAGGCTTGGGCTCCGCTCTGCCATCGCGGGCCTGCGCTGGGCCCCGAGGGTCATTTCAGGGAGCCATGGGCATGGGAAAGGAGAAGAGGGAATGGTCTCGATTTCCAGCAGCAACTGGAGTGTCCCGTGGGGTGTGGATTTCAGTCTGAGCTCCTGGCTGCTGGGGGTGGCAGTCCGGTGCGGTAAAGACGTCCACAGTGTTGGGAGAGAATCCGGCTTTGGGCCAGGGGGCCGGCGGGCTCTGGGGCCTCTCTGGTGTGGCCCTTCTTCCTCTCTCTACCCTGAGAGCCTCTCTTGGCCCAGCACATCCGAGCTCGGACACCAGTGCCCTGGCCAAGGTCAGAAGATGTCTGGGGGCTCTGGCCGCTCAGTGCCCAGTTTGGAAACTTCCTGTGCAGGGAGCGCGCTTCGGGGTTCCGCCCGGGCCGTGCAGGGATGGCTCTGGCCGTGGTGGGTTCTGCAGCACCTCCCGTGTCCTGGTGGACGTGGCCAGAGCGTTCCATCCGGGCAAGGCCACGGCGGGCCGTGGGGATTTCCTGCCTCTCCCGGGTACGGGAGGGAAAGAGCAGGGTGACTGCGGGGGCTGGGCCCTGCTGACCCACAGGCCTTTCCGCTCTCGCTGCTGCCGTTCCGAGAAGTGGGCCGGAAAATCAAAAGTACGCTGGGCTTCTGGGCTGCTGAGAAGTGGCATGGGGGGGCTGAGCCCATCACTCTGTCTCGACCCTGAGGTCAGAGTGTCTTCCTCGGTCTGGCTAGGGTTTTGGAAACAAGGGCAGAAGCAGCCCGGCTGGGCCTGGGGGTCACTCTGGCTTCCTCTCTGCTGGCGGGAGCTCTTACCTGCTCCCCCCGTTGCCTTGGGGCTGGTCACCCCTCCCCCTCGCCCACACGTCTGCTGAGGCCGCCCAGGTGGTGGCTTCACCTTGGTGTCCCCCCCCAAGCCCCCATGCCTGGAGACACACAGACCCTCCTGCCTCTGTGCTGACTTTGGTTTAAGATCCCGTAACGGGGCAGCTGGCTGGCTCAGTGGGTTCAGCGTCCAACTCTTGGTTTCAGCTCAGGTCACGTCTCAGGGTGGTGGGATCGAGCCCCAGGTCGGGCTCTGTGTGCAGTGAGGAGTGTGCGTGGGGTTCTTTCCTCCTCTCCCTCTGCCTCCCTGGTGCCCCGGCCTGGCCCTGCTCCCTGGCTCTCAAAGGAGTGAATCTTTAGAAAACAAACAAACGGTAGATCCTTGTGGTCAGCGCCTGGGCTGGCCCACCTGTCCCTGCTCCTCGGCCGCAGCCCCTTGGCCTCCTGCCCTGGCCCAGCCACACAGAAGCCGCACGTCCCCGTGTGCAGGGCATGTCCCTCCGCCCCGGCTGCGTCCTCTGGTCCTCCGCTTACGACCACGTCCCTGTCGCCTGTGGCCTCCACTGTCGTCCGCGCCAGGCCCCATGGGTACTGTGGCCCACACAGAAAGCCTGTGCCGCAGGCGGTTAGTCCCCATTTTACAGATGCGTTAACTGAGGTTCGGGAGCACCTTTGGCAAGCTATCGGGCTGGGAACCCAGCCAGGTCCAACCCCCATTGATAGGAGGCAGGAGCTCTGCACTGAGCATTGGACTTGGCTCTCCAGGTCAGCTCCCCCGCCGCCTCCTCTGAGAAGCCCTCCTGATTTATCCGGGACCGGACTGTCCTTCTGTCCCGAGCCTTTCCTCCTGCTCTCCGCGCCTCTCTGGGTCCCTGCGCTCTTCAGCCCTGTGTGGCCTTCATGCGGGGTGTGGGTTGCCCTCCTCTCCAACATGGGGTGCAGCTTGAGCCGGGTGCGGGCGAGGGGGGGTGCGCCGGTTGGTGTTGCTCCCTGACGCAGTGGCTTGTCCACACCGGGCAGGGCGACGGGCTGAGGGAAGACACGAGATCCCTGGGCCTGTTTTGACAGTCGGGGCTGTTGGCAGGAGAGCCGTTTTGATAAGGAAACCCCGGTGCTTCTTGGCCTTCCAGCCGACTAGCGGGTGGCACCCGGTGACTGTCAATAAGGAACGGGCCCGCCGGGTCCGCCAGGCCGCTGTGCTGGCTTTGCCTTTCCCGTTGGCCTGGCTGCCCGTCCCCTGGCAGACTGATGCCCCCTGCTCACCCCCATGCTGACCTCTTCCTTCTCCCCGGCCTCTGGGCACACCTGGGCACACCTGGGGAGATGAGGCTGACCCTGCTGATGTCCTGTCCCGGGCCCTCCCGCAGCCCCACCACACCTTGTTCTGAGGCCAGTTTCAGAATAGGAAACTGAGGCCTGGCCAGAGAAGTGAGCTGCCCAGAACCCCTCTGGTAGTGCCAGCACTGTGGTCCCCCACCTGTGGGACTAGGAGGCCGGCACTGAAGTTCCCGCGTTCCAAGAGACTCACTAATCCCAGGCAGACTGGACGGCTGTCCTTCCCTGCAGGGTGGTCCCGGGTGCTGGAGGCCCCCACGCCTCTGGGGCCCGGTCTGGTCTGTGGGGGCCTTGGGCCCGTCTCACTCTCCAGGATGGGAACCCAGGCCACTGTCCCCCACCCGTCTCTCATACACTCCAGGCCGACCAAGGCGGATGGGAGCCATCTGTGACTCTGCCTGTCAACATGGACTCCAGAGGTCACTTGCAGGTGGCGATCTGCGAGTCGGAATTCCAGCTTTCTTCCGGATGCAGTGAGCTGTCTCAGACCCTGGGTCCCTTTCATCTGAACGCCCAGAGAACGCGGGAAAGTGAACACTGTGTCCTGTACTCGCTGGGCGGGGCTGAGTGATCTTGAACGCCGATGTTGGAGCTGGGCACTGACCTGAAGCCGTCTTACCTTCTGGAGTAGGAACTCTTGCTTCTGCGGGATGTTCTTCCGAGGCGCGGGGAGGAAGAGCTCCGAGGGGTGGGCTGGAGACCCTAGTGGTGGTGCTGACTCTGCCCCCTGGGCCTGGCTCCAGGAGTCAGCACCTGGAGCTGTCGTCCAGGAGGCCGTGGGGACCTTGGGGACAGCCTGTGTCTGAGCTCTGGACTGGGCAGGTGGGCTTTTGGGGTGGGTCACCCAGTGGGCAGGGAGGGCGACCCGCGCTGTCACATTCGAGACACCCGCTGGGCAGAAGGACCTGAGTCCAGAGGCTCACTGCGTTACCTCATTTAATCTCAAGTGACTACTACTGCCCTTCTACAGTTGGGGAAACTGAGGCAGAGAGGGAGCATGCCACATAGGGCCACATTGTGAGTCTGGATTCGAACCCAGATCTTAGTTCTTAGCTCTCCCCCCAAGGCCTCCTCTAAAATGAAGGTGACGGAGGTTGTGGGGTCTGTGTTTTGGCTTCTGGCCAGTGCTCAATTTCCAGGGCATGGGGGGCTCGAGCAGGGGGCAGTGGTTTGGTCCTGGGTAGGGCCATCTGCTGACACAGCTGGGGGATGAGATACACACCAGCCCGGGGGCTTCCTGCTCGGGGGCAGAGGAACCTGGGGAAAGGGCCCTGGAGCCCCGTGCTCAGGGCCTTCCAAGAAAGCACACCCTGACCATGCCCCATATGGCTGGGCTCCTGGAGTCCACCCTGCGTGGACCCGAGATCGCCTCCTTCGGCTCCAGGACCCCGAGCGTCTGGTCCGCCCCCATCCCTGTAGGCACAGTTGCCCATGTGGGCGCTTTCCCGAGGCCGTCATTTCTTAGCGGACTCTCGAAAAAGTCCTGAGGATGAAGCCCAGAGCCTGATTATGGATCTCAGAGCTTCTCCCTGAAGCAATGACCATGGCAGCCCCGAGGGCCGCCCAGAGCAGGTGCCGGTAAACCCCAGTGAGTGAATGAAGGAGAGCGCACGAGGGTTTGGAACCAGGAGTCGGGCTCATCTGTTCTCTGGTCGGAGGTTTAGGCTCGGACACGCCCTCAGGGTGCCCTGTTTTCAGGTCCCCTTCTTCTAGCTGGTGACTCCTCGTGCCCCCGGCGCTGGGACTGCAGTTGTCCCGTGCAGATAGGCCGACCCGGCCTCAGCCGCTGGATGCGGAAGTTGTCCTTGTGGGGGAAGGTGGGGTTTGGGGGGCTCCTTGAGGAGCAGCGGTGCGGACGTCTCGCGCGCTGCCCCAGGAGCGGGGCGTTGCTGGGGGGAGTAGCCTCACGTTTCTCTGCTTCCGGCCCGGGCACCCCCTTCATTCCCTTGGCGCTCCAGGTGGGAAACTGGGCGTCCCAGAAGCTGGGCTCCAGGAGGCGGATGCTCAGGGAGGGTCTGATGGGACAAGAGGAGCCCATCCTGCCGCAGGGGCACCGGGGGACCCGCTCTGGTGTAGAACCCGCGATGGTGTCTGTGCAGACCGTTTCGCTCTGCTTCCTCCTCCTCCCCTCCCCTTCAAGAGCACGTCACCTCCCCCATGAACGTGGCCATTTTTTGTCGCGCCCAGCAAGGGGGCTGGGGGGTGGATGCTGCACAGGGGGGTCTGCATGGTCCGCGGTACCTGGGACCGGAGGATGGGGCCAGTCCTGGCTGCAGTGTGACCCCTCGGGCTTTAAGACAGAGTGCGGACGGAGCCCCGCACGGTGCCCTTGTGCAAACCGCTGTCCCCCGGTGCCAAACCAGGGTCAGAGTTGTAAAGTCACAACGCAGGGGAGACTCGAATACTTCCGCGTGGGTTCTCAGAGCCCCTCTTGAAGGTGCTTTCCTGTATCTGATTCAGGCCATTTGTGGATGTCTTGGGGGGTGGGGGGAAGAACAGCTTGAGACAGTGTGACATCCGCCCGCCCGCTCCCTGACCTCCTGGCCGCTCTTCCGTCCACCCCCCCATCTCCTACATGTGTCCATTGCCCCGCAGATCAACCACTGTCCCACCCACCTGTCCTCCCAGACAGCCATCCGTCATCCACCCCGTTGTCCGTCTGTCCCTGCCTTCAGTGCCAGGCTCCGTGCTGAGCAGAGTGACGTAGGCCGAGAACCTGGTCAGGTCTTGTTCCCCCACGAGGGGGGATTGAACGGAATCTTGAAGCTGGGTCTTGGGGAACAGGTGGGGCAAGGGATGGGGGCAGGGGGTGGGGGAGAGGGGATGTGGGCACGGGACAGGGGCAGGGAGGGGGCAAGGCCACCCCCACCCTGTGTGCTCCTGTCTCATCTCGGGGGCGGCCCCTCCCTCTCCTGCTCGGGCCCACGCTCGTGGTCGTGTCTTTGGCGGTGACGGACATGCACTGGGTTTGCGGCTCCACTCTCAAGGGGCTCGTGCCCTGAACAAGGATGTTAGGATGTTAGGATACAAGGAGCAGACTTGGTTCCGCTGGATTCTGAGCTGCACGCCGCCCCCCCCCGCCCCGGAAGTCTGTCGCCTGCCCCTCTGCAGGAGTTCACCACGTGTGACGTCAGCTTTGGGATTCAACAGTGCCGAGGTCACCGGCGTCAGGAGCGGTTTCATTGTTGGGATCAGGGGTTGGATGTCGGTTCAAGGGCCAGAGAGGAGGTGGCATGGGAGGGATGACAGGGGAGATGAAGGGACCGCTCCTGGGGCACGAGGCTGAGGGAGGGGAATGTGACAGGGGCTGGGGGGCCATGGTGTGGCCTCAAGGGACGGCTTACCTGTGGGGGTGACCCAGGAGGTAGGGAGCATCCGTGGACACTACTAGGACTGGCCAGGCTCCATCTGGGGCCCCTTCCCCCCATGGCTCCCTTTCCAGAGGGGAGTCAGGTCCTTTGGGAAGGCAGCCCGTGACAGATCCCAGCGCTTTTCAGGATGTGCTCTGACCCCGAGACGGGCCCCGGGGGCTGGTGCGCGGGATGGCAGGGGAGCGCCAGCCTTCTCAGAAGCCCCAGCGTGTGCTCGGGATGTGGGCAGCCTCCCTCACGGCCCTCGGGGGTGGAGGGTGGCTGCGCCTGGAGTTCCACGGTCCGGGCCACGGTGCCCTCCTGCGTCCTGTCCTCTGGTGCGTGGAGCTAGCAGCCCCCTCGGCCTGTGCTAACCGTGGGGTGTCCTGGGAGCCCACATCCCTGTTTCCGGAATCCCCCTGAAGAGCAGAGGTAGGAGAGTCCCAGCGCGAAAGCTTCCTGCCGTCCCCGACCTGGTTCCCTCGTCAGCCAGCAAGGCCGTGGGGCGCTCGGGCTGGGTGCCTGGTGCGGAGACCTGCTCACCGCCCTCTCCTGTCTCCACAGGCCCTTCCCCTCGGAGGAGACGGCGGAGAGTGAGGACGACGTGTACCGCAGCCTGGAGGAGCTTGCGGAGTAAGGGTCCCGCGGGACCACGTGGGGATGGGGACCGGGAGTCGCGCCCCCCCCCCACCCCCGGGGCAGAGCCGCCCTGCTGTCCCGCCCAGGGCCTTCCACGCAGCTGGTGGTGGCACAGGGGTGCCCCCAGCTCCATGAGAGCTCAGGCAGACGAGTGCTGCTTCACTTCACGCCTCCCTCCATGTTCCGGAAGGTTCCCCAGCATCTGCTGGGGGCGGGGAGAGCTGGTGTTTCCGGGAGCAGAGGCCTCTGGAGCTCAGGCTACAAGCAGAGGCAGTTTGTGGGTTCAGGGGTATCTCATGGCCTAGCAGGGGTGGGCGAGGAGCTGAGGCCCTGGGGAGCATCTCCCCCTTTTTCCAGGACCCCATACTCATGTCGCCGTGTTCCATACTCCCGCAGCTCAGGCCCAGCCACCCTCCTGGCTGTTTTGCCTCATGGTCCTGGGCCCCCCAGGAACCAACGAGAAGCCCAGGGCCGTGGCTCTTGAAGAGGTGGTCCGGCTCTGCGGGGTCCGCTGGGGCCGGTGGAATCCTGTGGCTGCTGCTGCTCAGAGAAAGGCCCCGGGCAGCTTCCGGCGGGGCGGGGGGGGGGTGTGGGTGGAGGAGGCGGGGACACCCCCATTTTCTACAGGCGAGAAGGCTCGCGAAGTGATGGGCCTGTCCCGGGTGTGGGGTGGTGCCCGGGGGCTCCTGACCCGGCTGGCCCCCTGCCCTTCCCAGCTTCCTGCCAACTAGACCCGTCATTCCCGTTTGACAGCAGACGTGGCTTTGTTCAGACCCTCCGGGAGGACTTACCATGCCTGTCCCCCTCATCCTGCAGCACAGCCTGGGACGAGACCCAGGAAGAGCTGGTCTTCAGCTCGTCAGCCCGGGCTGTTTTCTGTGCTTCATGCCTGCCCTCCCCGCCGGGGCTGCCTCTGGGGTGTGGGGCAGGATCCCCTGAGTCATCCAAAACCCAACATGTCAGCACCGAGCTGGCAGCCCGATCTCGGGGGAGTCTGTGAATCAGGCACCTTGCCATCCGGTGGGAGTGGCTGCCTCCGGTCCGCCTTCCGGAGACCGGGCTGGCCCCAGGGCCCTGGGATGACCCCGCTGTGACGTGTGGGGCTCCTCAGGGCACCCAGGCAGGTGCGAGGTCTGGAGAATGCCCCGAAGGAGACACGTGGGGGCCAGGGCCCATGTGAGTTGTGTCCGGGTCCTGGAGCACCCCTGCCTGTTTGCCCTGAGCAGCCCCAGGAATTGCAGAGGGACGTGGCTGTCGAGGAAGGGGCCTCTTGGGCAGCGGGCCTGAATGAGAGGCTGCTCCCCCAACCTTGTAAAGGGGAAGGAGGCCCCCCAGGGGGAGGCCAAGCCCAGCCCACCGTGTCCCCCGCTGCTGGCAGCAGCCCCTCGCTTGCTGGGCTCGGTTTGGAAGGGCCTCTCGGCCTCTCTTCCTGGCGTTTCCTGCCTTGAGGGCTTTCTCATCTGCCACATCTGGGCCTAGGTACCCCCCACTTGGGAAGCCTCTTGTACCACCCCTGACCCCAAAGGGCACCCACAGCCCCATTTGGCCTTTGGGCTGAACGTGGGGTGCGCTGAGATTAGGTGGTGAAATGTGTGTCTTCCGAAGACTGGCAGGTTCTGAGGTCAGAGCCGTGTCTTCTCCACGACCCCCACCGTCCAGCCCCTAGCGGCTCGCCCCTCACACACACGGTGTGACAGCAAGTCCCACACAGTAGTGACAGCGATGGGGCCTCTGCGGGGTCCCTGTTTCACAGACAAGGAGCTAAGGTCCGGAGCCCGAGAGCCCCCGTCCGGTGCCGAGGGGGGGTCCTCAGCTGCCACTTCTCCTAAGACACCAGCGTGAGGCTGAGGGTCTGCGCCCTCCAGAAATGTTCCTCCGTGGTCAGCACGGACCAGGGGCTCCAGGAGGACAGGGTCACGCTGGCCTCAGGCAGCCCAGACCAGGTGCGAAATACATCCTCCGACCAGCCAGGGAGTCTCCCCTCCACGGCCACGCGGGGATCCCTGCCCCACTCTGGCGGTGTCGTGTTCCTGTGCCCTGAGTCCTGGGGTGCCTGTTAGCCACGTGACCGACCCCCGGGACAGACACGGGACATGACCTGCTCCCATGGAGAGCCCAGGCCGGGGGGCACGAGCCAGTAGTGTTTTCCGTGACATGAAGAGTGAGTCTCCTTCGCCAAGGAGTTCCCTGTGACTGTGGTTCTTGCCAACGCAAATCATAAACTACAGGGAAGGGGGATGAATTTGAGTCTTTAACTCACGGTTTGGTCCCAGTGGTTCCAGTTTAATAAATTTTTCATGCTTTTCTCCCCCTCCTCCTTTCACTGGAAAGCATGATTTCCTTGCATCTATTCTCTGTGGGCTCGGGATTGGGATTTATCCATTATGGCAATTTACGAGATGCACACAGACCTGCCATTTCTTCCCTGGCCCTGCCAGGCAGAGGAGGCGGCTGCGGGTCTCCGAGGCTGGACTGAGGCCCCGGCTCGGATCCGACGCCCGGCGTTGGCGGGGAGCACACGGGGCCATTCAGGCGCGGCCTTGGGTGCGCGGCCAGGGGTCCAAAGTGATGGTCACCTTGTGCTCCTGAGGGCCCTGCCGGTTGCCCAGACCTCAGACATGCAGCTGTTTGAGGGTTTGGACCTGCCCCACCCCTGCGCAGGGAAGCTGGTGTGGTTCTGGGGCTCCGACGAGGGTCCGCCACGTGTGGTTGGCACTGTAGACGCTTTCCCTGAGTTGATCACATATCTGTTCAGTGACCAGCGGGACACGAAGCCCTTCCTGTGTGTCAGCTCGGGGTCAGGAGCTGGGAACAGAGGGGAGTGAGACCCACCCCCCGTTCCCTAGGACCCCAGGAGGGTGGGGTCACGTGGGTCTCCCCTGGGGGGCCCTTTTGGAATACCCCTTAGAGGGGTGGTTCTTACTGGGGTTGTCTAGAGCTTCACTGTCCCCAGTGTGCCCCAGCGTCTGCAGCCGTAGGACACTCTCCACAGTGGAAACCCCTTCTGGGCCCCTCGGAGCGGGTATGTCGGCCGTGCAGGGCCCTCTGTCCATCCTGCTGCCGCCACGTCTCATGTCTGAAGCAGCAAAAAGCCTGTCCCGTCGGACGTGGCCTGGGCTCTGTCATCTCCTACTTACGTGGTCTTTGACAAGTTACCCACCTCTGTGCCTTGGTTTCCCTACCTGTCACCCGTAGGCCTCAGGATTGGCTTCGGGAAGACCACCAGTGACACCGTGGGGGCCGCAGCACCCAGTGGGCACACACGGGGCCCGCAGGCGAAGGTGGTGTTTCTTGTCCACCTGTGTCACCAAAATGGTGGCTTTTTCCCCCCAGTTCCCAAATGGCCGAGGCAGCGCCTTTCGGGAGAACAAGGAGCACGAGCCACGTGTGCAGTTACAGGGGTTCTAGTAGAAACAGAAGTAGGTGAAATTAAACGTAAGAACGTATTTTTATTTTCCTGTCTATCCAGAATCGGTAGGAGCTCAGCGTGGAAGCCCGTGTTTCCGATCACTGATGCGGTAGCTTGCCTTCTCCCCTGTGGCACAGAGCCCAGTCTGGTGCGTCCACTGGGCCACGCCTGTGAGCTCACAGCCACGTGAGGCTGGTGGCCCCCATGTGGGCGGCACAGGTCTGGGATCCAGAACATGGTTCCAGGAGCGCGTGCAGGACCCTCCCCACGTTTGAGTGGATGATGCTGGACCAACGTTATGTTTTCCAGTGCTCTAAGCTCACTTTGGAGATCACTGAATAATGTACAATCAAATAATAGAGCAGCTAGTTGAAAAAATTAACATGAAATATTGCTGCTTAAATGTCCCATTTCAAGTTCCTGGGGCGCCATCCCTGACCGCGGAGCTGGGAGGAGGAGCACGCAGCTCTCTCTTCCCAGCCCCCTCTGCTGGCTTCTGCTGCTGTGTGGGGGGCTGTGATCTCGGTCTTCTCCCGGATTTGACATGGCCGCTTGGGGATTTGGAGCCTACACCCCTTCTGTGTTCGGAGCTAGGAAGGGATGGAAGGGTTTCTTGCCCCACATTAGGCCAGGGGGCTTGGGTGGGTCATAGTCACCCCAGCTCTGCTCGGCAGCCCTGCTTGGGGGCGCAGGGGGGTGGGGGGCAGGGACGGCGTGCCAAAGCCCATGGTGCCGGGTGTCAGGCCGTGAAGGGCGGAACCATGTGGAGGGTGCCTTGTCCCCCAGCTGTGCGGGGAGGCAGTGATGCCCCAGCTTGTGGGGGCTCGTGTCTAGGAGGGTCATTGGAAGCTCCCTGCGGCGGGAGCTCAGAGAGACCACGGGCACGTGGCCTTGGGCTCCTTCTCTGCAGTGCGGGCCCCGGACGCTGGGGCTTCGCGACCCGGGCTCTGGTTTTGCTCCGTAACATTCCCCAGGCTTTCAGGGGACCTCGGTCACCCGGTGACACAATTCCACTCACTTGGGCCATGCTGGCAAGCGTCTGCTTACCGGACCCTGAGGAGCAGCAAAGGCAACATTCTGTCTTGCTCGGGGCGTGTGACATCCTCCATAGGGCCTCAGTTTCCCCACATCTGAAGGGAAAGCAGCAGCTGACGGAGTGTGGGTCCCCTTGAGCTTGAAGGCTCCACAGCGTTATGATCGGGGAGCCCGCGGCGTCGCACTCCCCTCACTTCCCTGGGAGTCGGAGTGATTTTCGGGCTTAAACAAATGTGACTGTGGCACAGCGGGGGATATAATTTGTCTCTAAATGTATAGCTGTGTGTTTTACTGAATCGTAAAATGACTTCGCAGCTTTAAACGTGTCATGTTAGCAACGTTGGGATAATTTTTTAAGATGCGCGATGTTTGTGGAGGGAGGCGGGGTGCACGGGGGCGGGGACTGGCCTGCTGCCAGGGAACAGTCACTGCGCCCGACTGGGACCCCCATCCGAGTGGCAGCCTATCCCCGCCCCGCCGTCCTCGCCCGTCTGCCTCTCCCCGCTGCAGGGAAAGCTTGTTTGAAAACGGTCCCGAGTTCACAGGCGTTCACGCCGCTGGTGTAAGAGTTCAGCGTCTCACAGACACCTGCACGCGTGGGGGCGTCTGTGTCGGGTCAGGAGGCGCCGGGTTTGGGGACATCACCCCAAAGGATCGCTCTCCCACGGGGACAGGCTTGGAATGAGACGATGCAGGGACAGCTGAAAACAAGGAGCGGCCGCGGCTTGGGGGCCGAGGACCCCAACAGCCCCACAGCCTGAAGGAGGTTGAAGGAAACCCCCCCCACCCCCGGGCAGAGGCATTGGCAGAGGCCGCCGTCCCCAGGCCCATGGCGGGAGGAGGCTGGTGGAGGGGGCAGGGAGTCTGGGGGGCCCTGGGCGCTGCGCAGGTCACCCCTTGCCCTGTGGTGTCCCTGCCTGAGGGCTCCTCCCAGAACTCAGGGCCCCGGCTCTGGGCTGCTGAGGCGGTGACCGCCGGCACAGCCCTCTTTCGGCAAGGCCACCTCCCGTGCGGCCGGGCTGCCGCTCATCTGGCTGCTCGGTGTCTGTACGGCCAACAGGAAGGCCGACAGCCAGGCACGTGGTCCCCAGCAGGCGTCCTTGGCAGCACGGGGGGCCCCAGGCCCTGCGGACGGTCTCTCCATCCTCATGTGAGCTTTGGGAGGCACCCCCGGCCGTGGGGCCTGGCTGAGTGGAAGGCGTGACGCCAGCATCCGCGGAGCCCACGTGGGATCTGCTCCCACGTGGAACCCTGCAGATGCGTCCCGGACCTCCCCTTTGGACCTGGGACTGGCTCCAAGAGGCGAGGGCACCCGCATACAGCTGTGAAAGGGCAGAACTGTGGCTTGAACAGGTCTGTGTGATGGGCCCCCGCGGACCTGCTCTCCTCTTTCCAGAAGCTATCTGGGCCGGGGGGCAGGTATCCACCGGGGTTGGGCCAGAGATTGGGAGGGCTTCCTGGGGGAGGTGTTGCTGCAGGGCACTTGGAGGGAACATAGGACTTGCCAAAGTGTGATTTAGGAAACCTTCCCTCACCCCACCGGGCTGCATACTGCCTTATTTTGGGCCGGGGTCTGGGGAGGGTCTGGGTCTCAGCTGTGTCTCTGTGGGTTACTTAAATTCAGGGCTGGCCGTCCTGCCCTCAAAGTCACTATGTCTGTATGTGTGGCCCAGGGGTAGGGCAGGCAGCCCTGGAGCCCTGGCCCCTCCCTCCTGCCCCTGTGGTCTAGACCAGCGGCCCTTCCAGAGCTGGCTACAGGACAGGCTGGGGTGAAGGCCGTCTGTCCCAACCCTGCCCAGTAACCAGGCTCATAGGGCCTTCCTCTCATTCTGGGTGCGGAGACAGCTGGCCACAGCCGGCTAGACGGGCCGCCCAGCGCCCTGCTTCCCGCAGCTCTGCCCTCGTGGAACGCCTTGGCCCCTTGGTGCAGGAGCCTGAGCTACCCCGGCTGGCCTAGGGCTTGGGTGACCTTGAAACCCTGCTCCGTGCCCCCTGCCCCGGTCTGTTCATTCTCTGTGTGAGAGTCTGCACAAGGGGCCCTGAGGAATGAGGGCAGAGCAGACGTCCCCGAGCTGCTCTGCCCTGCTACGTACTCTGATGCCTGCCGGCCCGCCGGAACAGCCCAGACCTCGGTGAATTTTATTCTTACTACCTCATTAGACCCGGGTCCTCTCAGGACCAAGGCGGTCACAGCGATTCTGTGGCCTGATTTAAAAGTCCCTGCGGGGGAGAGGCCCGTGTGGAAGGGAAGTTTCCAAGACGGGCCTATTCATCTGGGTCCCAGAAGGAAGCAGGGAGCAGCTGGGCTGGGCCAGGAGAGGTTTATCTTGCGTCTAATAAGGGCATCTCTGACTCACTTTCTCCACGTTCGCTTCTCAGGTGTGTAGAAAGACGGGGCTGTTTGACGTCGTTGGCCTTGTGCTCAGTACATACCTGACTCGGTGGCCTGGGGGTGGGGGGCGCCTGGCTCAGTCGGTGAGGCGTCTGCCTTTGGCCTTTGTCATGATCCCGGGGTCCTGGGATCGAGTCCTGCGTCGGGCTCCCTGCCCAGTGGGGAGTCTGCTTCCCCGTCTCCCTCTGCCCCTCCCTCTCATGGCCTCTCTCTTGCACATTCCGTCTCTCAAATAAATGAATAAAAATTGTAAAAAAAAAAAACACAACTATTTAAAACATGAATACACACAACATCCTGCGTTTTTCCATGAAAGGTTCTGTCCCGTGCATGGAACCTGCGGTAATGGCTTACAAACCTGCATCCTACAAAAGCCAGCCTGGAGGTCACCTTCTCCAGGAAGGCACCCTGGCCCTACTAGGCCAAATGAAGTGCTCCTTCCCCGGAAGTTTAAAAAGCTCACCAGGACTGTCTCTGTCACCATGTCACCACTGCCTTCCTGCGTTTGTGCCCCAGCCCCGGAGCTGAGCTCCCCATTAAGGGCAGAGGCAGCTTGACCTGAGCCTGGGTGCTGGTACAGAGGACGTGTCCGGTGGTAGTGGGGAGGTCCGGAGCCTTTGGCCTTTCCTTTCTGAGGACCTCAGTCGTGGTCCCCATGTGGTCCCCATGTGCCTGGCCCCATCCTCTCAGCCTTCACAACACTGCTAAGTGGCTTGGTCCTGTCCCCATTCTGCATTTGAAGATATTAAGGCTCAGAGAGGGTAGGTGACTGGCCTGTGGTCACACAGCAGCCTCTACATGACTATGCAGGGACTGAACCCCTGAGCCATCTGCTGCTGTGGCCCAGGACATTCCTTCGGGTCTTACCCTTATGACCCAGCCCGGGGTGGTGGGGTTGTACTGCTTAGAAAGTGTCCTGGGAAAAGAGAGAGTTTTGGTGGGGAGCACAGGGCCAGGCAAACTGGGCTCCCTCCGGGAGACTCCCAGACGGCAGCCCTGGTCTCAACTTGGTGTGTTCCTACATGACTTGGCGACCTCGGACTACTGTCTTTCCCTCTCTGGGCCCTGCTGTAGGAAGAGCAGCACCTCCCTCACAGGTTGGGGCGAGGGTCTGCCGAGGTATGTCCGTGTGTCTGTCCCTCTGTGCGTCCACGCAGCCCACAGCTGGCTTCTGTGGCTCCCCGGAGCCCCCCTCCCTGCTGCTCGGCATGGACTGAGGTCAGGAAATGTCCCATTTGGTTTCTGAGTAGCAAGTTAATGGTGGTTCGGCGTCTGGCTTCGGAGCGTTAGGCAGCCCGGGGCCAGAATGCACATCCGCGTCTGGTGAGCCTGTCACCAGCGGTGTTTTATGTCCACGGTAAACGCACAGGCTCGCCGGAGGCCGAAAGCAGAGGGTCTGTTCGCCTTTCTTTGATTTTCCTTGGCGGAGCGGGGGGCCTCTCGGAGCAGCTGACTCTCTGTAACAGAATCGGGGTGGGCAGGTTGGGCCCTGGGGTCTGGGGCAGGAGGGGAGGCGGGTTTCTGCCCTCTCTGGGGGGGCAGCAGGCCATTGTGAGGACGAAAATAATTGTTGGGATTTAGCATCTGTTAGGGAGGCTGCCCTGTTAGAAAACAGCAGGAGCAGAAAGATGAGCCTAGGGAGGGGCCGAGAGGGGAATGGGGAGGGAGAGAGGCGTGAGAGTGGTGGGGGGAGGACTGGAGCAGTGGGCGGGGGCTGGAGAGGCTGGGGCCACCCGCGTCCTTCTGAGAGGGGAAGCTGAGGGTCTCCCTGGAGCGGGGGTCTGGCCCCGGTCCTGGATGCTCACCTGTCCTTTCCCATCTGATCCAGGCTCTCCCCCCGGACCTGCCCTATTCGCACTGTCCTTGGGCTCGCTCGTGGGCGGCAGGACAGGGAAAGGCCGTCTCTGAGGCTGGCGCTGAGACCTGGCCTCCTGGTCTTTCAAAACCTGGACGGTGTCTGTGTATTTACTGAGCACAGGTCCCTGGACTATCATCCCACTGAACCTCCCCTCCAACCTCGACGGTAACAGGTCGCCGCCACTTACTGAGCGCCTACTGTATACCGGGCCTGTGCTGGTCGCTTTCATGGAGGCTGATCCTTCCAACCACCTCGCCTGGGGGTTGAGGTTATTCCTACTTTACAGATGGGGAAACTGAGGCTGGGTCCTCCTGCCTAGAGTGACGCAGCCAGAGACTGGCAGAGCCCGGGATTCATCTTATACTCGCCCGGCTGCCTCCCCTTGAGGTGAGCAGACTAGCGAGTCACGTTCCTGCCACTGGTGACCTGGCATGCTCCCAACTGGCCCGAGGAGGCGGGGACCCGCCAACTGTCATCTGGTGCTGCCCAAGGGCCGTGACGCACACAGCTTCCGTGGGGCACGGACCTCGAGGTTTTCTGTGACCTGTAGCCTCTGAGAAGTTAGAGCGTCCCTGAGGTGAGTCTCTTTCGGCCGGAGGTACTGATTGGCAAAGAATCAGGCTGTAATCAGGGCAGTGTGACACAAAAGCGACACGGAGCAGATGGCATTGGCCTCTGCCGATTCAGAAGGTATTTTCGGATTTTGTAGGAATGTGAGACGTGGGGCTGGGGTGGGGTCAAGTGTGCCAGGTCCAGATGGGAGGCCCTCCCCGCTATGGGACTGTGTGCAGGCCCTGGTTCCGGGTGCCGGCTTGTTGCCGAACACCCAGCAGGCCAGAAGCCAGGATCCTGGTGCAGGTGGCACTCCCTCCCGGTCAGTGTGCAGCACTTGGGACGCTCTGACACTCGGAGACTCATGCTCCCCTCCCCTGCCACATCTGTCATTTCTTTTTCCTTCCGTCCAACAGCCATGGCCATCAGGGGCACTGGGCCCAGCTGGTCTTGGCATAGACTAATCTGTTCTGAGGGATGCCTGAGACGTATCGGGTCTCTCCTACCCCGTTCAGGAAACTCACTTTTAGAGACGATGACTTTGCTGAAAAGCAAAGTGACAGTGGGATATGCACGCCCCTGTTGGCCAGAGGGTCAGAACTATTGGGAAGCAGAGCTTGTCACCCTGCGCCGATGACCCCATGGCATTCCAGAAGCATCCGTATTTCAGGCGTAACTGCTACCCTGTCCGTCTCCCCACCTGGGCGGTGAGGTGCCGTCGTCCAGTTGCTGGCACAGGATCCGTCCGAGGAGAGGTATCGATTTAACCAATCAGACGTGACGGGTGTTTTGTTTTATCTTAGTTGCCGAGCTAAACAAATATGTTTGATTTACCTTCATAATATCTTTTGAAGCTTATCTCTTTAAGTAACCTCTGTATGCAACATGGGGCTTGAACCCATGACCCCGAGATCAAGAGCCTTATGATCTTCCAATGGAGCCAGCCAGGCAGCCCCATAATTTTGTCTGAATGAAGAAGAAACCCGCTTCTTTGCTGCTGCTTTTATTCCTCTCCCTTCTCCCCATAACGTGGGACACGCACAAGTGGACGCCATCTTATCGTTTCCGGTAATATCATGAATCTGCATTTCTTAGGGCTCATTGGCTTGAGTTAGAGAACGTTTGGGAGAGTGTTTTCATAAGTGAAAGAAGGATAAACGTAGAAAGCACGGGGGTATGAGTGGTCTACGGCTGTAGGATGAGGACCCCAGAGGAGGGGAAACTGAGGCCATTATAGGCAGGCGACTGACCATTCGCTTTTCTGGTCTCCAGCGGGCTTTGGGTAATAGACATCTTGCAGAGCAGGGGGAAGGGATGGTGGCTGCGCTTTTTAGATTTTTCTGTCGCAAGTTAAGACACCAGAACACAGCTCTTCGTCTCATGCTTCTGACTGTCTGTTTATAGCTACAGCCCTGTGTGAGTCGGAAGAGGTGAAAGGGAGGGGTGCGTGAAGAGGGATCCCCTACGAATGAATGGTCCTTGTCTTTGTTGATTTTGAGGAAGGAAACAGGCTGAGAGCGTGGTCGTGGACATGTGTTGGGGTAACTGCCTTGGGTGTATTCCCAGGGTCCTAGTCTGTGTGGTCATGTCTCTTCTGTGAGTACAGGGAGAGGGGAGGGACTGTGTCATGTCGCTTTCACATGCAGGAACCCCAGGTTCTTCAAGGAAGTGCTCACTGTGTGCGGGATTGGAGAGTTTATAGCCTTTGCCTGAGGGCACTCCCCAGTCCAGGTGGAAAGCTGCACTCCTGCCACTTATGGTGTCAGAGGGAAGACAGTGAGGCTGGGAGAACAGCCAGAAAGTTAGGAAGGAAATGCTGGGAGGGAGGGACCTCAGAGGGTAGGAGGGACCTCAGAGAGTTGGAGCCCCCAGATCTAATAATCCACCAAAATCCCTGGCCATTCAACGTCATACACACAAGAAAGATCCTGAGGCTTCCAGAGGGGGGTGGGAAGTCTGGCATCCAAAAACCTAAATTCAGCAGCATTCCAGTTGCTGCTCACTGCTGTAAAGACAGAATTTGAAGTTTGAGTCCAACCAAGTTGACGGTGTGTTAGAACACATATTAAGTAGAGATAACAGAATCTCCATAATGGATCGTTTGTCACATCTGATGTTCAGTCCAAAGTCATCAGACTTGCCATGAAACAGAAAAAATGTCATATTCAGAAAAAAAAAAAGTCAATAGGAACCAACCTGGGGATGAGCCCGATGTTATAGTCCACAGCTTTTATTAACACGGTCAGGAACTTCGAGGAAAGTGCTCACCGAGTGAATGAACGGATGGGGAGCCTCAGCAGAGAAGGAGACGCGACGAAGAGAGCCACGTGGAGACGCTAAAACTGAAGACCACAATAGCTGAGATGAACAGCCATGGGTCTGCTTTAATAGAAGATGCTGACGGTAGAGGAGGGAGGTCAACAGAAGGCTTGTTCAATGGAAGAAAGACACCTGAAGGAACAGAGAGACAAGAAAATGCCAGCAGAGCCTCAGACATGTGGGGCCATGCCAGGGGTCCAACATATGTGTAACTGGAACCCCAGAAGGAGAAGAGAGAGACAGTGGACCAACACGGTGGGCCCAGACTACCTAAATTCCCCAAATTCTGTGATAAAACTGCAAAATATTGAGAGAAATGAAAGAAGATCTTGAAAGTGGTGGCGTATATACTATGTTCATGGATTGGAAGAGGATAGTGTTAAGGTGCCTGGTCTTCCAGCTGGCTTTTTTTTTTTTTTTTTTTTACAAGAGTATTGTAAAGTTTCTAGAGAAATACAAAGGACCTTAGGATAGTCCTAAACAATCTCATAAAAGAACAAAGCTAGGGACTTAAAAGCACCTGGTTTGGGGACTTTCTATTAAAACACCATAAGTAATCAAAACAAATTGCTATTGTCACAGGCATAGGTGAATAGGTTGACGGAATAAGATTATAGAACTCCAGAATAGACCCACCCACACTTGCGTGGGCCGTGGTTTTGGTCAAGGGGATCTAAGTGATCTAGTGGGAAGAAAAAAGTTTTCAGCCTATGGTCCTGAAACTCCGGAACGTCCCCAAAGAGAAACAGACCCCACACCATGCACGGACATCCTGAGATGGATCAGAGGTCTGAGCATAAACGCTAAAATTATAAGCTCTTAGAAGGAGAAACAGACAAACCTTGGAATCCTGGAAAAGAAAGATTTCTTAGACAAGATGCAGCTAAGCTATTTCTTAGATGGCATACAGGACAGTCAGGATACCATAGGAGAAAGATGTGCTAAGTTAAGCCTTTTTTTTTTTTTTATGATTTTATTTTTTTATTTTGACAGAGAGAGATCACAAGTAGGCGGAGAAGCAGGCAGAGAGAGACGGAGAAGCAGGCTCCTCGCTGAGCAGAGAGCCCGACACAGGGCTCGATCCCAGGACCCTGAGACCATGACCTGAGCCGAAGGCAGAGGCTTTAACCCACTGAACCACCCAGGTGCCCCTGCTTTTTTTTTTTTTTTTAATTAAAAATGAGTGTTTTTCAAAAGACACCACTAAGAAAATCAGTAGACAAAGCCAGAGACTGGGAAAAGAAATTCATGAAACATACCTGACATGAAACTTGTGTTGAGAATATGTAAAGAGTTCTGTTTCTTTTTCAATAAGAAGAAGGCAACTGGGGCGCCTGGGTGGCTCATTGGGTTAAAGCCTCTGCCTTCGGCTCAGGTCATGATCCCAGGGTCGTGGGATGGAGCCCCACATCGCATCAGGCTCTCTGCTCGGCTGGGAGCCTGCTTCCTCTTCTCTCTCTGCCTGCCTCTCTGCCTACTTGTGATTTCTGTCTGTCAAATAAATAAAATCCTTAAAAAAAAAAAAAGAAGGCGGCAGCTAATGTTTAGAAATGGAGGGAAGTCTTGAGCAGGCCTTTCACAAAGAGCGATGCACAAATGTCCAAAAGTACATGGGAAAGTCCTCAACGTCTGGCCATCAGGGAAATGCCATTGGGTGGGTGGAGGAAGGGGTCCCTGTGTGGGTGGTTGGCTGTCCCTGAACCAGGTGACCTTGAGGCCCCTCTCCAGGCCTCCTTCGAGTGAGTTTCATTCGTTTCATCAGCCCTTAGGAACTGTCGCGGGCCCCCCACATCTTCTCCCCTCCCACCAGAGCCGATGTTGGTCTCCAGACGCTGTCAACGGCCTCAGCTGCCTTCGAGGTGTCTAACTTAGCAGCCCAGAAGCGTCCTCTTCTCCCCTCGGTTCCACGCTGTCAGAATTCTCGACAGTGGCTTCGTCACCAGGCTTGCTCTGCTGCATGATCGAAATCAGGGGTGGCTTGTCCCCCTCCCCAAAAAGAACCCTCACCAATACTCGCCTGGACACCCGCTAACACGCGGGCCGGGCTTCTGGAGCCGTTTCCTCTGGGGACAGGCTCTGGAGAGGCAGGGGAGGTGATTTGTGTCAATGCAAGTGACCCACCCAGGGCGTGGGCCTCTGAAACAGTGGGCACCTGCTGGCTCCGAGCAGAGCCCTGTCCACACTGGGGCACTGCCCTGCACCGCGGTGCGGGGCTCTCTGCCTCCCGTGGGTGGTGAGGTGAGAAAGGAGAAATGTTTTCCAGGTTCCTGACAGGTGTGTTGGCGCCGAAGGGCCCAGCGGTGGGTGCTGGTTACCGCGTCCGCATGCTGGGCTAGCGCGGTGTGACCTTTCCCCTGCCTCCTCTCCTTCCCAGCTCGTCAGCTGCCTGTGTGGGTCTCATCAAGTCGGAATTGGCTCCCTTACCCCCCGTGCGAGCCCCCCTCCCCATAGAGGGAAGCCCAGATGTGTCCTCCCAGTCATGCTTGGTCTCACGGGAGGCACCGGGGCTTTGGGGAGATCCCCTCTGGCTGACTGCAGAGCCCTTTCCTGAGTACAAACTCTCCCTCCCTATCTCAGTAGATCTTGAGTGATCTCTACCCCGCCCCCACCTCCCAGCCTGTCAGATGACAATCTGAGATGTGTTCGAGCCCATGCGGGGTTGGCCCGGCCCCCAGGGCGGGCTGGCCCCCAAGGACGACCTGCCCTGAGGACGGACCGCATGACAGACTGCAGAGCTGGTTTGCCCGGGGCCCAGGGCCTGGTGGCCTCACTGCATACGGTTGGATTGGCTCCTGTGCTGACGCGAAATGTTTGCTGGGCACCTGCTGTCCACGGGGAACGGTGCTCAGAAGGGGCTGAGGAGTTGGGTTTTGTCCAGGGAAGAGACGGGCTCATTCACAGACACTTCGAAAATAATGGCAGATACAGCAAGAAGGACTCACGTTGTATGAGAAGACTGAGGGGAGTGGGCCCTGGGTCACAGCCTGGGCTGGGGATCCCCGAAGGCCTCCTGGAGGAGGTGTCCTAGGCTCCAATTCTGGCTGGGCTGAGGGGACAGCTGGTTGAAGTAGAATCAGAGCGTGGTCAGGAGCGAAACAAGGTTGGAGTATAGAGTGAGTGGTGATTTCCTTACACTCGTGCTCGAAGCTGCGTCATAAGCTCTGTGTCCCTCTCCACTCACTCTGCTTCCTTACCTCCGGGTAGGGAAGGCATCCACATGTGAGCTCTGCCCCTTGACCTGCACAGCCCTGCTGCAGCACTGGGGATGCCTAGGGTGGGCTGAGAGCTCCCAGGGCTCCAGGTCACGGGCAGGGCGGTGTGAGGCCCCAGCATTTGCTAAAGGGTGGAGACGTTGGGGTGTGGTCACCGTAGGTCCTAGAAGCAGGGCAGGTGGAGCACGAGGGGAGGCTGTCCACGCTGCCCGGTCTAAACACAGAGAAGCCCCGGGAGGCAGGTGTGCCACCCCATGCTGCGGACCAGAAGATGGAGGCCCAGTGGGAGAGGCTTGCGCCAGTCCTGACCCAGCTGTCCCCTGCGAGGCCTCCTGGGCCGCATCCCCGAGCAGACCTGGCTGGACCCTCCCTCCCGTGTGCCTGACCTGCTTCCCTCCCACGCAGCGAACATGACCTCGGGGAGGACATCTACGACTGCGTCCCGTGCGAGGACGAGGGGGACGACATCTACGAGGACATTATCAAGGTGGAGGTGCGGCAGCCCATGGTAAGCATCCTTCACCTGCAGCAGGGGCCCCGCTCTGGGAGCACTGAGTCCCCGGGGGGCAGGGGGCTCTCCGGGGCAGAGGGAGCTCCTGAGGCCGCACCCCAGCCCTTCCCGGCCCCCGCGGGCTTCCTCCCTGTCCTCGGGCTGAGGCCTCCCTCTATGGGGTGTTCCGAGGAGGCCAGGTGGACTCTGCTATCCCGGGATTCTCCGGCGTGTGTGCTGGATCCCAAGTCCCTCCTGCCCGGGGAGTCTGAAAATAGCGCCTGGCTGCTCAGCTGCCCTGAGCGAGCATCGCTTTACTCCTTTGTGCGGAAGCAAGGAGCCCGCCGTTGGCTCGATTAGCCAGCTGTGCGTCTTCTATGTGACGAGGATATTTATTTCCGAGCCGACGTTGGCTAATAATCTCTCCGACACCAGTTCGCTGCCGGGCGGGCTTATTGCTGGCAGCTGCTGTGCGGAGGGTGGGGCCCCGTCGAGCTGGGATGGTGAGGTTGGGGCCCTGGGGGACGGGGGAGAGGGGACAAGCCTCGACCCCCGGTCCCCACACTCCTGGGCGATGGTCCAAACGCTGCTTGCTGACTGGAGGCTTGTGATGCTGTTTGCTTTCCCTGAGGAAATGAGGGGAGTTTCTCAAGAAGCAAATTGCAGTGTTTTCCTTCGGTGTGGGAGTACCCAGCTGGTGGTGGAGAAACAAAGCTGGGGCAACAGCTCCCCAGCGAGGCCTTCCAGAGAGGCCTGTCCCTCCCTGGTGGCACCTGCCCTCCACCAGCATCGCACCAGGAGAGGCACAGGGAAACATGACAGTGGGGTTCACAGCCCCGTAGCTCTGCTCTTCGGAATGGAAAGGGTTCCTTGTCGCACTCCTGAAGGGTGTGAGGGGTCCCCACCATTCCCAGGGGTCTCTCTGTGACCCCAGGTCTGCCCAGGGCCAATGCTGCCCTTCCCCTAGACAGCCTTGCAGTGGGGCAGCCGTACCCCTGAGCCGGTCCAGGGGGCCAGTTAGAGGGCTGGAAGGCCAAGCCGTTGTCCCACAGATGGATCCTCTGCTCTGCCCAGAGAGGCCCCCTCTGTGTCTGTCCTGCAGAGACCCCGGCCGGGTGGGGGGGGGGGCAGTCCCCAGAGCCTGCTGCTGTCCCTGGTCCTGAAGTGCCTGGAGCAGGCAGGACCCGGGCTGTTTGTGGGACCTGTGGGGGCTGCGGGGAGACAGGCTGGCATCCCGCCTGCCCAGCTCCGCTCCGCGTCCCGACAGTGCTCCGTGCTGCTGCTCACGCTGTCCTGGCGGTCTGGCAGGGTGGGCTTCTGCCTCCTGCCTGTCCTCTGAGATAAAGCAGAGGGTTTTACTCCCCCCACACCCCCCCCCGGTCATGTCTGGAGCGTTCTGAACAGGCTAAGCAGAAGGTAGACGGAGACCTTTGCAAAGGAAGATAAAGCCGGAGGACGGCAGGTGCCGCTCTCAGAGCCCACACGCGAGGAAGGGCCAGGCACCGTCCCTCCCCACGTAGCCAGGCTGATGCTCGGGCTGGTGGGCGAAGGGCTGTGACGGGATCCTGGGGCTGTGGGGGAGAGGCGGACGGCGCTCCGGAGCACAGCCCCGGTAACGAGCTGACACTGCTAACTGGTTCTGTCTGTGGTTGATTTCCCCACGCTTTCAGATAAGATACATGCAGGTAAGTGGCAGGTGGGGGGAGGCCCGGGTCAGTTCTGCCAGCTCTCTCTTCCTCCGCCTGCCTCCCAGAGAGGTCTCGGATCTCTTGGGAAAAGCCCGGGACCCTGTCCTCAATGAGATGCTGTCAGACACATGTTTTTACACTTGGTTTTAGGGGGATCACGGGCCCCCAACACCCCCCCTGAAGCCCTGAGGGCAGCAGTGTAGTGCCCAGAGCACTGGGGCTTGGGAAGGAGCCCTGGGGGCCTCCAGCCTGATCCGGGCCCCCCTGGGTGATGGGCCTCATCTGGCATGTTTCTTTGGAGCCCTCAGGCGCAGCAAACTCCTGGGGCATTTCTTAGGGGAGGAGGATGGGGTTAGGGCAGATAGCTATCCACATGGTGTGGCATGTGGCCCAGCTCCGGTTCCCCAAAGCCTCACTTAGGGACCCACGTAGTTCACTCAGCCTAGAGGACACAGGAGAGGGTCTGGAAATCCAGAGCCCCTTTAACAGTGGCCCCACTGGCAGCTTCTGGCCACATCTCCTCCAGAGATGGGGAGTAGGCCCTGTCACAGAAGCGTGTCCCTGGTGACCCCTGCCATTGAATTGGCCCCTCAGGACCCTAGGTGGGGGCCAGAGGACCCTGGGAAAGTCCAGCCCTGTGGTAATAGGTTGGCGCTGAGTAAGCAGACACGGGTCCCCGGGGAGCTGGTCAGAGCCTTTCCCTGCGCACATAGTAGGTGCTTCAAGCATGCCACACCTGTTGTCTATGCTGGAGGGGCTGACTCCTGAGGGACCCACGCCGGTCTGGTAAAATTCAGAGCCGGGCAGCCGGGGCCTGGATTCTAGAAGGTTCCGTGCCATTCTCCAAGCTGTCGCCAGTCCTCAGGTTCATGCCACACACAGCCCCCGTGGCTCAGTTTCCCCATCTGCAGAAACGGGGAGGGAAGGGTTTGGGCCCCCTTCTGTCTCCTATCTTGGCCCCCCGTGTTACCCCCGGTGACCGCACAGCCAGGCCTGGCTCATGCCTCGTGTCCTTCCTGTAGAAAATGGGCATGTCTGAGGATGACAAGAGGAACTGCTGCTTGCTGGAGATTCAGGAGACCGAGGCCAAGTACTACCGGACCCTGGAGGACATCGAGAAGGTGGGTGCGGCCCTGCCCCTCCTGGTGCCACCGGTCCCCGGGGCACGGCTGTCACCAGGCACCCCCTGCCCTCTGCTGCTCACACAGGCTGCGGGCTCCGGCTGGCCAGTGTCCTCATGGGCTGTGTCCCTTGCCCCCTGGTCCCACGTCCCAACCCTCGGACCTCAGCTTGGCCCGGGACTGTCCTGAGCTTGTCTCTGCAGCTCCTTCCCACCCAAGCTGGGCGTCGTGGCTTCTGCTCCTGACTGTACCGGGCTAAGCTCCTGCTGTATACTCTGTCCTGCAGGTTGGGCGCTAGGTTAAGCGCTTTGTGTATACCTTCTCCCCTAAGGCATTCTCTGCCCTTAGCCTCCCACTCTGTAAATTGGTGGCTGTGAGTGTCCTGCCGCTGGGACATAGGCCCCATGACGTCAGCCTGTGGAGCCCCCATGGAGCCCCCCCCCCCATGCTCCCCTGAGTGACTGGTCAGTCCTTTCTCCCTGCTGGCCTCCTGAGCTCCTCGAGGACCCGGGATGGGCCTTCTCCTGCCCCACCCCCTCTGGCCTTCCGGCGACACTGGCTCAGGGATGTTTCCTTGTCACTTAAGAATCTTTGGTGCCAACTGCTGGTGCTTACTGGCTGAAAATCTGTCATTGTCTTTAAGGCAGAACCTCCCTGGCTCTTCTTGCTTAAAGTGTAGGGCCACGTGTGGCCATGACTGTGGAGCTTCTCGCCGGGGGCCTAGGATCCCCTTGGCCCCTGGTCCTGCCCAGGCCTCAGAATGACATTTCCCCGGCTCCTGCCGCAGCCGGCCCCGTGTGCCTGCCCCTCCACCCCACTGGCCACTGGCCTTTCTGCAAACATACCAGCCCCCTCCCAGCCGCTTGCTTTCCACCTGCCCGTCCCTGGGGAGTCGCCCTCCTTCCGCCAGTCCCAGCCCCCGCATGACAGGTGAGAACACCGAGTCACTGGCCGGGGCCGGTCTGTGTCCGGTGCAGGGAAAACTGCTCTCCGCCTGCAGCAGCCGCCCGCGCGCTGTTCCGTATGCGACAGGGAGAAGTGTGAGGGGCCAACGTCCTGCAGGGAGAGGGTGGCAGGTCCTGGCCGGCCAGGCCTGGAGCATTCCAGCGGGACTCCCCCTGCCACGGTGGGGCTTCTGAGGCCGGGGGCACCTCTTTGGATGGCAGGTTTAGGGCCATACTCAGGAATCTGTGTCGGGCAAGAAGTGAGGCTCTGCTGTGCTCACCTCTCCGGCCTCAGTTTCCTGAAACGTCTCAAACAGCTGTATCGGCACCCAGCCCGGGTGGCAGTGGGGTTGACGTCCAGCCTGTGGGACACGGCGGGGCTTTGCCCGGGTGGTGGGTGTGGGCGCTTGGCTCTGTCGCCCCAGCCCTCGCTCTCCTGTGCCATCGTCACCCCGCAGCACGAAGCCCGCGTCTCCCTAGAGAGCAGGGGTCCTCCAATGGCACTGAGCCCTGGTGGTGCGCTGGGCCTACCTTACCGCCCCACGGAGAACCCCTGACCCTGTGTCTTGGCGAGGTCGTCAGAGCCTCTCTCCCCCACTGGCAACTGTGGCTTCGAAGGGGGCTGGTACCCTCCAGGAGAGCTGACAGTAGGGGCTTTCCTGTTCCAGAACTACATGACGCCCCTGAGGCAGGTGCTGAGCCCGGCAGACGTGACAGCCATCTTCATCAACCTGGAGGTAAGGGTTCCAGGCGGTGGGCTCTGGCTCCTTACTGGCTCGGGTATCGGGCAGGCTCCCCCCGACTGTCCCCGTGGGTCCTGGGGAGCGGCGTCCCTGCCGGGGACCTGGCTGGCTGATGCTACGGGGTGCTTTTCAGACTGACAGATAGGAAGGGAGTAACCAACCTTCCCTCTGAGAGCTTTGGCCTCAGGAGACAGAAGGTTTCTGGAAGCTTCTCCAGCCTGCTGTCTGTGCTGGGGGGTGTCACGCAGATGCACGTGCCCTGGAAGGGGTTTGAGCTTTTTGTCGGCAGCTGGAGAGCAATGGGTCCCCTCTGGCTCTCTGAGGAGAGCCCCTCACCCCTTGGCACATGTGCACACGGACACAGGAAGGTGATGCCCTGTGAGGAGGCCTACCCTGATGCGGCCTGCAGAGCGGGGAGGGGTTGGCTCCAGAAGCTACACGCAGGTGGGCTTCCTCCAGGAGTGCCCGGCTGGTGTGGCGGCTCCTACCGACCTCCCGTGGCCCCTCATGAGCTCAAGGGGCAGATGCTGGTCTCCTGGGGGAGGCTGAGCCAGACTCGGGGGCTCTAGTGCTCTGTATCCCCTACCCAGAGTCTGTGCTGTCGTGTGTGTTCGCCAGCACAAGTGGCCGTGGGCAGAGTGGGAGCCGGACTGGGGGCTGTGGGGAGCCCTGGAGGGCTGCGTGCCGGTTGTCCAACCACTCTGAAACCGGGGCAAACACCTGCCCCCGTGGACAGAGTCCACCCCTGGAGCCCCAGACCAGGGCAGAGTGCCCCATGCAGCTGCACACAGCAGGAGGGTGACAAGGCTGCTGGGCAGCCACAGCCCCCTGGGGCCATCTTGGTCCCATTCTGGCCCTGGGGCCTGTGCTGGTTTGGCAACCCCGTATCCGGACAGGCCGTGCAGGCCCCTTCATGTGCTCGGCATAAAGTGGGATGAGACCCTGGTGTTTGCATGGGGATGCGTGCCGGCGCCGGCCCCTCCCACATGTGTCTGTAATTGCACCAGGAGGGAGCGACTCGGGAGCGCGTGGCCCTCCCGGCCTGGTGCACCCGTTCACGCACGCGTTGCTGGTTCTTCCCAGGACCTGATCAAGGTGCATCACAGCTTCCTGCGGGCCATTGACGTGTCCATGCTGGCGGGGGGCAGCACTCTGGCCAAGGTCTTCCTCGATTTCAAGGAAAGGTGAGTGGCAGGCCCACTTTCCCTATCCCTCCCCGTCTGCGGGGCCACAGGTTCTGCGCTGGGGAGGGGGCAGAGCTGGCCAGTTGGGGTTTTCTCAGGTGCAAGTCTCACGGTAAGGTCCCCAAGGCCCGTGGCTGTGTCCCTGCAAACCCCTGTCCTCACTTGTAAACCGAGAGAGCTGCCCACCCTTCCTGCCATCACAGCCTGGAGGGATGTCCCCTCGGAAGCCTCCTGAGGGCTCCACCAGCTCCCTCTGCCTCTGCCTGGGGATCTTGGTGGCCAAAGGGCGTTCTTACCAGCACGGTGCACCTGCTGGCTGCCTGCCCCACAGGCGTCTGGCACCTGGGAGTCCACCTCTCCAGCTTCCAGGCCCGGGTGGGGTGGTGGCATGTGGCCACCCCTTGAAGGCAGAAGCCAAACCCGTCCCTGCAGGGCTGCGTACGGGGCTTCTGGGGGTCTGGGCTCCTGGGCTTGAGGCCACTTCCCTGCTTCCTTGCCTGCGTGTGTCACAGGACCTTGACTTCCTAATCCGTCCCTCAGGGACGAGGATAGTATCTGTGCCATGTGGTGTTGCGAGGGTCATGCCTGTGCCGCAGACGTAGCTTATCCGTGTCCACTGAGGGCTTCATGGCTGGGCAGGCAGAGGGCCCAGGTCAGGCGGATGGGCTGGGGGGCTCTCAGCGGCAGCTGGGGCACAGCCACTCAGCTGCCCTGACATCACCCAACCCCAGCCCCCGCTCCAGGGCAGTCCTGGGTCCTCCCATAGTGTCCCGGTGTCCTCCAAGTCTCTGTGGCATCGGGCAAATGTCCACGAAGCCCGAGGGGACGTATATCCTGCGTGTCAGGCGGCCTCTCTCCTCCCCATGGCGTCCAGCTGGTCCGGCCTCATCCAGATGCGCAGATGCCGCTGGGCTGCCCACGGCCAGAAGTCCGTCTGCCCGCAGGAATCGCGCCCCTGATCGCGGCTCTGCCGACTGCCCGGACCCCTTGTCCAGACAAGTGTTGTCGACGGAGGGTGACCACTCATTAGAAGCCAATGTGGAATCCTTTTTAAAGAAGAATGACGTTGCCGTCAGAGGCCTCCGTGAGCTATTTGGTTGTTCGCTTTAAGCCCCTCTGTGTGTAACCCTGACGGACGGAGGGGTCTAGAGCCGCTTTCAGTGCTCCAACATGTCCTGCTGGAGCCCGGCGGGAGAGGACTGGGATTCTGGAAGCTTCTGAGTAGACGCAGGGGCAGCTGTCAGGACTGCTCTGCCGTCTCTTTGGCCCCCGTATCTCTTCACGGAGCCTGGGCAGCCGCGTCTTTACAGCTGGGGACAGTCCAATGCCGTGAAGCCCCGGCCGGGTGCCTGGTGCCGCAGGGCGCCCGACAACAGCGGTCCAGCCACTGAAATCGCGAGAGGACCCTTGGGGGACGATGCCCTGTCTTCTGTCCTTCAAGCTCTGAAGAAGGCACCGGAAGGTTCTATCTTGACGGCTCTTGCGCCCAGCTGCTCGCCAAAGCCAGCTGGGGTCTCGTTAAGAATGCCGGTGCTGGGCCTGCTCTGCGGGGTCTGGGGGGAGGCTCCGCGGCGGCTGGTTGGGAGCCTGGTCCATCTCGTCGTCAGTGGGGAGACTGTCAGGTGACCGTCGACTCGGCTCACGCGCCGTCCAGGCCAGGCGGCCCATCCCCGGGCTGGATTCCAGGTGCCTTCTCCTACGAGCACCTACCTGAAGGGGCTTCGCCTGCATGCCCCGTGACCAGGCAAGGACCCCTGAGCCCACTTTCTGGGGGCCATGGGTTGGGTCCCTGGGAGGTGTGAGGGAGCAGGCAGTGCCGGAGCACAGGGGGCAGATGTGAGTCCTCTGGCGGGCCCCAGGGACAGGGGGCAGGCCGGATCCCTTCCCCGTCCCCCTGCAATGTTTCCCTCTCACCTGGCTGCAAGCCCATGGGGAGGGGGGCAACTCGGGCTGGAGCCGTCAGACGCCCCCTCACCCCAGAGGCAGGCTCATTGCACAAGTCTCCTCTGTCCAGAGGGAGGGGAGGCCACAGACCATGCAGGGCTGCCTCTGAGGCCTGTGGCCCCGCCCCCGGGGCAGCAGTGACAGGCCGGGGCCAGGGGACAGACGGATGACCTGCCCTTCCCTGGTATCCTCCACGTGCCAGGCCCGCCTTTAGCAAGGCCACCAGCCTCTGCACACAGCTTTGGGCTTCCCCTGGCTCTTGGGCTTTGCTTCCATGAGGATGACTATCTTTTCTACCCGGCAGGCCTCGGGGACCAGGCTCAAGTCGGGGCCCATTTGGGGAGGGGCCTGGCTGCGCCCTGTTGGAGTTCACATGCCCCGTCCCTGTAGTCTGCCCCCACATCCGTCTTTTCTGCCCCTTTGCTCCTTATTTCTGAGTCTGCGGTCCTGAGGGTCATTTGTACACGGATTCCACAAGCATTCATAGAGCGCCTGCTGTGTACGGAACACAACAGCCTCGGCCCTCACTGGGCAGGGAGGGACAGGAAGGAACACAAAGCAAGTTCACAGACAAAGGAAACGAGAGGATGGGAAGAGGGAGAGGAGTGGGGTGCTGAGGACCAGGGTGAGAGACAAGGAGCCGTGAGGTGGGGGGAGCAGAAGTTGCCGGGAAGGCCCCTGGGTGAGGCCAGAGCAGGAACTGGCGGAGACCAGAGGAGCAGACGTGGAAGTGGGCCAAGAGGAGATTATCTAAGGTGTGGCTCGAGGCTTCTACAGGAGGCTGGAAGGCCAAGATAGGGGCTTAGAATTTTTTTTTTTTTTAACGAGGATAGGAGGAAGCCACTGAAGTATTCTCGTGGCAGGATCCCGGCAGCTCATGGCAGATCAAGGAGAGAGTAGCATCCAAGTGTGGTATGACCAGAACCAAGTGGCAGAAGATAATCACCTTCCTCTTTTGGGAGCTAATACTTCCATTAATACAGTCAATATGGCCCTAGTCCTCAGACAGAGCAGATGCTCCTCTTAGCCATGGCCTGAGGGGACAAGCCCTCACAGAGGGAAGGTTTGCATTTTGCAGATGTGAATGTAACAGAGAGCCACGTGGTTTTCATCTGTGTCTGGGATTGGCCAAGCTGGGTCGGTGGGTCAGGCCAAAGGACCACCCAGGGGACCAGCCACAGCGACTTTGTGGCCCAGCGAGAAGTTGGGATCTAGCTCTTAGGAGGAACTCCCTGGAGCTTTGCACAAGTGCTTCTAAGAAGAGCAGGCGTCAGGATAAGATGAAAGGCAAGTCCCCGCCCGCCGGCCCAGGTCCCAGGAACCTTGAGAGAAAGGCTTTGCCACAGCCCAGCACTCTGTGCTCTGTGCTTTCCGGCTGCTGAGGGTGTCGGGCTGGGTGACACTGCCGCTGGTGGTGGCTCTCGCCCACGGGCCAGGGGGTCAGGGAAGCTGGGTGATCCCCGTCAGCGCTTGCGGGCGAGAGCCCCCCGTGTCCAAGCTCCTTGAGCCCCCGTGAGGTTCAGGGTTGCCTGAGACCCTCTGCCCTGGAGAGGCCCCGGCCCCCCTCCTTCCCGGCCTCCTTGCCCAGATGGGGAAGTCGGGGCTTGGAACAGCAGTGGCGACTTGGCTGCGGTCCCGGCTCAGTCCCGTCTTCCGTGCGTACCCGGGAGCGCCTCCTGTGTCCGGGACCTGCTCTGGCCTAGGCCCCGGGCACCGTGGGAGTTTGGAGTTTGTGACAAGGAACAGGGGGTACAGTCAGGTCTCCCCCGCCGCCCCGCACACTCACGTCTGCCCCCCGCCGTGGGATCCGATTGCGTGTTCAGGAAGTTACACGACACAGTCATGCGGACATACACCAGGGTTGTGTCACTCGCCTGTGCATGAGTGAGGGACCCGGAGGCTGACACCGTGCATTCGGAGGACGGAACAAGATGCTGGTGTGGCGAGCCGGCGGGGACCGGGGCACAAATGAGGCGGGAACGCCGGACATACACCGTCCCTGCAGGTGCCCCACTGGACCTCGAACCGTGAATGAAGCCCCGTGTATGTGTGTGTTGCTTTAATTCCAAAAGTTGGATAATTTTTCTCAACAGCACAAGATGCTGTGCTTAGAATTGAGGCCTGCAAGTCTCGCTTCCTTAGCTACTTCCCTGTGAGGCCCACGCTGCCTGGCCCGCGGCAGGCTCGGAGCGTGTGCTGTGGATGGCGGTGAGAGGCCTGACGGTCCCGACAGAAATGGTCTCTCTCAGTTTTGGGGTCGAAATCCAGGTGTGGGCAGGGTGGCGCGTCCTCTGGAGCTCTAGGGAAGGAGGCTTCCTGCCTCTGCCAGCTGCTGGTGGCCCCCGGTGTCCCTTGTCTTATCCCCCTGCCCAGGTCTCTGCTTGGCCCTCATGCAGCTCCTCTCCCATCTCGGGCCGCCCACGGGGCTGGCGGGGGTGAACAAGGGCTCAGCCCTGGGGCGGCCCGGGTCTCCAGCATGTGGGGACCAGAAGACTGGTCTGGGGGACCCGTGGGTGCACGTAGGGGTCTGGCCTTGATGCTCCTTTGCTGGGCGACCTGAGAAGTCACGTCACGTCTCAGAGCCTCAGGGACACTGTTCAGTAAGTGGTGTTTTGTGAGGACAGGCTGAGCTGGGGTTCGAGTGTGTGCCCTGGCCCTGCCTCTTTCTGCCCTTCAAGCTTTGCTCTCTTCTCCACTGGGGCCCCCGCCTGCCGGGAACCGCCATGGCTGCACCGCCCGCGGTCAGGCAGGTGGGGTGTGGCCATGGCCACTCAGCCACGTGTCGGGCCCCTGAGCAGGCCAGGCCTCCAGGCTGGATGCTGGGATATGGGGACAAATGGACCCGTCCCCGGAGCTCAGAGCCATATGGAGAGGGGGACGGCCCGCTGCTGCCTCTTACTCGACTCTGCACAGGCCTATGCCCAGAGGTTCCCCACCCGTCTCCTTGCTTTTCTGTCTCCCTTCGCTAAACCCAGGGACAGAGTTGGGAGGGGAAAGGCTGCAGGGTGAGAAATGATGGGGCAGGGTTTTGAGGGATGAGTAGAAGTCTGCTTGCCGGAGAAGGTTGCAAGTGCAGTGTGGGGCTCTGGGGTGTGCTGTGAGGACAGTGGGGGTGGGACCCATTCTCCATACACCGTGTTTGCCACAGACCTGCGGCTGAGATGAGCCAGGGTATGCTGAAGTGGAGGGAGGGCCCCTGAGGCTGCCTTGCCCCGCTCCAGAGCCGCGTCCCATGCTTAGGAGAAGCCGCACAGACCTCCCTCCGTGGGAGCCGCTGGGCCGTCGCCAGGTCTGCTCATTCAGAACAACTGACGGGAACCTTCGAGTCTCCAGTCTCCCAGATGCTCCCAGAGACGATGAGATTTAACCAGCTTTTATACTAAGATTTTCAATTTAATAGCACTCATTTAAGCGGAAACCTTGGCTCAGGTTCTCGTGCAAAGCGTGCCCAGCTGGAGTGCGGCAGGGTGCAGCCGCAGCGCCTTCTGCTTGACGGCAGTGGGGAAGGTGGGCTTCCTGTGAGGCCCGGGGCCGGATCTGCCTCCCGCCGGAGTCCTGGAATCTCAACCTCTCGATGCCGGGGAGCCTCATAGCACACAGGCCCAGTGCGGCTGGGCGCGGGCCGGAGCCGGGAGAGGCTCCACCACGTGCCGTCTGTGCCCACCTCGGGGCCACTCTGAAGTCACGGGCTCGCTGGCTTGCAAACACGCTCCGAGCTTGCTGCTCTACTCCTCTAGGAATGTGGGTGTCGTCTGTCCCCAGCGTCCTCAGGCCCTACAGCGGGAGCCTGGGGAGTCCCCAGACCAGGCCACTGCTCAGGAACCTGTCTCCTCGGAAGCCCAGCCAGCTCCGGGCCCAGCCCGCCTGCCCCTCGGCCCTCGCCAGGTGCCCCCGGGGAGGCAGTGTCCCCAGCAGACAGAGAAGCGGCCCTGAGCCCATCGGGACTCGTCCCAGAGTCTGCCCCCAGCTCCCAGAGCCAGGCCGGGAGTGGCGTCCGGATGTTTGCTCTCCCACCGCCTCCCTGGCAGGGGTGTCACCAGAGGCCTTGGACAGGGCGCAGCCTCCCAGTGAAGCTGCGTTGGCATCCAGGCCCTCGCCTGTTACCAGCGGGTGACTCTCAGCAGGGTCACCGGGGCCTCAGTTTCCCCACCTGAAGAATGGTGCTGATCGTCCCTCCCTTTATAAATGGGTGGAGGGTTCTTGACGGTGTGTGTGACACACCGGGCATGAGCAGCTCCCGGGGGCGCTGGCTGTGGCTGTTGTGCTTGTTGTCACCCGCGTGGTCCTCCCGGGGCCGACTCTATAGTCGTGCGACAGGATTCTCACAGCCGAAGTGTCAGGCTGGTGACCCAAGGCCTGGAGAGCGCTGGGCTCCTGGTGCCAGGGGCTCGGTCTGCGAAGTCTGTGGTGGGGGTCGGCCAGGTGTCTGTGGTGTTGGGGGCAGGAGAGAGTGCCCTGAGGCCACTCCCAGCACCCCCGGGCCTGCGTGGCCATGTCCATCCCCGCCATGCCCCGAGAGAGGGGGTGCCTGGGACTCAGGCGGAGAGCGTCGGTGTCACGTGGAAGCAACATGGGCTGACCCCCAGGTCCCCATGCCCTGAAATGTCAGCCTGGGGACCACCACCCCAGGCAGGCGCAGAACCAGGATGGGCCTCAGTGCTCAAAGCCTGCGGGCAGGAGTCGGAATCTTCCAGGGATCCCCCAGCTCTGGGGAGGCGGGGGCTTCTCTCCTGGCCGGCTTTGACCTTTCCAGGGACAGGATGGGGTGGCAGTGAGAAGCCCATTCCAAACCCAGTCCTGACCTGAGATAGAGCCAAGAAGGGGGACCTCCTTGGCTTTGGGGAGAGTGGGGGAGCCCCTCGTTCCCAGAGTCTTGGCAGCTCTCCTGCCTGGCACTATTTCGGGAGGGGAGAAGGCGGCCTCGCGGCAAGAGCAGAGCCACGAAGCAGGTTGGCGTGAGGAGCTGTCACGGGGAGAGACCCTTTCGCCGCACACCTGCCGCATCCTCCATGGGGAGATCCGCGCGGCCCCGCAGCCGCGGCGGCGGTTAAGCTGTGTGCATGTGTGCTCGATGTTCCAGGCTCCTGATCTACGGGGACTACTGCAGCCACATGGAGCACGCACAGAACACGCTGAACCAGCTCCTCGCCGGCCGGGAGGACGTCAGGCAAAAGGTCGAGGTAATAGGGGCTCCCCGGCCGCTGCCCCGCTCACCCGCCGCTTGCTTGCCCGTTGTGTGGGGTAGTGATGGGATGGTTTCTGTAGATGCTTTTCTCCTTGTGCATTTGTGGGGGGGAGGCAGGTGCAGGTCACCGTCCCAGGCCTGAGTCCCCTGCGTGCAGCCGAGGCAGACACCTGGAGCCAGATCCAGTGCAGCAAGGGCGATGACTGACCCCTGAGCCTGGCCTGTGCAGACCCCATGGGTACCGCAGGAGACAGATGTTTCCTGGGAGCCCAGAAACCTCCCTCCCATCACTGTCCCCACCCCAGGCTCAGGGCCAACCTCTGACACTTGTCCAAGCGCCCATGTGGGCCCCTCTCCAGGACCCCTCTCCTCATCCCCCTTGCCGGGGGCAGCTGAGCTGCTCCCGCGGCTGGGATGCCCGTGTCGTGTTTGGCTGGTCAACCTTTTCAAGGGTGAATCCTGGTGCAGGGACCCTCTGCTCTCGCAGTGCTGGGGCGCCTGGTCCCTGGAGATGCGTGACGTCCCGTGTGTCTGGGAAATCAGTGGGGAGCCCCTGGTTCCTGTGGGTGGCCCTGCCTTGTGTGAGAGGGCTTCCCTGGGGATGTCGAGGCAGGCCAGGTTGGATCTGAATCCCAGAGCCCTCGGGTGCCCACTGCAGACTCCTGGGGCTACAGAGAGGCCATGGGACCCTGCCTGCCTGCGGGGAAGCCCACCCATCTGCATGCACCTGCTTTGGGAAGGGTCTGCAGGACGCACTGCCCATTTGGGGAGCTGGGCCAGGGAGGGACCAGACACCTGGGCCCCAGGTCAAGGCTGAGGTCTGCCCCTGCCCACCACCTCCGCTGCGGGATGGGAGCATTGGGGTCCCAACAGCCCGGGCCGGGGTCTTCATCCCCCTGCTGCTCTCGTGTTGCCAGGAATGCACGCTGAAGGTCCAGGACGGGAAGTTTAAACTTCAAGACCTGCTGGTGGTCCCCATGCAGAGGGTCCTCAAATACCACCTCCTCCTGAAGGTGAGGCCGTGCGTGCACTCCGGGGCCTCCTGCAGCGGCGGGGACGGGCCCCCTTGGGCCGGCGTGAGAGACGAGCCAGCAAATCCGTACTCCCAGCTTGTGTGGCGTCTGTCAGGACGTGTTTCACCAGAAATGGACAAAGGGAAATTGGGATGGAAATCCGTGAGAGAGCCGAAAACTTGAGAGACAGAAACGTGTCCCCAGATCAGGAGTGAGAGTGGCCTGGAGGGGGTCACTTCACCCAGTCTCTGAGCCTCCCGGTCGCCACGGTGGAAATGGCTAGACAGGCCTGGGGGAGTGACGGCGGTGTCCGCCATGGGTCCGCCCGTCGCCGCTAGCCCAGAGCCTGGCTTCGTGCTGCTTTAAAGGGCTCCTCGTTCCCCAGCAGGTCTGGGGACACCCCCTCGCGAAGCAGTGTGTCCCCTGGGTGAGGGCTTGCTGTCTGTGCTGGGTTGGGCTGCTGAACCGGACCCCGGGCCGGTGGGTGAGGACGTGACCCTGAGGGCCTGGCTCTGAGCCACACCCTGTGTCTGGGGTGGGGGGCAAGGACGGAGGGCAGCATGTCTGCATGGTGACCTGGACCTCTCTCTTGCCCCTGCAGGAACTTCTGAGCCATTCCACCGATCGGCCCGAGAGGCAGCAGCTCAAAGAAGCGTTGGAAGCCATGCAGGTGGGTGGGTAAACTGAGGCAGGGGAGGGGCCAGGCCAGCGTGGGGCTTCACATACCAAGTCTGCGTACTTTGACCGGAACTGGACTCGCCGACAAGCCTCGCTCTGTAACCACAGATTAAGCTTTTCCTGGGAAGACAACAGGAGCAGGGGAGGGGGCGGGAGGAGGGGGTAGGGGTGGGGTGGGGAGCTGCCCCAGGGCAGAGAAGGTAGGTGGTAGGGGCTTCAGGCACTCGCCCCAAGCATCTAGGTCCCTGACCTCCCCGACCTGTGGCGACTTCCCTGGGCGTCCCTTCCTCCTGCTTTCCCGACTGCCCACCACGGCTCTTGCCAGGTCCCAGGCACTAGACTCAGTCTGGGCCGTCAGGCCCTGTGCTGCCCACTGCCCCAGCCTATGGCTTTTGCTTCTGAAATGCCCTCCCCACCCCGCTATGCCGCCTCCTCTCCCCTCCCCCCATGTCCATTGCAAGCCACTGTGCAGGTAAGTCCCTGGGAGGAGAGCTCTGTTCGTGCCCTCCCCTTGCTCTAAAGCCTTCTTTGGCTCCCCACTGCCCCCTGAGTCGGGCTAAGGCTGCCCACATGCCTGGTTGTGCAGCTGTGTTTGCCACCAATGCCCTCAGTCCTCGGGAGGCTTGGCCGCCCCACACTCCTGTATGTGCCCATCCCCTTCTGTCTCTGTGGGCTCGGGCTGGGCCTCCTCCTTATTACCTGGCCGTGTCCTGCACACCCTCTGTCTTTGCAAGGTGACCTTTCCCGGGAGGTTTGTGCCCCGCCTCGGGGATGGCTGTGCTGGGATAAAGCTATCGCCCCTTCGTGCTCTTTGCTCCCTGATCATGGCCACCTGTGTCCCCAGCCGAGCACAATGCCCAGCACTGGGTAGGTCCCCTCCGTGCTGCTGCTGGGCAGGGGGACGACAATGTCCCCAGCACCTCCCAGGGGGAATGCTGACCTCTGTACCCTCTGGAGTGAGCTCCTTCCAGAGGGCAGGGTCCAGCTGCATCTGTGGCTTCGACCCTATCACCTGTGACCTAACCTTGTCATCGCCGTCGAGCCAGGCCCACCCTGGAACACTTCTGCCTCAGACTGCCCCACCAGCGGGCTCCTTGTAGGAACGGGCAGGAGGTGCTGAGGGGAGGCTGGCACTGGCTCCCACCTCGGCCTGGCTCAGGGATTCTGCCTGAGGCAGCTCGCCCTGCTGGGGGGTCAGTGCCTCCGGCTGGATTCTCCATAACAGGGCTTGGGGTCCCCTAGTCCCAGGCTGGTGCTGGCTGCCTGGGTTGCTGCAGGCACCGCCCCCTGGTGGCCAGCGGGAGGGCAGCGGCACGTGGACAGCCAGAGCTAGACCGTGGGGTCACCCGGGTCTGCGCGGCTCCACGGGAGTGGGGGGCCTGCCAGGTGCCCGTTCCCTCGGGCTGCTCAGGTCTAGGTGCTGTTTTCTTCTAGTCTGAGCTGGAGGGGGTCGAGCGGCAGGACGGAGAGAAGCCGTTCCAGGAGGCGGGGGCTTGGCTCTCACCCCCGGACACGCGCCGTGTGGGTCGGTTCCCGGTCTTAGTTTGCCCGTGTGTCGGGTGGGGTTTCGAAGTCCTGCCGCTGTGGTGGCTGGTGGCAGGTGCTCTGACCTGTGGTGGCTGGTGGCAGGTGCTCTGACCGTGGGCATGGGGGTGGGGGTCGGCCCGCCGACCCCTCCCCCGCCTCCGTTGCTTTCAGGACTTAGCGATGTACATAAACGAAGTTAAACGGGACAAGGAGACCCTGAAGAAAATCAGCGAATTTCAGAGTTCTATAGAAAACCTGGTAAGTGTGGCCGGTTCTCTACAGAGTGATTAATTAGGACTCCACACCACATTTCAGAAGTTACTTTCACGATCTCCGTATTAAATAAGCAGGCGGGGACCCTACTCTCTTGGTTCGGGTCAGGGAAGCAGGCGCAGCCATGCACAGAGGTGGCCCTCTCGCCGAGGGGCAGGCGCTGGGGGAGGAGTGGTACTGACCCCCTCCCGCCCTCCTGGCCTGGACCGAGGACAGAAGGTTGTGGCTCCTGGGGGACCCTGAGGCTCCTTGCCCGCCCGGAGCGCCACTGTCCCCAGGAGGGACAGTGGGGAAGGTTTGGCTGTTCTGTCTGGGAGTGGCCCTCGGCTTCTCCCCACCCCTCCCTTCGTTAGGCAGGGCTGAGGCCTCCCACGACCCTCTCCCCAAGCCTGATTCATCAGAGGCTCAGCCTTGGGGCATCGGGCGAGCCCCTGTGGCCTGCCGGGAAGAGGACCTGGGTCGTCCCAGAAAGCAGACTCTTGCTTCTCTGCCAGCCTGTGGCAAGTTCTCAGATCTGCCGGATGTGTCAGCCAGGCCTTCTGTACCCCGACGCCGTTGACATCTGGGGCCGGGCCGCGTTCTGTTGTGGGGTTTGTGCCGTGCATTGTAGGGACTGAGCACCCCTGTCTGTGCACCCCACCCTCGGGAATCCCAGACATCCCCGAGCATCGCCTGAGTACAGAGTCACCCGGCTGTCACCCGGCTAAGCCCGTGGGCTTGCCCCCAGCCCTTCCCCTGCCTGGGCCCTGAACCGGCAGAGTCTGGGTGAGTCTGTCCAGGGCACATCGACACGGAAGCTTGTGCAAACAGCATTATGATGTGATCCCAGTGTTCTATCTTTTTAGGAAGAGCTAGTAATGCCTGCGTGTAAAGGAGGGGAAGGATAGAGGTGCCCCAGCCCCCTGGCCGTGGCCTTAGCCCCCGGTGGGGTCCAGGGCTGTCATGTTTTCCCTGGGGATCCTTGATGCTTTCTAAGGGGTATATGATGCAAGTCTTGGGGTTCTTGAAGTTTCTAGATATGAATCATCGTGTTCTTTAAATAACAAAAAGAACACAGTGGTGGCGAGCAGGTGCAGACCGGTCCTGGGGGCAGGGTGCACGCTCAGCCCGCAGGTCTCTGCGGAGCCCACCACTGGCAGACAGAGGAGACGGGGTAGGGGGCCCGGAGGCAGACAGCTGGGCAGGGGGCGGTGTGTGACCCCGGAGCTGTGCTGCTCTCAGCCTCGGCCTGGCGTCTCCTGCAAAATTCTGAAAACCCAGAAATCCGTGGAGAACTGCCCGTCATGGTGCCACAGGCCCCGCCCCGTCAGCGTGCTGGAACATTCCCTTCTTCCCTTTCCTGTCCCGGTAGGCCGTTTCTTTGCAAGCCATGCAGGGCATGGGTCAAGACATGCCTTCTCTGAGTCAGAGCAGAGGGAAGAGACAAGCCAGTCTGGTATCCCAGCAGACCAGAGAGGGATTGGACTGGAAGCCTCTTCCCGCGGGGAGGACGCCTGGCTGGAGGCCCCCTGGCTCCGCCCGCCCTCCCTCTGATAGGCCCTGTTTGTTCTCCTCCGCTTGGCTTCCCAGGGTTGGGCGTCTGGCCCTTCTTACTGGGGCCCGGCTCTGGGCTCCACACAAGGATGGCCTGTTGCCACAACCCAGGCCATCAATCGCTCCTTGTTCCCGCAGTAGGGCTGGAGCAGGGCCCGTTCCTCCGTCCTCGCTGTCCTCTCCCACCCCGACCTGCACCCCGGCCAGCAACCGCTGGCTTGCTTCACCCGGTTCTGCCGTCCGCGTCCACGGGCAGCGTACCCAGAGGGGCCCTGGGCCGCCACCCTTACTCTCTGGGGAGGTGCGGGGCAGGTGGGACCCCACTGTGGCGCTGGGGCTGACCGCCGGGCCCTTTCTTTCCAGCAAGTGAAGCTGGAGGAATATGGGAGGCCAAAGATCGACGGGGAGCTGAAGGTCCGGTCCATCGTGAACCACACCAAGCAAGACAGGTGAGCGGGCCAGCGCCCCGGGTGCAGTCGGGCCCTGCTCCCCAGTGGCCTGGGAGCAACCTTTCCCGTGGAGGGCGCTACCTGCCCGCTCAGCCCTGTGTGCTTCTGTTTCACCCGCCACGTCAGCCAGTGGCTGCCTTGTCCTTGGCCCTGAGCTGGGCTAGAGGGCAGCCAGAGCCCTGGCCTGTGAGCTCCCAGGCTCCCCCGGGGCTGGCAGAGGCACAGCGGCCACACAAGCTCTTGGCCATGTGCCCACGAGGGACTGCCCAGGCAGGTGACGACGAAGGCTCCACATGAGCCAGCATGGCCCCCGCTTGTCCAGAGCCCTCCACGTGCACCTGCTCTGTGCAAGGCCTGGGGCTGGGGCTGTGGCAGGGGCCACGGTAGATAGGGGGCCTGTTCCTCTGGGGCTCCCATGCCCTGGGGAGATAGAGCGTGGAGGCCTGAGGAGCCCATATGAACCTTGAGCCATGGGGGTGGGAAGCCAAGGAGGGCTTCCTGGAGGAGTTGTATGGAGCAGCTGAGACCTGCTGGGGGGTCAGAGTAGGCAGCGGGATGGGACTCAGGCTCGGAGAGGGAACAGCCCTCCTGCCACCCGTCGCAGGCACTCGCTGGCTGCCCCGGGGCTTCAGAGCACGGGCCACTGGGCGTGCTGACAGCCACCTGGCCGCCCTGCTGGGCCAGGTACTTGTTCCTGTTCGACAAGGTGGTCATCGTCTGCAAGAGGAGAGGCTACAGCTACGAGCTGAAGGAGGTCATTGAGCTGCTCTTCCACAAGATGACCGACGACCCCATGAACAACAAGGACGTCAAGAAGGTGGGCCCTGGGGCCCAGGGGCTGACGGCAGGGGCTGAGGGAGGAGTCGCGGGGTGGCTCTGAGAGCAGGGTTAGCCGGGATGGAAGTCTGACCCCGACCTGCTGGCTCTGCTGAGTGAAGGGGCGGCCTTCCCTTCTGTCACCCTCTTGTCACTGTGCCTTCTGTTGACAGCACCCGGCTCGGCTCCGTGCCAAGCCCAGCACTTCCCTGGCCCTTTGTCTTTGACTCTTGCCTGGGGGTGGGCATCATGGGGGTGGGGGAGGGGGCTGCAGGGCGGCTCTGGAGAGAGCCAGAGTTTAGACTGTGGCCGCCTGGCTGCAGCCCACATTGCCGCCTGCCGTAAGCAGCCTTCTTTGGTTGGGGCCCCTGGGCAAGGCTGACTGTGAAGTGTTCCACTCTGATGTCCAGGCTGGGGGGGGTGGGTTGTCCAAGGCTGTTGGGGGCAGGGCCATGGGGGCTAGGAATGGGTGGGCAATGGCTCTTGGGGTGGGGCCAGGGCTGCTGGGGGCGGGGCCGTGGCTGCTGGGGGTGAGACCACAGCAGCTGGAGAGTGCCCACTTGACTCTGGGAGGTTGGACCAGGGATGCTGGGTGTGGCTGCCTCCCCCCGCTTCAGCAGAGGCCACTGCGCCCCAAGGCTTGAGCACCTGCTATGTACATCCTTTGCTAGATTTGGGGGCCAGGAGCCAACATGCTAAAAATCCCAGATTCTGGGCTTCAGAGCTCGCAACACAGAATGCAGGTTCCACCTGGAAGGGCTGTCGAGGGTGACCCACGCAACCCCACCCTCCTGATGGACATTTCAGACCTTCAGATGTCTGAAACACCTCCTGAGGCTTGGGGCCGTAGGCACAGTCCCTCCCGGGTCTCAGCCCCCGGCACCTCTCCTCTGGGAGGCAGAGCCTTGCCCCTGGCAGTGGCTGGTCCTGGGCTGTGGTACCCGGCGCTGGGCCAGGCTGAGAGTCTTAATGACCTGTCTCCCCTTTTCCTCCCTCTCCTCATGCCTCCTAGTCTCATGGGAAAATGGTAAGCACCTGGGTCCTCCTCCTTTGCCTTCATCCCCGAAGGGCCCAGCCAGCCCTTCCTTTCCGAGCCTGAACGGCAGTGGGGACCCCGGCTGGGCCGAGCAGGCCAGGCTTCTGGCTTTCTTCTTCCTTCGTCCTGCTACTTGTGCCCTCATCAGGACGCTGCTGTGCGTTCGCTGCCATCCCAGAGTGTAGACATGAGGCCCACCTGCCCGCCCCGGCCCGGCCCCCTCCCATTCCCCGGAGGTGAAGGACCACAGGCTACAGGCTGTGTCATCTCGCAGGGCTGTGGTGTGTCCTCGTCGCGCGGTCATTCTCCGCCTTCCCGTCTTCCCTCCCTCCCTCCCCACTCCTTGTCTCCTTCCCTGTCTCCTCCCTCCCTCCTTCCTTTCTCCTTCCAGCGGGCTCAGACTTTCCACACTCTTCTTCCCAGGCCCCTTCGAACGCCCCTGGAGGCGGCCGGGCCTGGCGGGCGGTCCAGTAGCCGCGGCCGGCTCCAGAGCACGCGCTCCCAGCCTCGGTTTGATGGTTGCTTCACTTCAGAGCAGGGAGTTTCTCAGGCTTCCAGTTAGGAACTGGAAGTGGGTGGACCGAGGTGGTGGAAGGGCCCCAGCAGCTCTGAGCACAGGCTCCCTGGGGACCCACAGAGTTCAGCGGAGGGCACAGCTTGGAGCGGGTGGGAGAGGGGTCCTGCGACATCTTGTTAGAGGGATGCGTGCGCACATGTGCATACACGCACACATACACATATGGGCAGGCACAGGCACGAGTACCTGGTACACATGTGTGCACACCTGGGTGTGCACAAGTACGTGGTACATACACATGCACGCACACGTGCACTCACAGGCATGAGTACCTGGTACGTGCACGTAAACACGTGCATATGCATGCACAGGCATGAGTGTGCCATACACACATGTGCACACACAGGCATGAATGACGCATACACACGTGTGCATACAGGCACGGGCATGTGTCCCATACACACATGTGCATGCACAGGCATGGGCACAAGTGTCCCATACACACGTGCACACACAAGTGTGGCCACGAGTGATACACACGTGTGCACACATGGGCACAAGTGTCCCATACACATGTGTGCACATCAGGGTGGGCCGAGGGCCCGTACACAGGTGCACGTGAGTCTGTGTGCCCCGCAGGCCAGCTTCGAGCCTGCCCCCTTCTGCTCCCGCAGTGGTCATACGGCTTCTATCTAATTCACCTGCAAGGAAAGCAGGGCTTCCAGTTCTTCTGCAAGACAGAGGACATGAAGCGGAAGTGGATGGAGCAGTTCGAGATGGCCATGTGAGTGCGGCCGAGCCGACGCGCGGCAGCCCTGGCACCCCCGCGGGCCGGGCCGATTTCAAACACCCGAGACCGAGACAGGCCATGTCACCCTGAGACCCAGGCTCACCTCGGTAGCACCTTGGCTGCTTTACAATCTGCCCGGGGCCGGCACCCCTCTCCTGAGACACCTGCGGCCCCGAGGCGGAGCCTGGCACAGCTGGCCAGCAAGGAAGTAAGGGGCAGGGGCGGCTGCGGGGCCGGTGGACGCCTGGTGACCTGCGTCCCCCATGCCTTACGGTCGGCTGGACTGCCACCGTTTTGTGAAGGCACAGGGCTCTTTTCCCACGAAATCTAGAAGGGCCCCCGTACATCCAACAGAGAAGGGATCATCGGGATCCCCAGACACACTGGCCGCTGAGGCCAGGGTGGGTCCTGGGTTCAGGCAGGCCGGGGGTCCCCGGGCAGGAGCGCCCCCCTCCCTGGTAAACACCCTCGGGTTCTGCGTCTCCTGTCTGGCCTTCCTTTGTCGCCTCCCGCGCATCCAGCTCTTGTGCCGCCTTGTCGTGGGCGTGTTCCGAGTGGATGAACGCCGGACAGCAGCGCAGGTCCCCCTAAAGACTTCCGACTCACCCTGAGCTGAGCGCACTGTCTGTTCAGATTTTAAATCTCAGGCTTGCTCACGGTGAGATCCCTAAGGGTACGTGGCTGAGTTGCGACAAGTCTGCCAGAAACCCTCACCGTTCTCCCCGAAGGAGCTCATGCCAGTGCGGCACGCCCACGAGCCCCGACCCAGACCCTCGCTCTGCCCGGGCTATCGGGGCAGGTCCAGCCTGAGGCCTGGCCTCCTGACGTCCGGCCCGGCCTGCCCCTGAGCCTGGCTGGCCCCCAGGTCCACCCCGGCTCCGTGTCGCTCAGGGAGTCTGGGCCTCTTTCCCTCTGGTCAGGTCCAACATCAAGCCAGACAAAGCCAATGCCAACCACCACAGCTTCCAGATGTATACTTTTGAGAAGACCACCAACTGCAAAGCCTGCAGAATGTTCCTCAGGTGAGGCGGCCCTCTGGCCCGGCCCTTACCTGCCCACTGTCAGGGAGCCTGGTGCTGTGTCTGCCCTGTGTCCCCCTTGCCCTGCCCCTCCGCCCTCCAGGCCAGCCCCGTGCTGGGCCCAGAGGAGCTGGGGAGCGGCCCTTCAGTGTCTGACCATCCGGGCCCTCGGGTGTTTCGGATCCAGCTGGGAAGGGAGGGGCCGTCCCCGTGGGTGCCCCAGTCCTGTGCACAGCAGCACAGCAAGACCAGCAGAGGTCTGGTGGGGGAGCTGGCACCGGGCCGCCCAGGAGGGCGAGGGTCTCAGGGGACCAGGGCTTCGAGGGGCGGGTGATCTGTGGGGCAGATGGTGAGGTGGGCCTGGTGGTCTTTGGGCCATGCTCTTGGCTCAGAGTCGTGCTCATGTCCTCCCCCCAACCCTATAGGGGCACCTTTTACCAGGGCTACCTGTGCACCAGGTGCGGGGTCGGGGCACACAAGGAGTGCCTGGAAGTGATGCCCCCCTGTAAGATCAGTGAGTATTTCTCCTGCCCGGCCCCTGGCATGCGAGCCCCTGGGCTGACACAGCGCCTGTGACCCGCCGTGAACTGAGGGTCCCCTGGTTCACAGCTGCCCCTGTACTTTGCTCCTGGCCTGGCCCTCTTTGTGCATTCTCCTGTCCCACCACCGAGACCCCACGGGGCAGGGACCCGGTGAGAAAGACCAGGGCCCAGAGAGGGGAGGACACCTGTCCCCGCTCCCCCAGCACCAGGGGTCCCGCCAGTGGGGCCATTCCTTGTCATAGTGCTCCCTCCTCACCGGGGGCTCCCGCGCTTCTCTGCCTCCTTGCACCTGGTCCCATTCCGGTTTTAAACTTGTAGGGCCTCCGCCCCCGGACAGCCACAGAACGTTCATGGCAGTTGCGTGGCTTCTGATCACAGAGCAGTGCCGGTCGTGACTGTTCCTTACCCCTGGTTCTCCTGCCCCCGGACAGGTCTGGCCTTCCTGAGCCACGTCAGTGCGCCCACGTGGGCACGCACACGCATGCAGGCACGCACACACAGCACCTACAGGGCCCCCGTGTTCTTCGTGCCCGCGTGTCAGGTCGCCTCCCCTCCCCAAGCCTGCCCGACTGACATCCAGGCTGCCTAGGCTCCTCTGGGGGGGAGGCCTTTGGGGGTGCGCCGAGCCTGCAGATGAGCCTGGGAGCCGGGGTAACTGCCGAGGGTCAGCTCTGCCCCCCACACTGCACCCCCATATGCCCCTGAGACAGTCCATTGCCCTGTGTCCATGCTCGGGGGCTGCGCTCGGAGACGGGGTCAGCTGCCTGCAGGCAGATGGAAAACTGAGGCAGGCCTGCTCGTCCCCACAACCGCCAGCAGCAGAGACGGTTTTTTCCATTCTTCATGTACTGTGACCCCCTGGCTCGGCACCCCAACTGGGAGGAGGGTCCGACAGGTCAGGCAGACCCCCTCCTCCTGTCCCAGGCCTGATGCAGCCCCCTCCACCCCAGGGACCTCCTCTGGGCTGGAAATCCCTGCCAGAGCCCATGGGCACAGACAAGGCTTTTTAGCTTTGCCCATCGATACTGCCCTCTAGTGGCCGCGTTCCCTCCCACGGGCGACAGGACAGTTCCTTTTTGGCTTTTTAGCCCCCCTGATCCTAAAAGTAACATAATTACTTACCAAAAATTCGGGGACAAAAAGAGAAGAAATTGAATAAAGGAGAAAATAAATATTACCCCTGAACTTATAAAAAAAGATAACCAAAGGTGGTATTGCGATACATTTCAAGTTTTCTGTTGTGGAATGAACCTTTTGGGTTTTTAGTCTCCTGGTTATTAAAAATACTCATTTCCTATAGAACGTTGGGGAAACAGAGGGAAGAGTGAAGTTGCAGATCGTCCACTCAGGAGCCCACCAGAGGGACCGCCGTTCTCCGGCGCGCCCCTCCCCCCACCCCGTCTGTTCTCACATTCGCATGTTTTCCATCGTGCCTACAATTACGGGCAATTTCGTATCTTTTATAAGCCAAAGTTATCGTGGGCATCCTCCCCACGTCATCAAAAGACCGTGGTGGGCACCTGGTTTTATTCTAGAAAGTTCCGTGCTGGTCCAGCACTCTCACGGCCCGTGCTGGGCTTGGGCTCCGGGCAGTGCCTGTGACCCACAGCAAGTCGGCTTTAACCGTTGCCGCCAGAGCCGGGCTGTCCCAGAACGGCGCTGCCCCCCCCAGAGAGCCTCTCCCCGGGAAACCTTGCTGCTGCCCTCCCTGTGGGCCCCGGTGACAGCGCTGCTCCTGCCCGCCCAGTGCCCGTGGGGCCGTAGGGGCAATCAGAAACCGTCTGTCCAAAGCCGTCTGCCACCGTGTCACATGGCGTTATGGTCACATTAGCCACGCGGTTAGCCATTGGGGTCCTTGCTTTCACTGGCGGTGGAGTGGCGGCCCCCCCGGTTGGATGGCTGGGGCCAAGCGGGTGCTGTTTCCCCCCCGGGGGGCACCCCCAGGCAGGCAGGAAGAATCTTTGGGACATCGGACGAGCGGAGGCGCCCCGTGTCCGGGAGCAGGCCTGCTGGCAGATGGGCGCTGTGCGTCCCGACCCCTCTTATGACCTGCCTGTGGCATCAGGCGTGGTAGGCTTGCCTTTGAGCCCGCCTTCCCCCGGGGATTTCTGGCACCTGCCACCATCGGAGCGAAGTCGGCCCAGGCAGGAAACCCGTTTGCCTGTCTGTGTTCCCCGGGGAGCCCTGCCAGCCCGCGCTCCGAACGTGCCGGCAGAATGGAGAGACGCTCATGGTCGCCGGCCGGGCTCCTGTGGGTGGGGCCCCCCACCTCGGGGCCTTGGTGGTGACACCTCACATGCTTCCTTTTCAGGTTCCCCTGCAGACCTGGTGAGTCCTCCACACTGCTCCCTTCCCACCACTCTGACCTCGCGCAGCTCTGCATCCCCGAGCCAGAAACACCCTATTGTTCCTGATCTCTCCGGGCCCGCGGCCGCCCTTGCTGGCACGCAGGCCTCTGGTGCTCACCTGGGGCCTTCGGTTTCCTTCGCGGCCCTCAGTAGAAGTGGGTCCCCGTGTCACAGGAGGCCCTGACCGCATCACCTTGGCCCGGCTGCCCACCTGTTTGCTTGCCCCGGGCTTGTGGGTACCCAGCTTTGTGACAGCCGTCCACCCACCAGCCCCCATCCTGATGGGGCTGAGAGCCCTCTGAGGGCTGACTTAGGGCAGGCGTCCCCGCTGTGGAGTCCAGTCAAAGTAACCAGCACTTACTGCGTGTTTACCGAGGCTTGCGTGTGGAACAGACTTGCCTTCAGGGAGGAGGGAGGAGCTAGTATTGGGCTGCAGGCAGCAGGACACGTCCCAGACAGAGGACAAGGCCCAGGCTCAGAGCAGGAGGCCTCCCGGGGCTGGAGCAGTCAGGGTAGCCTTCTTGGAGGAGGTGGGAGTTCATGGTAATGGATACATGTCCTAAGACAACGGAGGGACACCAAGGTGGAGGGTGGAGGTAAGAATAGGGGAGGGGCTGTCCCAGAGTGAGGCCGTGTCGCAGCTGCCTGTGGGACTCTGGGATGTGTCCCTCTCCTCCCCCTGTTTCCTGCCTTGACCTTTCTCCCTCAGGGGATGGGGGCAGGGGGCAGACGGGGGTGTCGGTGCCGGGGCAGCCCTCCCTGATCACTGTGGTTTGCCCTCACAGGACGCCTCCGGAGCAGGACCAGGTGAGTCTGGGGAACTCGGCCCCTCTCAGCTGCCATCCAGGTCCATGGTCATTCTGGGGTTCAATCCCGGGCCACTGTGACCTCCCAGCCTCACCCGGCCTTCTGGGCTCCAGGCTCCCAGGGAGTGTGCTCTCTCTGTGGCTACGTCCCTGGGGGGCCATCGTAGTCTGATGACTGCCCAGCATGGAGAGGGTCAGGGTCCTTCTGGGGGGGGGGCTGCAGCCAGAGCCCCCGCCCCACAGGGTGGGCCTCAGGGAAGCCGCCGCTGTCCCTTTGCCCATCTCCCCATGTCCTCGTGCCCCCTGTCCACGTGCCTGGAACGTGGCTGCTGACTGTCGAGGGTGGAAGGCATCACGAGCCGAGCCACAGCCTAGGCTGGGCCACCGTGGCCTGAAGGTCAGGAAGCAAAACCAGAGCCACGCTGTGTCGGGACCAGCCTGCAGACGGGCCCACACGCGGCCAGCAGGGTCAGAACAGGGCTCGGGCCAGGAGCGCCCAGCTGGGACCCCCATTTCAGCCCCAGAGCCACCCCAGCCAGCTGTGGGTGGCCTTAGCCAGCCCCTGGGCCTCGCTCGCTCTGGCCCCCCGTCTCTGCCTTCAGGGTACCCCGTGTCCTGCTCTACACACAGACTCAGTCGCAGATTGGAACGGGGGCTGGGGAAGCATGGCAAGTGCCACTTGAAGTAAGTGGCTGCCGCCGTAACAGGCCCCCGAATCTGTTAGTCCCACGGTTTCCTTACGACACTTACCAAGGAGACCTGGAGTCTCGTGGGAAGAACGTAGGGTCCTCACCCAGGAGCCCTTGGGGGCCGAGGTCAGTGGTGGGCGGGCTGCCGCCAGGACTGAGTCACCAAACGCGGGCCCCATCCTGCCCTGTGCCCGCAGGTCCCAAGATGGTGGCCGTGCAGAGTTACCACGGCAACCCGGCTCCCCTGGGGAAGCCAGTGCTGACCTTCCAGATGGGCGACGTGATCGAGCTGCTGAGAGGCGACCCCGAGTCTCAGTGGTGGGAGGTGGGTCCCGGGGCCCCGAGGGGCGAGTCCGGGGATGAGAGACCACCGCGGAGGCGGGCAGTCAGTGTGACCTGAGTTCCCTCCGGGGCAGGAGTTCGGGGGTCCCCAGCCCTGTGTTCCTCAGGGTGTCTGCTTTCATGGGAGAAGCCCAGCATCCCCTCCTGTGTGTCTCCTGTGGCGACGGGGCAGTCAGGCCTCATGCCGGCCCCGGGGCGGGGCAGGGGGAGACACCATGACCGACACCCACTGCCTTCCCCCCAGGAGGTGCTGCACGGGGGAGCAGAGACAGATGTGGACACAGGTCATGTCCAGGTTGGCTACAGTTCGGAGCCACGACCCTGTTCTGTGAACAGGCCCTCAAAGGTGGACCCCTCCTGCGCCACCTGCCCCAGGCCCCCGAGACCCACAGGGGTCCGCATGGTGCCACGGGAGCTCGGGGCGCTCGGCCCAGCCGGCCGACCAGGGGGACGGAGACCTGCTTAGAGTGAATATTTGTTGGTGTTGCTGTGACCGTGACTGCCGTCACTTGTTTTGTCACTACCTACTTCCTGATGAGTTTGTTGTGCTAGAGCACACCGTCCCGTGACGGGGTACTCAGAAGGCGCAGGAGGGAGGAGGGTCTGTGGTACACAGTGTCCCACTCTGACCCCAGTGGCCCGGCTCCCCGGCTCACCAGTCCCCAGAGCCATCGGTCCTGGGTGGCCTTGCAGAGGGGTTTTGCCCGCGTGAACGGGGGAGGCCGAAGCGGAGCTGCTGGGAGGACTTGGGGAGGGGACGGGAGGAGCAGAGGCCGAGCCCCGGGCCCTGCAGACCCTTCCAGGGCTCTATCCGACTCCCTCCCCCTGGGGCCCACCCCTTCCGTTTGAGAAGCACCCTGTCCCTACGAGGACTGGAGGGCAGCTGGGGGCAGGGCTCTAGCCCCAGCTCCGAGCGTCTCTCAACTACTTCTCTGGGCCTCAGTGTTCTCATCTGTAAAGTGGGGACGCCCCCTGCCTTCCGGCCCGGTGGTCAGGAGGTCAGCTGAGGCTGCAGCAGGGGTGCTGCCGGCACGTGCTCGACTTAGGACCTGCCTCACCCCGTCCTTAGAGTGAGCTGAGCCGCACGGCTGTGCCCGCCCCACGCGCTCCCGCTGGCCTGGCCCGGCCCCCATCGTCTGTCTCCTTCCAGGGTCGGCTGGTGCAAACCAGGAAGTCAGGCTACTTTCCTAGCTCATCCGTGAAGCCCTGTCCCGTGGACGGAAGGGTGAGCACTTCCCAACAGAAGCGTCTGGAGCACGGTGGCAGGGAGGCTGAGGGGTCACTCGGGCCATCTGGCCTTGTTCATCACATCCTTACCAGGTGGCCACTGTGAGCTGGCCCCGGAGCTGGGGACTGGGGGGGCCAAGGGGCAGGGGGTGCCGTCGGCCTAAAGGGCTCAGCTAGTTGCGTGTTGCATTTTTTGTGGTTTTAGAAACACAAAAATGGGCATTTCTGCAGTAGTTGTAATGAACAGAAGACCAAAAATGTTGCCTTTCTTCAAATTTTAGGGACTCAGTCTTCTGGCCTTACAGAAAGGAGAAACTTACAGGGGAGAGCGCTCCCCCAAACATTAGAATTCAGAGCTAGACTTCAGGATATTTGGAAAAAAGGCCTTTCGTCTGAGTAGTGTGGAGCGAATCTTCCTATTACAAAAGGCGTCAAGCAGTCAGTCGCGAATCATGGAATTACCTCCACCCACCCTCTAAAAAGGGCATTTAAAAGTGCCAGAGGGAAATTTCTCCAGAAGGAGAAGGAGGGGGTAGGGGACACCACGGGAGCCCTGGTACACCCTCCAGGCCCCGCCAGCTCCTGGCCCCGTCTGCCCGTGTCAAGGGGACCGGACCACAGAGGAGGAAGAACATCCCTAACCACTGGGTGGCCTGGAGCCGGTCCCATCCCTGCCCTGGGCCTCAGTTTCCCCACATGGTGAATGGGGTGGGAGGGGCCAGGCAGTCCACGAGGCCTTGCCTCGCCTGTGGCACAGTGAGGGGAGGCCAGGGTGGGGGTCTCAAGGCTGCTGGCCCAGCATGTGGCCCGCCCCCTGGAGGACAGGCCGCTGCCCACAAGAGGACACCGGCACCCAAGAGTCACAGAACTCTCGCTGTAGTTCGTGCTCCCGTCTCTGCTGGGACGTTCCTGCAGCCTTGGGTCACCCCTCCCCGGGGACCCGTGCGTGCCCTTGGTCGCTGCAGAGTCCATCAAACCCCCTGGGATCGCCCAGCCCAGGGCTCCTGGGCTGAGTCCACAGACACCATGGCAGCCCACGCTGGGCCCGAGGGTCAGGTCCCCGATCATAACAGGCCCGCTCCGGCCCCACTCGGGACAGCCCTCCCGGGGGACATTAACCTGAACGTTCTCTCCCGCAGCCGCCCGTCAGCCGGCCGCCATCCCGCGACATCGACTATACCGCCTACCCCTGGTGAGTGGGGGGTCGCGGTGGTCCCCTGAGCCCGCAAGCAGGCGGAGTGGGGGCCCCAGCTGCCTCACGCTTGTGTCCGGGGATGGCTGAGCCCTGGCCAGCCCTATGACCAGGGCCCCGGGGAGGCAGGTTTTCCCCATCACGGCAACAGATCACCAGGTTATTGTGGGAGAATGAAGCCCCCCCCCTTTATTTTTGGCGTGAGCTTCATCATAGAAGATAGAGGAAACTGGGATATTTAAGACCAAACATGAAACCACGCCTGTCCCCGTGGGGCAGCTCGAAGAGAATCTGAGCAGTTCTCAAGAGCCTGAAGGTGGGCGTTCTGGGAGCGAGGCACAGGCCAGCTCGGGGGGCTTTCACGGCTCCGCCTGCCTGTCCCCCACACTGTCTTGGATGAGGGACCAGCCTAAGTGCTCATGACTCCCTGTGCTCTGTGCCGGGCAGTGGCCACGAGCCACGGGCAGCTCAGGTGTGGTTAACCCCTTCCCCGGGGACGTCTGGCCTCGGGGTTTCCATCTGGGGTCTCACCCCATGCCCAGCGGTGGGACACCCGCACCCTCGGGGTCCCGGCCTCCTCCGGCCCTGCACTTGGCCGCCCCTTCCAAGCCTGAGATGCCGCAGGTCCGTCCCCCTGGTGCCACGCGCCCCGCACCCCCGTCCGGGGTCGAGGGACAGGCCTGTGACACGCATGGGAGGGAGTGACAGTCAAGTTCATTTCCTGATGCGGTTCCAGCCCAGCTGCGTGTTGTGCACCCACGTCCCCAGTCGGCCTGGCGGGGGGTGCCCGTGGGAGGGGGCGGTGGCGCTCGCCTGACTGTGTGTGGGCTGCGCTGCCCGTCAGTGAGGCGGCAGTCCGTCCGTCTGTCCGAAGCCCGTTAACGGAGAAGAGCACAGACTCCCGCGTGTAGCAGCGGAAGTCAGAGCCCCACACCCGTGTCTCATGAGGACCGGCTTTTCCAGATTCGCTCTCATGCGCACGTTGCGTGGAGCCCCTCTCGCAGACCGGGTTCTGTCGAAAACCCCCGGGGCCGGGCTGAGGTCGGGGGGCCCCTTCTCCCCAGGATATCACCCCTGCACGCCCCCCTACAGGGGCTCAGCTTCCTCCTCCCCCCGTGGCTCCCGGTGCAGGTCAGGTCAGCGTGTCACAGAGGCCTGGGTATCCTCCAGGACGCGCCCTGTTAACACCCGGCCTCGCCCCTGCTAGGTTTGCGGGCAACATGGAGAGGCAGCAGGCGGACAACCTGCTCAAATCGCACACCAGCGGGACCTACCTAATCCGGGAGCGGCCGGCCGAGGCGGAGCGCTTTGCCATAAGCATCAAGTACGTGGTAGCCGGGGGGGCAGGGAGACCCCTTCCCCGGGGCCGCTCTGGACCACGAGAGCCCATGCCCCCATGAGCTGGGGGTGGCCATGGACTTTGTTGCCCTAAGCAGGACACTTGGGAGATGAGAGCGTGTCGGTGGGTCTGCACAGGGTCGCAGGCCTGGGACACGTGTGAACACCCTGCCCAAAGCCTCGGGGTGGGCCTGGTGCCACGCTTCCTAGGTTGCAGAGCCCACCCAAGTGCAGTGCCAGAGTGGGGCAGGGATGTCTTGAGAGGTTAGGGGCTGGCAGCAGCGTGCGGGCCGTGGGGTCGGTCCGTGGTGCGGGCAGCAGGCTGGCACCAAGCCGGGGAGTGGCAGAGACATCACTCACCTGATAGGAGTTCATGCGTCACCTGCTGGGGGCCTGGCCTACAGGGCTGCCTTGTGGGGCTGAGAGCCGTCCAGGAGCTGGGGGCGGGGTGAGCACCCCCCCGCCCCAGCTGACTTTAAGCCCCAGAGAAACTGGGTGGTCAGCAAATACTCCCCCTCCCCAGGAGGGGCTGCTGGCCGGCCGGCGTGGGAGTATTTGCCGGTTGTTTGTTCCATTAGTGGATTTCCAGTTGTTAAACCAGCCTTGCACTCCGGAGTGGCCCGCTGGGTGTGGTGTCGACTCCTTCTTCTTCTTCTCTTTTTTTTTTAATCACTGTGGTAGATTTTTTTTTTAAGGATTTTATTTATTTATTTGACAGAGATCACAAGTAGGCAGAGAGACAGGCAAAGCGGGGGGAGGAAGCAGGCTCCCCACTGAGCTGGGAGCCTGATGAGGGGCTCGATCCCAGGACCCTGGGATCATGACCTGAGCCCAAGGCAGAGGCTCAACCCACTGAGCCACCCAGGCGCCCCTAGACTCCTTCTTAATACTGGGTTTACATAGGCATGCACGGGGCAGAGACTCAGTTCGCCGGGGGCTTACTGAGGATTTCTGCGTCTAGAGTCTGAACAGGCGCTGGGATGTTTCCTTCTCTGACGATGTCTGTCTGGCTTTGGTAGCCATGGCGAGGGCTAGAGTGGTATTTGGGGAGGAGGGGGCGTGAGGAGGTTTTCTGAAGGTCATGTTTGAATGGAGACCTGAGGACTCCAGCCCAGGAGGTGAGGATGGCGGGGGGAGCCCTGGAGGGCCAGGGCTTGGCCCAAGTGGTGACTCAGCGGCCTGGACCCTTTACCAGGTTCCACGACGAGGTGAAGCACATCAAGGTGGTGGAGAAGGACAGCTGGGTCCACATCACAGAAGCGAAGAAGTTTGAAAGCCTCTTGGTATGTGGTCCTGTGGCTCCCGTGGCCTGGTCCACGGGGTCAGGGGAGGGCCCGGGGTTCCTCCACCGCCAGACCAAGGAAGAGCGGCTTCCTGCACCGCACTCCCAGCAGGCCGCACTCACAGAGCACCAGGGCCCGAGGGGCTTCTGCGTCGATGGGGAAGACCCAGGGAAATGCATCTGGAGGGCTCCTTGGGACAGTTTTGGGCCTCGGGACAGCCCCCGTGTCGGGACTCCTGGCTTCCCCGGGGTGCACAGTGAGGGGAAGGCCCAGCCTGCACCCCCGCTGCCCCATTCCCCAGCCAGAAGGCAGGCACAGGCCGTCTTAACGTGATTTTAAAGTGAGACCTATTGTGCGTTTTCTAAATTACGAGCATCCCGTGTACCGAGAGGATCTGACTTGAGCCCCTGAGCCCTTAGATGGCCCGCTGTGGCTGCAGAAAAGCACAAACTAAAAAGTTTCCACGGTCGCCCACCCCCTAAAACCCAGTGTGAACCTTCCAGGGTGAGTCCTCCCGACCTCAAAGAATAGCTTAGGTGCGGTTTTTACCACGGCTTTCGAACAAAACCATTGGCCATACTGAGCTGTCAGCCTGCTTTTCAAGGCGATAGACTTTGCCGTTGGCACAACCCTCTCCTCCCCGGGCTGGTAGCCACACGGCCTTCAGTCACTGGCACCTGCTGTTCTTTCTGGGAACCCTTCCCTGCTGTCGGATGCGTGGGGTTTCAGGCTTTCTCCATCAGAGAGCGGCACCGAGCCTCTGAGTGCTGGTCCTGGTGATCACCCCTGATTTTCCTTGAGCAGCAGCTGGAGAGAAACGCTGGCTCAGTGGTCTTTGAGATATGGACCACCCACCCTGGCTGGGGTGCCGGGCAGAGAGGACGAGTACCAAGTGAAACTGAGGTGGGAGAGGGAGGCCAGGGCGCCTGGGAGGACTTCCTGGAGGCGGTGACAGCAGCATCGAGCACGTGTGTCCTGCAGGAGCTGGTGGAGTACTATCAGTGCCACTCGCTCAAGGAGAGCTTCAAGCAGCTGGACACCACGCTCAAGTACCCCTACAAGTCCAAGGAGCGTGCAGCCTCGAGGGCCTCCAGCCGGTCCCCAGGTAATGCCCGCACCTGCCCGGCACACCAGTGCTCACCCGGACGCGGCCGGTCTGCCCTTTTCCCACGGCCCTGGATTTCCCTACCTCCCTGTGCTTGAGGAAGGCTTTCTGGGGGACCGACGCCAGGAGCCCCTGCCCAGTCCCCACCCCTGGGAGCAGTGGCTTGGGCCCCTGAGCCCATCACAGGCACCCTCCAGAGCCGCCGTGTCCCGGTTGGTCCACAGGGCAGGTGGGGAGTGTGGGCTCTTGGCGGCTGCTCGGGGACTTGGTATCCGTTCCCAGAGTCCGCATGGGCAGAGAGCAGAGCAGGTCCCATCTGTTCTTGGATCCCTCCCTGTGCACCCCAGCCCCCGAGGCCCTCACTGTGAGGGAGCCTGGAGCTGATGCCTCCGTCCGCGGGCCGGGCTCACCGCCCAGGACGGGAGAGCATCTCGCTCCAGACCCACCTGGAGTTAGAGGCAGGGCAAGCCTAGAGTGTTGGAAGTCCAGCCCACGACTGTCCGCTGCACCAGCCCCCATCCCCAGCAGCCGGAGCAGAGCAGGGCGGGAGAGGAACCGTGGACCTCCAGCAAGCACCAGGTGTGCGCTGGGCCGGCTCCTTGGATGAGTAGTTTCTGAGACCCTGGAGGCAGCCCACCCGCCCAGAGGAGGTGGTCCAGATTCTTCAGGGAACAGGCCCAGAGAGGTGGAGGGAGGGGCTGCTCCAAGGCTGTCAGGCTGCCCCGGGCCAGCCCCACGCCCTGCGCTCTGCCTGCACGCGCCCGGGAGCACACCGGCCCGCTTTCACGTCCTTTCTCGCCTCTTTGCAGCTTCCTGCGCCTCCTACAACTTTTCTTTTCTCAGTCCTCAGGGCCTCAGCTTTGCTTCTCAGGGCTCCTCCGCTCCTTTCTGGTCAGGTACCGCTGGTGCTCGGGGCGTGGGGGGGGCCCGGCCTGCCGCCTGCCGGCCCGCAGCCCCCGCCTGCAGCTGTCCGCAGCTGCCCACAGCTGGGCACGGGGCAGGGATGAGGGGCCAGGGCCAGGGAAGGGAAGGGCCGGCCAGGGGGGCAGGGCCGAGGACAAGGTCAGGCTTGGCACGCCCCCCTCGCTGCCGTCACCTCTCAGGCTCGCGCACCCCCACGGCCACTCCCCAGCTTGGCAGCCGCTGTCCCTCCTCACTTGTGAGAGCTCTGCCTCTGGTAGCGGCAAGTGGCTAGGCGGCCACCCTTGGGGTGAAAGCGGTTGCAGATCGGGCGGGCCTCGCTGGGTGGTAGGGGGACAGGGTCCCAGTCGGCCCCAACTGCTCGGCCCTCGGCTGCCCGAGTCAGAGCCCCTCCCCAGCCGCTGTGTGCGTCCCCTCCATCACAGACATTGTCCCCTGCTCACAGGACTCCTGGGTCCCCCCCGAGCTGGTCTAGCTAGGTGTCCAGTTTGGTTTGGGGGTCCGGAAGTCAGGCCCTGGGACCCTGGGGTCTGGCTTCAGGGGCTCCATCAGAGTGCAGGCTGGGAGCTGGGCAGCGGTCACTCAGCTGACCGCTGGCCAGGTGACACTGGTGCACCAGGCATGCAGGGGGAGGCCCTGCGAGAGTTGTAGTGGTCAGAACGCCAGCCTCTGCTCTGATCCCGTGATCACGCTTGGCTGTGACGGCCCCCACTGTGGCTGGGACCCGGTCTGGGTGCCATCATGGGAGGCTCCAAGAGGCCATTGCCTGTAGGTCTGGGTGGAATTAGAAAGCAGTCTGTGCTTCAGAACCTTCCTGCGGGCAGGGGGCTAGGCACCAGGGGTCCAGGCTTGGCCCCACCGCCCGCTGTGTGACCCTGCCCATCTCCCCAACAGTGTTCACGCCCCGTGTCACTGGCACGGCCGTGGCCAGGTACAACTTTGCTGCCCGGGACATGCGGGAGCTCTCGCTGCGGGAAGGTGACGTGGTGAAGATCTACAGCCGCATCGGCGGAGACCAGGGCTGGTGGAAGGGCGAGGCCAACGGACGGGTAAGTGGGGCAGACGTGGCCTGGCTCAGCCCGGGTCAGGTTTGGGCAGGCTGGCATCTCAGTGCTCCTGCCCCAGCACCGTGCCCACAGCCTCTGAGCCGCAGACCCGGGCTGTCCCGGTTGGAGCTGAATCCAGACCCATCTGATACTGTATCTGTGCTCAGTCCTGCTCTGTGGTCCTCTGTGGGCACGGCAAGGGGAGCGCGTCACACGTGGTCCTCACGTTATTTGTGTGTACCAAGCCGCCTGTGCAGCCGAGAGACCACAGGATGCGAGTGGGGCTCAGGAGTCCTCACTTAGACCCTGGGCACATGGGAGGGGCACACCGTGTTCCCACCTGCCCTGCTCTTCCTGAGTACTCTGTTCCCTGTCCACCCTGTGACCCTGCAACACTCCATGGCTCCCCATTGCTGAGCCCTGTCTGGACGCCCTGGCTTCGACCTGGCTCTGTCAGCACTCACCCAGCTGGGCACTGGAGCCCCACATGGGGCAGAGTTGGAAATGTGCAGCTATCCTTGGGGTCACACTGCCCGCAGGCAGGCACGCTGGGCTGTGGAGGGTCCGCCTGCCTTGGCTCCCATTGCCCATCATCCTGTTGCCAGGTGACGGGATACCGTCTGCCTCCTCCTAGCATGGTGGTTGCCCTTTGGAGGCCTGGGGTCAGATCCATTTTCCACCCCATAGCCCTTCAGCAGTGTGAGGCCACCGAGTCTTGGGCAGCTGACCTGAAGGGCTGAAGCACTAGCTGTCAAAATGGCCCAGGTAACTCAGAACTGCTGGTTTAGAGCCTGCTGGTGTAGGTGGTCCTGTTGCTTTGACCCTGTTTTGAAGTGTTTCTCTTTGGCTGTGGCAGTTCTTCTTGCTTTAAAGGCCACTTTGCTATTAGAACAAGCCGACTTTTGTGGGGGAAGTTAGTGCTGTGTGTGGCAGACATCAGTGTGTGGCAGACATCTCTTGTATTACTTCCAGCTTTTTTGTGTTCTTATATTTAAGATAGATGTAAGATAAAATGTTGCCTTAAAACAGAATTTTAGAGCTAGTCTGATCTCACGGTCTCTGCCTCTTAATGGGTGTGTAGCCCGTTTATACTTAATGTAATTACTGAGCTGCTGAGAGTTAAAGCCGTCATCTTTCAGTTTATTTTCTATTTGTCACATCCATTTCTTCTTTTTCCTCTTTTCTTGCCTACTTTTGAACTAATCAGGTTTTTTGTTTTGTTTTGTTTGCTGTTCTACTTCCTGGCCCCTTGGCAGGTCTGTGAGTCACACATTCTTTTCCTATTATTTAGGTAGTTATTCTAGGGAGTAGAGTGTGCATTCTGACTTCTGAGAGCCATTTTAAATTAGTACATTTACTACTTCCCAGATGACACAGAGACTGTACAACTTTTGACTATACTCATGTTCCTCCCAACTTTCGTGCAGCTGTTGTCATGTATCTTAATTCTTCATATTTCTCAGCCCCGTGAGACATTATTTTTGTTTTAAGCAGTTAGTGTTTGCTTAGAGTTACTACATATTTACCTTCCCCGGGACTCCCCATTCCTTCCTGCTTTCTTGTATTTCCATCCAAAACCATGCTCCTGCTGCCTGAAATTCCCTCTTCTAGGTACATTTTTTATTTTGTTTGTTTGTTTGTTTGTTTTGGGTGTGAATCTGCTACTAATAAATTCTTAGTTTTTGTTGGAGCTGAACACCTCTTTACTTCATTTTCTTCTTTTTATGTTCTCATTATAAAATGTTTGTAATGTATGTTGACACAATTTCAAGCCTAAAGAGAAGTTGCTGTAGCACAAAGAGCTCTCACATGCCCAGATTTAGCAATTAAGAGTGGTTTGCACATTTGCTTTATCATTTGTGTTCTCCCTCCCTCTCTGCTTACCTTTCTCTTAACCGTTCAATAGTAAATTGCAGAAATCCTACCCTTTCCCCACAGGCCCTAAATACTTCATTGTCCTATGATCAAAGACATTCCCCTTTGACAGAATATGATTATCTAATCCATGGTCCATATTCAGATGTCAACAAGTGTCTCAACTGTGTCTCGTCCACCTAAATGAATTGCTTTTACTTGCTGTGGCCCTCAACTCTCTTTGTTCTACAACAATCCTCAGCCATTTTTGGTCTTACATGAGTTTGACATTTTTGAAGAGTACGGGCCGGTCATTTTTGTAGATTTTTCCTCCATTTAGGTTTGATATTTCTTCGTGATTAGGTTATGTATTATGTATTTCCAGTAGGAACATAGTACATATGTTCTATCCCTTTCGTTACTGTAGTGTCTTATCCAGAGGCATATGACATCAGTTTGTTCTTTTATTATGACATTAATTTTGATCATTTGGTTAAGGTGATAATCTGCTGAGTTCCCCCACTGTGAAGTTACTGTAGTTAATTAGTAACTTCCAGGGTAATACTTAGAAAATTATTAAATATCCTATTCCACATCTAACTTTCACCTACGAGTTTTATCGTTATCATTCATTGGTGAATTTTGTCTCATTACTTGTTCGTATCATGGTTGATTTTTCCAGCCATTGTTTCTTTAATGCTTTTTAGGTGGCATTCGACTGTAAGGGAACAGCCTTCCCTTCTCTTGGTTGTCCCCCTGGGGGTCGGTCATCCCTCCAGGGGGACCTGCTTCCTTTTCGTGAGGAATCATGTCGAGCTCATTTTCGAATAGTACTCTCTAGGGGATAAATTTGAGGCTAGCAAACATTTTCTTTTGGCACTTTGGTGATGTCATTCCATTGTCCCCGGTTCCATCATTTCTGTAAAGAGCCAGCCAACTTTTTTATTAAGGGCAGGGAGGGACAGAGGGAGAGCAGGAGAGAGAGAGAGAGAGAGAATCTCAAGCAGGCTCCACGCCTAGCAAAGAGCCTGACTCGGGGCTCAAGATCATGACCTGAGCCAAAATCAAGAGTTTGATGCTTAATGGACTGAGCCACCCAGGCACCCCGAGAGCCAGCCAACTTCTCAACATTGCTTCTCTGCAGGAAATTTTGCTATTACTCCCCAGTGGGGGGTTACATGTAAAAAAAAAAAAAAAAAGTCTGGTTTTTAATCAGTTCTACTATAACATGCCTGGGTGTGGTTTTCTCTGTACTCACTCTGCATGACATTTGTTGAGATTTCTAAATCTGTGGCTTGAAGCCCTTCATCAGTTCTGGACGTTCCTTCCAACCTGCTCTGTTTTCTCTTCTCTCCTTCAGGGGCTGTATTCCCATGGGTGTCAGGTCCTTTCATCATAGCCCAGATGTTATTGACCTTCTTTGACGTGTTTTCCACCCATTCCCTTATTTCCCATCTAGCTGCTTTCCACTGGCCCATCTTCCGGTTCACCGATTCTCCCTTCCTCTCTGTTTAATCTGTTACTAAATCCTATTGGGTTCCAAATTTCAGTCCTATTTTCCACTTTAGGATTTCTACTTCTATGTGGTTTCTGGTTTCAGTTCTCTGGCATGTTTTTATGCTTTATCCTGGGCTTTCTGCAACATGAGTGCCACAGTTACTTACATTTCCTGACGGATGACTCCCATCCCGGAATGACCTGTGGACTGGTTTCTGTTACCTGTGTTTTCTCTTAGTTCCTGTCACTCCGTCCTGACTGAATGATGAGCTTGTGTAGAAAACACCACTGAGACTTGGGATGATGTAATTTTCCTCCAGGGAGGATTGAATTTTTTTCTGGTCACCTTGAACTGCTAGGGGCTGGTGCATTTGGGGTCACTCCTACCCTGGGCCACAGCTCCACCAGGCTTCTTGGCTTAGAACGTCAGCCCTTTGCAGGCTCCCCCATTTCCACGAGCCCCTGCTGGCCCTCTCCCAACACCCCGGGCACACACGCACTCTCATGTGATCTTGCCATCTTTTTCAGATTGGCTGGTTTCCTTCAACGTACGTAGAGGAGGAGGGCGTCCAGTGACAGCGATGACATGGATAGGACTCATGTGTTTTCTTGTGAGAGTCCAGCTCTGAAGTCTGTCTCTAGCCCCGTGACGCAGAGGGGACATGCCCGCCAACCTTCCAGTCTTCAAAAGTCCGTAGGGATGGGGAGGGTGTTCAAAATCCTAAATGGGAACCGGCCTGCTGTCCACCTGCCGTCAGTGGCCTGTTCTGGGTACGCTACTTGTACATAGAGGCGAGTCGGGCCAGCCCTGCCGTGGCTGCCACCACCAGAGCGCTAAGGAGAGGGAGCACCAGTGGCATTCTGAGCCGGGCTCTGGATGACAGCTGAGGCCGGAGCTCTTCTTGCCCCTGTCCTGTTGAGATGGCATTCGGGAGCCTAGGTTTGAACAGTAGGTGCCATCCCAGGGAGGCCTGGGACAGCAGAGGGGACCTCCCCCAGCCCCTTCTGCTCAGCTGTGATGCTCAGCCTGCCTCCTTCCTGCTGCTCCCGGGGGGAAGCTTTGGGCCTAGAGAGTCAAAAGGGACCAGAGCCAAGCCTTTTGCTACAGCCCCTGCCCAGCCTCAGCTCCGCCCCAGCCGTGCTCAGGTGTAGGAGAAGAGAGCATTTCTAGGGGGTCTGTGCGGGCCCTTTGACCTCTTCCCGGCGCTCTGCACTAGGGGTGTGCAGAGACTACCCAGGGCAGGTCCCCCTCTCCAGAGGGAGCCTTAGCGAATGACGAAGTTGCCAACCCTGCTCCCAGTCAACGGTACTGTTCTTTGCCCTGAATCCCAGGAGTGTATCTCTCCTGTCCTGCTGCCAGGTGGATACACCTTTTGTAAACCTGATATGGGTGAGAAGAAAACGGGAGTTTTCCCCTCACTCGTGCCCTGCTGCTCACATCCCCTCCAAGAGGAGGCCCCCAGGCAGGCGGCCCTTCTGGGTCTCCTGTGTCCTGCAATGTGGTTCCTGAGGGTCTCCCCAGCTTTTGCACAGGATGTTAGTTCTAGCCCTTGGCAAGTCTTCCTCCAGCAGCCCACGAACTGGGCCTGTGGTCAGCTCAAAATAAGGGCTCTTGGGGGAGGCCTTAGCCCCTGAACTCCCCCTCCTGACTCCTCCTGGCCTCTGAGCTCTGGCTGTTCTGTCCAGACCTTTTGCCTCCCCCTGGATGCTGCATGAGACCTAGGGACGCTGTCTCCCTGTGGCCTCCATGCCACAGCCACGGGAGAAACCTGGCTGCACGTGTCCCCTGTCCCTTGGTGGGCTGCCCTGCCCTGTGCGGGGGGAGACCGGGCAAGGCCGGGCGTGGGGAAGGCTACCCGCCCTGCAGTGGGAGCCGTTGCCACTCTGCACTCCTGGGCTTTCTTTGAAGTCAGCTGTGTGGCCTCCAGGCTTGGCTCCCAGGCCCCTTGTCCCAGAATGGGGAGGAGGTGGGGAGGAGTGGGGGGCAGTTAGCAGCAAGGGCAAGAGAGGAGGCCGCCTACAGGTGAACAGGATCGCGTCTGGGGGCAGAGGGCCAAGGGGAGGGAAGCAAAGAGCCGGTCTCGGAGAGAGCAGCCCCTAGCCCCCGTCATCAGGGTGCACCCAGCACTTTGCGCACAGCCCTGGGCTCGGCCCTGGGCTCGGCCGGCCCAGCCATGCGCCTGGGGTCGGGGTGGGGGGAGCCAGCCAGCCCCTTTCGTGTTTACTGTTGTCAAAGAGGTTTTGTTTTTGTTGTTTTGTTTTTGGTTTGACATGTTTGTTTTTTAAGGGAAGAGAACAGTTTGTAATTGTTTCATCCAAAGCTCCATTGTGTGTCTGTGAATAATAAGGAAGATATTTTATAACAGCAAGAAAATGGTGTATATTTGAGGTCGTCACGGAACAAGTCATTGCGACAACGAAGGACACGGAGGAAACAGACTTTGGAACCCTGGGTTTTGTGAATGTTTTGTTCGGTTTTTGTTTGCTTTGCGACTTGGATCTGGTTGGTTGGGTTTTGCACCGTATGAGGCAGGGCTGGCGGGCTGGGGGCAGGCTGGGAAGCGGGTGGTTTCAGCAGGAGGTGGGAGGCCCTCTGGAGGGGCTTTGGACCTGGGGCCTGAGATGAGCTGTGAACACGTAGGAGCCTGGTGCATGCGGGTCAGGGATCTGGGGGTCCCACAGCTGGTGACGACCCCAAATGGAACAAACTGTACATTTGCCACGAGGTTTTTTCAGACCACAGTTTTTATTGCAAATAAACCTAACGTCTTTTCTGCAGGCATGGCTGGAGCCTTCTGTCTGTTCAGCAGAGACTGCACGCCTACACGCAGTCGGCCCAGGGTACGCTGGCCTGGGTCAGACACAGGCCTAAGGCAGTGCCTCTGTCTTCCCTTCTGGGTGGGATTCAACCCTAGCCCTGCCACTCACCATGTCCTTCAGCTCCTGAGCCTGTTTCTTTATATGTATATGTTGGAGACAAAAAATAGTATTCTCTCTGGAGAGTGGGTCTGTGGCCTATGACAGAGAAAATCAGAACAGTCAGGCCAAGACTGACTTCTCTTTTGTCCAGACAAGGTAGACCAGGGATGGCTTGGTGCCTGCACCCACCCAGGCTGCTCCCCTCTTCAGCATGTACCTCTATCCTTGCTATGGCCTCATTGTCCAAGGTGGCTGCTGGAGCTCTTGCCATCGTGGCTGTGGGCAGAGGCAGAGGTTAGCACAGTTGGCTCCTTACCTGGAGCTGGGGCATATGGCCACTCCTGGCTGTGGCAGAAGCTGGGGACTGCAGGACTTAAGCTGGACACATGGGCACACCTTCTCCCTGTTACTGAGGGGACAGGAGAATACCGATGGGGTGGGTGACCAGCCCCGGGACCTACGTCAGAGTTTGGAGGACCAACTGAGACTTGGAGCCTGGTGCACAGCTGGTGCTCAGCAAGTGTCAGATTTTGTTGTAAACCAGGGAGGCAAGTGCAGATGTTTAAGGTGACCTAGAGAGTGTTGGGTCCCACCCCAGCCCTGGTCTCCGGGACCCAGTGCTCCAGAGTCTGGCTCACTCTAAGGTCCCTGAGAACCAGACGGGGGGCCTGCCTTTTCTGGAGCAGCCCACTGTCTGAGCAAATTTCTCAGGCACAAGGCCCCGAGAGGCCTGGTTGTCCCAACACCACCTCCCCCGAGAGCCAGCTCCTCTTCTGAGTTCTCATGCCCACATTGAGGATGGATGGGCCCGGATGCTTGCTCAGCAGCCCCAGTCGTCCCTGGCTGCCCTGAGCAGGGCTGAGCAAGTCAGAGAGAGCCCCAGGCCAAGAAGCAGAGAGCCATGGTGCCTGGAGGGAAGTGTGGGTGGACTGAGGGGTGCTGGGGCGGGGGGGGGGGTACTTCAAGGGAGAACCTCAACTGCACTTGCTGTGGGGTCCAGACCCTGGAAGGGTGGGAGGGCCCAGGCCTCCTCAAGGGCCTGTGTGTGGATGGGGGTGGAGGCCAAGAGGGACGAGGAGCCTGTCTGCCTGAGGTCACCCCAGAATGTGGGAAAGCATCTCAGAGCTGCACACTTCTGGTCAGAGGGCCTGATGCTTGTAGGGCTCTCCGAGAACTAAGGCATCATGCCCCTTAGTTCCGACAAAGTGGTCTTCCCTGGGTGGGGCCACTGCAGAGGCCGCCGTGTGGAGCTTTAGGAAAGTTCCCTGGACAAGACATGGGAACCCCGCACTTCCTGAGGTGAGGTGGGCACTTCTCTCCACTCCTGCACTACAAACATGGGAACACCATACAAAATACAAGAGAAGAGAAGAGGCTGAGCTTGGAACAAGGCGACCTGTCCCAGAAAGGAGAGACACAAAGCCAGAGCAGATATTTGGAGCCAACACCAAGCAGCTGCTAGGATCTCAGGCCCTCTGGGGTTGACACCAGGGATTCCAACACTCAAGGCATTGGCTCCAGGACCTCGGAGACCAGGAGCCAGAACAGGGTTCCTGTGCAAAGCTGGGCATCTCGAGGAATACTGCCATCATGAAAGGGAAATTAACACACATGGATAAAAATCAAAATCACAGAAAGGGACAAAGATTTCGATTGGTTCGTTAACTTTTCAGAAATAAAAGAATGTAAAGGCATACCATACCGTAGAACAAATTAACACAGAATGATTAACTCTGGGCTTCAAAGATTAAAAAGTCACTAATATAGACAATTTAAAACTTAATGTCATACCAAATAGATTTTAGAGCAAAACAAACAAAAGTTGTCACTAGTTTTTAAAGGGCTTACTACGTAATGATAGAGTTCTTATTGATTAGAAAACATCACAGTTTTAAACTAGTATGCTCTTCGTAATATAACCCCAAAATACATAAAGCAAAACTGACAGAAGAGCAAAAAGAATGGGACGAACCAACCATCATAGATGGGAGGTTTTAATACAACTTTCTCTCCTCTCTGTAACTAAAAAGTGAAGCAGACATTGAAACAAACAAAAGAAGACTAGAGAGTAGAATATCGTCATTAGCTATTGTGTGTACAGAACACTGGCCTCTTGCAGAGTCCACACCACCTCCGCGACGATTTACCTCATACTGGCCCAGAAAGCAGATCTCAATGGATTTCAAATCCTGTAGTGAGTCTCACCATGAGGAGTGAAGTTAGAAATCAGTAACGAGGGGGGGCCTGGGCGGCTCACTCTGCTAAGCGCCCAACTCTTGATCTCAGCTCGGTCTTGATCTCAGGCTCATGAGTTCAAGCCCCACGTTGGGCTCCACGCTGGGCATGGAGCCTACTTAAAAGAAGAAGAAGAAAAAGAAATCAGTATTTTACTACTAAAAGATACACGAGAAATGTCCATGTGTTTGCAAATTAAGAAACCTAAATCATTGATAACCAGAAAGGAAATTATAAAATATTTCAAATTTATCCTTAAATTTAAAAGGATGAAGATACTTGATAACACAACTTGTAGTATTCTACTGAAACTGAACTTGAACTGAAACTGGTGACCTTGACCACTTGTATTACAAGAGCCGAGGGCTGGAGGTAGGCTTTCCTTCTTTCAGGCCGAAACAAAGCATTGATCCCTTGAACAATAGTTTTATGTCTCCTTTAAGCATGTTCAAATTATCTATTTAAAATGTAATCTTTCCAAGTAGAAAATTACAAATGTATTAAATGGGCACAAATTACAGGGTTTTGAAATTGCAGCTCTTGTTCCAATGGCTCTGTCTGCCCGTGACTCGTCCCCACCATTGGAGGAGGGGATGGCAGTGGGTAGGTCCCATGATAAGATTTTACATTCATGGGGGCGCCTGGGTGGCTCAGTGGGTTAAAGCCTCTGCCTTCAGCTCAGGTCATGATCCCAGGGTCCTGGGATCGAGCCCCGCATCGGGCTCTCTGTTCAGCAGGGAGCCTGCTTCCTCCTCTCTCTCTGCCTACTTGTGATCTCTCTCTGTCAAATAAATAAAATCTTAAAAAAAAAAAAATTTTTACATTCGTGAGTTCACCTTGGACTCCTGTTCTCTAGTCACGGCTGTGGTGTTTATATTCCCTAATGATTTAGTTTTGATCTTTTACTTTCCCTAGCCCTGTGGCCATGGCATCTCTGTGGGAGTTTTTCTTACCTGGATTCTCTCTGGATAATCATTCCACGTCCTGACACTCCCTGTGCTGTTCGAGCTGTAATCAGACGGGTCCAGTAGGACCCCCAGCCACAGTGCTCTGCAGTCCCCCACTGATCGATGCAAGCCTTGGTCTGTTAGGATGACAATCTGGCCGTGAGTGATAGACAGCGTATAAGACAAGAGATGGTTATTTCTAGCTCACCTAATAGTCTGGGTAGCGACCCTGGTTAACCGTGTCAGGGGTCTTTCTGGGGGGCTTTTTGGTCCTCTGGGTGTGGCCTCACAAGTTCACCTCATGGTCCAGGATGGGACTTTAGCTCTAACCTCTGAATCCACATTCCAGCCAATAGGAAGGAGAAGGGGCAGGGAAGGGGTATGACCATCTCTTTTGAAGGACACCTGGGAGTTTCACTCACCAACTCCCATTGGCTACAAAGAAGGCTGGGAAGTGTAGTCTTTATTTTGGGTCCAATTACACTAAAAGGATGAGAGAATGGGGGAGGCGGGGAGGTGAATAGCAGCCTTGCCGATGAAGACCCATGACCATGAGGGGTCTGTGGGGCAAAGACAGGTGGCCAGACCCCCTTGAGGCATGTCTTAGGACGGATGAATAATCTGGATCCATGGGAAAAAAGCCGATGAGCTTCCAGACTCTCCACGATCCGAGCCTATTTGGAACCTGAAAAGCATCCCGAGTGATTCTCCACCCACTCACATAAGCGAGCTCTACCTGCGCTGTGTACGGGGGCAAAACGGCACACACTTGGGGGAGAGCAGAGGTTTTTCTTTGAACTACCCTGGTGACTTTTTGGTCTGGCATATTTTGTTCCTTAGGAGAAGTCTCTTCTGACACAACCTCTAAACCCTAACCCTTATCCCATGTGCTGTGTGCGTGCACCTGTTTCCCTCCCTGGTTAGTGACCTCGGCAGGCTCAGCACAAAAGCGACAGATCCTGCTCCCAGGGTCGAGACAGGCAGCCCGGCCTGGTGAGAGCCTCTTGTTTGTGGGTCCCGCACTCGGCTCCGCCAGCTCCTGGGGGAAGCTGTTGCCACCTGTTGGGGAAGGTCGCAGCTTCGTGTCACACTCCGAAGTAGGAATGTCCTGGACACCCCTGAGACATCATGTCACAGAAATACTGAAAGCAGAGCAGTGGGGTAGGACACACCAGGCAGACGTGAGAGAAGGTGGAGACCATTGTCGGTTTCAGACATAAAGCACTTCGGGCAGAAAGCATTCTTAGGTGTAAACTGGCTGGCGAGAGCCGGTCCCGAGTGCTGCTTTCCAGCTCCACATTGTGATTCCTGGCCGGCAGCTTGACATTGACCCTGGTGAGAATGTCTACACCAGAGACCTCAGCCAACGCCCCCACCTCAAGAGCCGAGGGTTAGACACGGAGCAGCACCCCCACTGGATGAAGAGGGTCCATAGTTCATGACAAAAAGGGACCATCAAATGCGAAGCTAGAACACTCCTGAGCTTACTAGACGTCACAGCATAGCCTTAAAATACATAAGAGAAAAAATGGCAGAATTCTAGGGAGAAATGGACACATCCCACCAGGAGAGAGGGCGTCTCACGCTGTTCCCGGAAACCGAGACAAAGCCAAAAGCCATCAGGAAGGAAGCTCCCTGCCAGGGGCGTGTTCCGGGAGAACAGTGTGAGAGCCAGACTGAGCCCAGGCTGTCGGTCCCAGTGGGGGCCACCTTCCAGCGTGCGCGTGTGTGTGTGTGTGTGTGTGTGTGTGTGTGTGTGTGTGTTGGCAGTTGGCTCCCTGGGCAGGCCCCCGTCCTGCGGCTGCGTCCCAGCTCCGGGTCCTGCTCTCCAGGGTGTACTCACATGTGACCACCAGGGGCGATATTTCCCGAGAAGGCTCAGCGTCCTGGAGGGTTGACTGCCTCGGGGTGACCAAGCCCCCCACCCACCGTGAGCGGCTCACCCCACCTAAGCACCCAGAGAACTTTCAGATCCAGGCCCAAGACATCTCTGCGCAGGCCTCTCGCTCTCTATTCACTGCCAGACCCACAATTGCTCGGTCAGGTTCTGGTTATGGGGTGCTCAGTCCCCTCCAGAGCGGGAGAGGAAGCTGTCTTTACCGGCAATGCCTGGAGGTTTGGGTCAGGGGTTGAAAAAGCAAAACTCCCAGAAGCCAGCAGGCAGTGTGAAAGGGCAAAGTGGCAGGGGAGGGACAGCGACCAGCTGGATCAAACGGGCCCATCTAAGTGCCTCTGGCTAAGGCGTGGGCCCAGACCGGCCTGTGTCTCCCAGTTTTTCTAGAAGAGCTTGCAAACCTGGATTTTTAGAGGAGATCTCCAGGGTAACACATAGGAAGTTGTAAGCACGGCCTGAATCATGGGGGCCTTGGGGAGGCCTCCTGTCCTCAGGGCGGCCAGTGTGAGAGCCCAGAGGGTTTGGGGGGGGTCAGGGGTCCAGGTGGTGGTAGTGGGAGTCTCGTGCCCGTGGCCACTGTTTCCCCATCCTCGCCTCCCAACACCCTCGGCAGGAAGGTTCTCCGAAGCTGTGTCCTGTCTCCCTGCTGGGCAGTCGTGCCTGAAGCTGCGGGTGCTGACCCCCGGCCGGGCCCGGCACGAGCTGAGCAGCAGGAGTGGCCAGCTCCACCCGCCACGCCGGTGCTCCCACAGATAACTCGTGGAGCCAGCCGCAGGGTGGAGTGGGGGCCCCAGGGCCCTGCGTGAGGCTGCCCACCCCCGCCCTGAGTGTCCCAGGGGTCGAGGGACTCTCGAGCCTCCATTCCTGGGGACACCTGCTTCCGGGTGGCCGCAGCCCTGAGTGTGTGGGGAGGGGACACGGGCCCCCTGCCCCTGGAGAGGGACCACCACTGAGCACCGGATGACGAAACATGCCGTCTCTTCATGAAAGCTTGGGGGTAGTTGATGTGGTGTTTTTGAGGGTCTTTACTGGAGAAATAAAATCTTGGAAGTGTAATTCCAGCTGTCAAAGTTGTTCTGGAAACTTCCCTGCTCCCCGAGTTGTCTAGGTCTGCCCCCCCTTGGCTATGTTTGGCCGCAGTCATTTCTTTCCTCTGAGAGGACACGTGTAAAATGCTCTGCTTGCTCCCCTCCCCCACGTAGGGCCCTCAGGGCACCTCGCAGAGGCCCTGGGGGCCAGGCCAGCTGCTGCCTCCCCCTGGGTCCCGAGTCAGCAAGTGCTGTCCTGTTGGTATTTACTGTCCCTCTTTTGCAGGACCCGGCACAGAGCTCCTCAGGGGACCCTCCTCCCCTGGCCCATCCCCCTGCTCCAGCCTGGATGTCTGCCCAGTCAGAGGGCAGCCTTCAGCCGCCTCCCTCTGTCCTGGAAGCCTGGCCAGCAGCCAGGGTGGAGGGGCGGCTGAGGCCTGTGGAGAGGGCCGTCCTGGGGAAGGAGGAGCCTGGCCCAGGTGCTTGCAGGCCCTGGGCAGGGTTCGGCCTGCCACCGGGGAGGTCCAGGGGCAGGAAGAGGGCTGCTGGACCAGAGGTAACCCCTCATTGGGACTTCCCTTGGCACCATGGTTTTCTTTAAAGTGCGCCAAAAGTGGAAGATAATGTACAATAAATTAATGACAAAACTTACCTAAAACTGACACTGTAGGGGATATGGTCCCTGTTTCCCAGATGGGGAGACCAAGGCTCGGCCACAGGAGACACGCCTAAGCTGCTATGGCAGGTTGGCAGCAGGACCCTGCCTCGGTGTCCCCAGCTGGAGCCTGTGCCCTCCAGCACCCAGGGGAGACGAGGTGGCCCGTCCCCCCTCCCAGGTCCGAGCAGGGGCCTGATCGATCCCGTCTCCGACAGCGCTGACCCGCAGCCGCCTGCCCTTCCAGCCACCGCCCCTGTCCAAAGTCCGGGGCGACTCTGCCGCTCGCCTGCATTGGCACCATTCTGCACCAGCTGTTTCTCTTTGCGTGCGGGGCCAGGAGAGGTCTGGGCTGCCTCAGCCGATGCCCTAGGGCTGTAGGGACCCCTGTGTCCCTTGCCTGTGCCCCTCCTGTCTAGGGCTCTGACGGGGATGCAGCCATGCTCCTTTGTCACCCTCTCTGACCTGTCCTTCCCCTCATTGAGTGAGCGCAGCCTGGCCCCACGCTACTGGCCAGGACCCCCCTCTGCGGAGTGACCAGGCTGGTCTCTGTGCCCTGAGCCTGTGCACGGTGCCAGGGAGGCCTCACGCTGCTAGGGCAGCCTTCCTCGGGGAGTGAATGACAGTCTCTGTCCACATGACGGGGACTGAGAATCATAGCAGCACCTGGCCAAGCCAGAGCCCGGCCACCTCCCCAAACATGCTGGAAGGAAGGGCAGCTTCCGGGGAGCGTCCCGTCCCAGCCAGTCTCATGGCTAATGCCCCCACCGCCCTGAATGTCTTCTTCCTGAACCCGGAGTCCCTCAAGGGCCTTAGTTGTCTCTGGGTCTTCTAGCCATGATTTGCATATAGTAGGTGCTCAGTAAATGTAGAGGACAGAGAAACTGGCAACAAGACAGTCAGACAGTTAAGAAATTGAAATAAAGAACACGATTATTTGTCTCATCGGCATTAATTACATGTGTTGCTCCTGGTTCTCCTCTATTAGTAGCCAACATTGCTCTATTGCTAACTAAATTCTTTCTCCTCTTTGCACAGCCAGAGGTACAAGTATGCCCCGCTCCTGGGTTGCCTCTGGGTGTCTCCTCTGGGCATAGTAGACAGAATGCCCCCACGGCCTGCTGTGTGGCCCGAGGCAAGCTGGCTCCCCTCTCTGGTCCCAGTGCTCCCCAGCAGTCAGATGGAGGCAGGCATTCCTGGCCTGGGGAGCAGGGCGCCCTGCCGTGGGCAGACCAGAGGCTGGGGACATCTCACACAGCGACGGAGGGGGCCAGCTGCCCTGGAGGGCGGGGGGCAGACAGCCGCACTTTCCCCCTTTGCCTCTGAGGGAGTGAGCACCCCTGCGCTGGGAGGGAACAAGCAGCAGCTGGATGGGCTGGCGCTGGCCGGGGCCCGCATCCCCTCCGGAGGAGCCCGCAGGGGACGGCGGGGCCTGGCACAAGCCTGTGGCTTACCCAGCTCAGGTCGGGGCACCCGGGGCACAGACAGGCAGAGGCAAGCAGGGGTGCGCGGGGGCACCGGAGCAGTACCCGCAACCCTGTTTTAGAGATAAGGGAGTGAGGTCACCCGCCCCAACACCCGGTCCACAGCCAGGCTCCGCGCCCGTTGGGTTGCTGCCCTGGCCAGGGAGAAGCCAGAGGCGGTGGGCGGCGCATCCCGCGGGGGCGGGGGGCGGTGACAGGGGGCGGGGGGCGGGGCCGGGGGCCGGCGGTTCCGGCCAGGCCGCCGCGGAGAAGGAAAGCGGGGAGGGCAGCCTGCAGCCCCTGGGCGGGACACAGGGAGGCCTCTGGGGGCCCAGGGCGGCCGTGGCGGCTGGAGGTACGCCCCTTCGGGGGGAGCAGGGCCCGGTTCCTCCCCCGGGCGGGCGGGCTTGGGACAGCCCCGGAGCTGGCCGGGGCTTCTCTCTGCCCCTGGCCGCAGTGACCATCTGGCTGGGTGGGCACAACTCGGGTCCCTGTGTGCATGGCGGGGGCCTGGCGCCACTCCCGCCCTCCGTCACCAGGCGAAGGCTGGGCGAGCTCTTCTCTCCATCAGCCTCCCTCGCCCCGCAGCCTCTGAGGAGGAGGGCTCTGGCTCGGACTTCAGGCCCAGGTGAAGTGGTCGCCCAGGCCCCGCCCCCGGCCCCCGCCCCCAGCCCCAGGCTGCCCCGCACCCTCGCCGCTGGTGACCCAGGGAACACGCTGCGGACCGGGCAGGAGAGAGGCGGAGGGGCCGGAGAGCAGGTTAATGTTGAAGCAGCTGCTTCTGGCGAGAGGGGCACCCCCGGCCGGCCCCCAGCTGGGACAGCCGGCCTGGCCAGGGTGCCGAGGAGGCAGGGGGCCACTTCCGGGGCCAGCGGCCCCAGCGAGATTGAAGGGAGGAAGGAGGCCGGGCCTGAGGCGGAGCAGGAGCGCTGGGCAGTGCGGGGAGGGTGGGGGCGGCGGGGGTCAGGTGCCCAGCCTTGACTGTGCCCGAAACCACAGAATGCTGACTTTCCACAGGTAGGGCACCACTCTCGGGGGCTCCTGGAGCATTAGGGAACTTCGAGAACAAAAGGTAAGGACAGAGACAGGTCCAGGGGTGCGCCAACCTGTGCCCAGGGCACCTCTTCGGGCAGAAGAGCAGGTGGACTATCAGACTGTGGGGCAAAGGGTGGCGGACGGACTGAGATGCCCCATCGCCACCACACCTGCTCCGTGAAGCCTCATACATCGCAGCTCTCTGCCCTTCCTCTGCCCTCACTCCCCTGGGAGGGGTCCCTGTTGGGTAGGGTGTGGGCAGCCCTGACCAGCCTGGGCACTGGGCCCCTCACCCGCATCCCCGCCGATGAGTCTGCAGTTCCCCCCACCTCCCCTGCCCCAAACCAGGCCCCAGGAGAGCCTGCAGACTTGGGCTGTGCATGGGGCCGGACTTGCTCCCCAGCTGGGCCACAGAGTGGCCCTGGGACCTTGGCCACCTTGGAGGGCCTTTCTGTACCTTGGTCTCCTGCCATGTATGGGGACAGTGTCACAGGGACGCTCATTAGGGCATCTTTGTGGGACACTTGCAAACAGAGGTCGACTCCTAGGCTAATTAGTATCAGTCATCACTATTGATACATGATGAGTTCATGACTAAATCCCACTCACCTGTCCTGCTGCCCCCAGAAGTGGGCCCAGGAGGCCCCTCCGAGTGTCCTTTCCTCCCCAGGTTGGACAGGACACACCCCCAGGGAGACATCTCTCTGGCACCTTTGTTCCTTTGGAGGTGGGCTTCCTGTCACATTCTTGTAATTATGAATTTATAATTATGAATTATGAATGCCCCTGAAGGAGGGGGCATTCCAGGTGAGCCCTTAAGGCCACTGGGGGGCAGGGGCAGGGAGGGGGTTACCCTGCCCACAGCTTCCCCTCCTCCCATGGCCTGTGTCCGGGCGATGCCCCCTGGGGGCTGCCACCTGCCTCTGTCTCTACCCCCAGCCCCTTCCTGTCCCGCCAGCACAGGGCTGGGCCACGGTTCTTCCTTAAACTTAAACCCATGTGGCCAGGCGCTCAGGAAGGCACCCCGGGGCTCTCAGGGCCCCCTCCCCCCTCCAGCCCCCCTCTGCCCCCTCCCACTCTGGTGGTCATTTCTCCAGGTTCTGGGTCCCCCTAAGACCTGAGCTTCTTGTCCTCAGCTCCCCGATGCCCTGCCCTCATCCCTGACCTCCCTTGCGGGTGACCCTACTTCCCCAAGCTGGATCTCGTCCTTTCCCTCCACCCCCCCACCGTGTCCCCTACAGCCATGCAGTGCCCACCCTCTATCACAGCCCCATTTGCTGTCTGGGCCCGCCCCCGGAGGGCAGGGAGTGACGGGACAGAGGGAGGCCACTCCAGACTGGCAGGTGGCAGGGTTAGCCAGCAAGGGGTCCTGACACGGGGCTTGTTTTGGGGCCTGAAAACAAGCAGGTCTCTGTCCCCAGCTGCCAGATCATAGTTCCTACAAAGGCCTCATGGGGCTCAGTCCTTCAGCCCCCCCCCCCCCCACCGTCCAGCGGGCCTCAACGACACATTGCTCCCTCAGGCCTGCATCCCTGGGAGTGGCTCCCATGGTGGGAAGTGGGGGCTGGGTTGGGGGGAGCCGGAATGTTCATCCCCAGACCCGGGGAGGGGGTGAGGAGCCTCTGGTCCAGCTCATGGGCCCAGCTCCAGGGGTGGGCAGGGACCTTCTGCATCCCGCCATGGTCGCCATGCATCCGCCCAGAGCCGATGATGCCTCCAGGCCCTCGGTACACCCGCGCTGGGGTGCAGATGCGATCGGGGCCTCGGGGAGGTGGCGGAGGAAGGAGAGTGTGGGGCTGGTCCCCCAGGTCCCACCTGGTGCGACCCCCATTATGCCCCTTGGTGCCCCAGCCAGCCCTGACTCTCTCCCCCAGCTCTCTGTGACGCTGAGCCCAGAGTCCCCATGGCCTCGCTGAACAGAGCCCTGCGTGTGGCCACCACCTGCTCTCGCCGGGACCTGGGGCCGCGTGCGCTGACCAGCCGAGCCGGCCCCACCACTGAGAAGAGCGTGCCATACCAGCGGACCCTGAAAGAGGCCCAGGGCCCCACGGCGGTGGCCCAGGGCCCAAGCCGCCCCCTGCCCAGCACAGCCAATGTGGTGGTCATCGGTGGGGGCAGCCTGGGCTGCCAGACCCTGTACCACCTGGCCAAGCTGGGTGTGAGCGGGGCGGTGCTGCTGGAGCGGGAGAGGCTGACCTCCGGGACCACCTGGCACACGGCAGGTAGGGGCTGGGGCAGGCGGGGGCTGGGCTGGGGGGTGGTGGTGCCAGGGCAGGTCTGGGCCAGGAGGGACTGGACTCGGTGAGGGGACAGTTCCGGGGTGACGACTAGAGTTTTGTTAAACGCAGCTGAGCAGGAGGAGGAAGGACACGAAGAAACGATGTGGGGTCATCTGAAGGCACACAAATGGAGGGACCCCTTTTGCTCCCCATGCCTCTGAAGAGCCATGGTGGGGAGGAGGGAGCCAAGCTGAGACCAGAGCTGGGAGCCCAGGCAGCTGTCTGTTCCAAGAACAGAACGCCCTCCCCAGACGGGGCCCCTGGGGATGAGGGGTGTCCACAGCGGGGCATAGAGCATGGGTGGGGCAAGGAGCAATGCCCTCCATGGGCAAACATGCATGGTCCTCGTCCTCCTAACTAACCAGTGGGCATGTAGTAAGCACCTACTGTGTGCAGATCGCTGGGGCAGCCAGCCTTCTGCCTGAGCCTGGGGCCTGGGTAAGTCTGCAGTTTCGGCTGGGGGGGGGGTGGCGCATTTCCGCCCCAGCTAATACCGCGCTACCGGTGTGGGGGCACTGAACGTGGAGCTGGGGAGATGTTCAGGCATGCCACGGCCTGCACACCACGGCTTCTGCCCTCCTGCTGTTCCGTCTCGGCTGGGCCAGCCAGCCTCTCCCTTCACCATCACACGGGCCTCGGCTCTGGCCGCCCACTCCCCACTTTGTTGGTGGACGATGTGTGAGTGGGCTCCCATGTGTCCTGGCTTGGGGTCCCGGCCCCATTGTTACCTGCTCTATTGTCTTGGGCATGGGACTGTTGGGTGCCATTGAACTGCACTCTAAAATCATCCTGCCTCCCCCTTGGGGCTGCCATGTCATCCTGTGACAGGCTCAGCCCTGGGCTTGGCACACAACAAGTGCTCCATAAGTGGGACCCCGATATTACCCCAGTGTGAGCTGCCCAGGGGCCAGAAGGGCCGCCCCCAGATCAGCTTTGACCCTGGGATTTCTGGCTCATCTGCCTCCCGGAGTTCCCCATGGGCTGCAGAGAAAGACCCAGGCCCTCTGCCTGATCTTCAGGAGCCCCAGCGTGCCGGGCAGAAGGGGGAGGCCCATCACCTTGTCGGGGACTCATGGTGTCCCTTCCCGGCAAGGCCTGCTGTGGCAGCTGCGGCCCAGCGATGTGGAGGTGGAGCTTCTGGCCCACACGAGGCGCGTGGTGAGCTGTGACCTAGAGAAGGAGACGGGGCTGCACACAGGCTGGATCCAGAACGGGGGCCTGTTCATAGCATCCAATCGGCAGCGGCTGGACGAGTACAAGAGGCTCATGTCGGTGGGTGTGCCCCCACCAGGGGTGGGGAGCTGCTGGTGGCATGGGTGCTCCCTGTCCTGGGGGGCTGGGCAGCAGGGCTGGGGGAAGGAGCTCTGACCCATCTGGGTTACCATCACACCCAGATGCCCTTGTTGCTGGGCCGTCTGGGACAAGTGGCTGTGCCTCGGCCTTCTTGCCTTTAAAATGGGACCATATTGTGGAGCCCGGTGCCAGTGAGCCCCAGATACGGGAGAGGCCCAGTACCTGGAGCTGTTACCGCCACCGAGCTGGCGCTCATGGTAGACAAGACGCATATGAAATCCTACCCCTGGAGGCAGTGCCCACACTTCTCCTGCCCCCCACCCCGCCCCACTCCCAGACCTGGGGAGGGCGGTTGTGCAGGAGACTGACAGAGAGGCTCATGCTGCGGACGACCCTTGGATTGGGGTGGGGTGCTGTTGGCCAACCCAGGGCGGCCAGGCCTGGACGCCAAATCCCAGGACATGGGTGCGACAGGCTGCTCGAGCAGTCTGTCCTTTCTGGGGCGCCGACCGAACCTGTGCTCGGGGCCCAGCAAGCAGAACCAGCCGCGGCTGCCGCAGGTGGAGGCAGGGGCCCGGGGCTTCACCCCGACCCTCTGGGTCTCTGCGCCTAGGAACCGGCCCCCATCCTGCCTCCTCTTCCCTCAGCTCGGTGACCGGCTGGGACGGAGGCCTCTAAGGGAAGCCCCCGGCCCCAGCCCTGGAGCCCAAGGCCCCCCGCTGCCCAGAAGCCCCGGCCCCTTCTCAGGTTCGGTTGGGGAGAATCTGACCAGCTCCGCGGGCTTCCCGCTGGGCGGAGCCTGTCCTGGTCGTGCCGCCTGGGGCCACCCGATTGGCTGCCCTTGGGCCAGTCAGGTGTGAGGGCGTGGCCTATCCTGCTAACCTGCGGGACCGGGGAGGAAGGGCTCCGTCTCCCGCGAGCTGGCGGGGCTGGGGGACCCGGCCCTCAAGTTAACAGAGCAGTCCCCGTGCAGTCCCCGTGCGCGTGCTTCGTGTTCGTCTATAGAGGAGGCCCCTATGTGCCCGAGCCTGGTCGAAGCTCTTGCGGGGGGCCAGCCATCCGGTTAGCACCCACCAACCCCCGGGGGACTTGAAGTCATTTGGGTCTGAGCTGGGTGACCGTGGGACAGCCCAGAGCCTGGCCTCGTGCTCCTCAGCCTTCCGCCACCCTGGCGCGGAGATGGCCCAAGGGACAGCAGCGGCTTGCTGGGGGACGCAGGGTTGGAGCCGACTCTGGGAGGCGCAGGCGGGGAGGACAGTGGCCGGGGGTCTGCACCCTGAGGGCTGAGTCCCTTTGCTCTTGGGCCCTCTAGCTGGGCAAGGCCTATGGCGTGGAGTCACACGTGCTGAGTCCCGCAGAGACCAAGGCGCTGTATCCGCTGATGAACGTGGACGACCTGTACGGGACCCTGTACGTGCCGCAGGACGGGACCATGGACCCCGCGGGCACCTGCACCGCCCTCAGCAGGGCAGCTGCTGCTCGGGGGGCACAGGTACCGCCAGCCCCGGCCTGCGTTCCCTGCTCCCAGCCCGGAGGACCCGGGGCTCTGCTAGACCAGCGTGTCCTCTGGGGACCTCTTCTGTGCTTTTCCTCATTTATCCAGATGTGCACATCGCCGTAGAAAGCATCAGAAAGGACAAGTTTGAGGTTTCAGTTTTACACCCCCCAACTATTTTTTTGGAAGACGTATTTTTATAGGCAGAACCCAGCCACACTGCTCCGTGGTCCGGAAGACTAGACTGCGAGCGCCCGTTAGCGAAGCCAGCCTTGCTTTTTAGACGTCACTTTATGAGAAAGACCCCGCGTGTCTGGGGACGCGTCCTCCAAGTCGGGGAGCGCGGGGTTAGCTTCCGGCGCTGGGGTCACCCCACTTCTGTGGGGTACCACAGAACCCGGGCCCAACAGGAGCAGGGGTCCAGGTCCTGTCTGGGTGGTGGGGAGCCGGCGACGTTGGGGGCAGTGAGCACCCTCACCGCGCCCTGCTGGGCTCTGGAAGCAGCCCCTCTCGCTGCCAGGTCATCGAGAACTGCCCAGTGAGTGGCATCCACGTGCGGACGGACGACTTCGGGGTGCGGCGCGTGGCCGCTGTGGAGACGGAGCACGGCTCTATCCAGACGCCCTGTGTGGTCAACTGCGCAGGTGGGCGGGGGGCTCTCCCGGCCTCTGGGTGGTCACGATGGCTGCCTCCTAAGCCTGGCCCGCCTCCAGGTGGGGGGCTGGGGGCTCCCCCTGCCCAGCAGAGCTGACTTGTCCCTGTTCTGCCCACAGGCGTGTGGGCCAGCGCCGTGGGCCGGATGGCTGGAGTCAAGGTCCCGCTGGTGGCCATGCACCACGCCTACGTCGTCACCGAGCGCATCGAGGGCATCCAGGTAGGTATGCTCGCAGGTGGCGTGACCCCTGTGAGTTCCCTTTCCACCCCAAGCCTCAGTCACCTCATCTGTGAAATGGGTACTCTCACACTGGGTGTTTGGGGTGGGGTCAGAGGTAAATGAGGGAACCTCCTGGTGCTGATTCCGGGCACAGCTCCTCAGGGAGGCCCAACCGCGTGTCCTGCGTGGCGCAGCCCGTCTGGGGCGTGGGCACATTCCGTGCTCCAGTGCTGCTTCAGGGGACCTGCACGTGTTTGCATGCTCCCTAATGTGCCCTGGGTGCCGGTGTCAGAGGGGCCGATTTCAGACCCTCAGATCCTCCCTGGGGGCTTGGAGAGGCCCTGCCAAGGGAGACAGAGGGCTCTGTACCCCTGCCCTGTCTCCTCTTCTCCCCTCCTAATCTCCCCCCTGCCCCGCCACCATCCCACTGTGGTGTGGGCTGGCAGCTTCCAGTCACCTTGTCAATGATCACCTTGTCAATGACTACTCTCTTCTCCCCTCCCTCCCTCCCTCCCTCCCTCTCCCTCTCGACCCCTCCCTCTCTCACTCATTCCATCCTTTCCTCCCTCCTGCTCTGCCCCCTCCCCCCTCCCTCCCTCATCACCCGTCCATTTGTGAACCATTAACCCGCCGTTCCATGCAACCCTCCATCCTTCTTCCCGCTCACCAGCAAACACTGACTGCTGCGTCCCAGGCCCTATTCTAGAAACCAGGGCTGTCATAGAGAAAAGTTGAGCTGGGTGGCAGGTACAGACCAGTGAAGGAGCAATTCCCAAGCAGCCTGATGGGACTCTGCGGAGGCCGGCAGGGGGCTCCGGAGACTCCAGGCCCAGAGAGCAGAGTGTGGGAGCCCAGCAGCCCAGGACCTGAAGGTAGTTCAGGGGGGCCGAGGGGGTAGACGTGGGACAGTGGGAGGTGGGACCCAGCAAAGAGGGTCCTGGCCGGGATGAGCCTGGCTTCTGGGACCACACTGTTGAGGGGCTGGGGCAGGTGCCGGGCTCCCCACGCACTCCTGCCCCTCTCCCTTGACACAGGGCTCCCCCGGTTCATGAAAGAGTTTAATGGGATGCAGCACAGACCTCAGGTGGCCGCCAGGGGTCGCCCTCAGGCCACAGTGGGCTCCGGAGGACTGGGGACAGGCTGTGTCCTGCGGGAGGGATACTTCTTGGATGGTCACAGGGCTGTTCGTCCTAGGAAGTCCCAGTTCTGAGGGTCTGGCCCGCAGCTGGGTCGAAGCTGAGCACGGCCCCAGCTGCTCTGTGACCTGGTGCCCTCCCTCTCCGGGCCTGGTGTGTGTGTCCCCCACAATTGCAGTGCGTCCCGTGCTCTCGGCTGGCCCTCATTCTGCTGGCCTGCGTCTGCTTTTACAGACACTGCTGTACTCGGGCACCGGGTGATAGGAAGGCTCAGGCTCGGGGGCTGCGTCCCAGCTCCTCCATTACCCAGCCAGGCCAGTCATAGTGTCGGGTGGGCCTCAGTTTCCTTTTCTGCAAAATGGACAATAAGGGTACTGAGAGCACGGGGCTGAGGGAGGAGCCCAGGTCGGAGAGGAAGGGCTGAGCGTGGCTCCTGGGCTGTAGCAGAGGCTCCTCAGGCAGTAGCTGGGGTGAGGGTGACGATGGCCAGGACCACGGGGCACAGAAGGCCCGGCCGGCGGGGGCCTCAGAGAACGAGATTAGGGACTGCTGGAGCCATCAGGCAGCCTTCCAGGGGAAGTGGCCAGCAGGATTTGGAAGGAGTGGGGGAGAGGAGAAGCAACGAAAGGGAGCAGAGTGAGGTCGGGTGGAAGGGACACCAGTGGGACCGGGGTCATAGCTGCAGGATGGGCTTCTGCGTGGAGGTGACAGGACGCGTTGGGCACTCCAGGGCAGCTCAGTGTGCTAGGGCCCCAGGAGCTAGAAGGAAAGTCATGGGCTTCCCTGGCCACCAGGTGTCCCCACTATCCTGCTCAACGGAACTCCAGTTTTTGTTTTGTTTTGTTTTTAGAGTAGTAGTGACAACAGAGGTAATGAACTCACTGTTTCTGTTTCCGAAGCATTCAGTTACCGAGAGAGCTTCCTACGTGCTCCTTCCAACGACCCCTCGTTGCAGACATTCTTATTCCAGTTCTATGGAGGAGCCGGACAACTAGGACACTGGAGTGGGGGGGGGGCATCTGCCAAGTTATCCCTTTTGGACTCTGTATGTCCTCGGAGATGGGACAGAGGAGTCACATCTGATGTGCCCATCTCCAGGGTAAGTGGTCCTGAAGAGAAGGCAGTTCCTTCGGTGCCAGAGAGCTACAGGGGATGTGCTCTTTCCCTGCTTGTCAGTTTCTAAAATGATTTGGGTTTGCTCATCGGTTGAATCAGTAGTCAGGGTTTGCAGTGTACTGAAGCGGAAATCTTAACCCCTGAGCAAAGAGCATCCAACTTTTGTGTTTCCTGGAGTTATTGTTTTCCAGTTGCTCAGCTTCCTATGTAACTTGCTGCCTCTGTCTATGTTTTGAGCTCTCTGTCGACATTACCTTCATCCCCCAAATCCCATACCTGTTATCAGCCACTCCCCTTTTCCCATCTTACCCCCAACCTTAGATAATCGCTAATCTGATTTCTGTCTCTGCGGATTTTCCTAGGCTGGACATTTAATACAATGAAATCGGACCATATATGGCCTTTTGGGTCTGACTTCTTTCACTCAGTCTGACATTTTCAAAGTTCATCCATGTGATACATTATCAGAATTTCATTCCTTTTAATGGCTAAATAATATTCTATTGTAGATCACATTTTATTTTTCCACTTATCTGTTGATGGACATTTGAGTGATTTCTGCTTTGAATAATGTTGCTATGAATATTCATGTACACAGTTCTGTGTGGGTGTGTTTTAATATTTCTTAGGCAGATATCTTAGAGTGGAATTGCTGAATCATATAGTAATTATGTTTAACTGTTTGAGGAACTGTCAGACCATTTTCAAAGCATGTGCACTGTTTCACATTCCTACCCACGGTGTGGAGGGTTCTGACTTCTCCACGGCCTCGCCACCACTTACAACTCTCTCTCTTTGATCCCAGCCGTCCTGGTGGCTGTGAAGTGGAGAGTCTCTCATCGGGGTTTTGAGTTGCATTTCCCCACCGACTGATGGTGTGGAGCATCTTCCCATGTGCTCGTTGGCCATCCCTCCATCCGCTTTGGAGAATGTCTGTGCAGATACCTTGCTCGTTTTAAATGAGGTTGTTGGTCTTTTTACTGAGTCAGAAGAGTTCTCATTATATTCAGGGTACACGTCTCTCTCCAGATTTATGCCTGGCACATATCCTCTCCCGCTCTGTGGGTTGTCTTCCCTTCCTTGGTGGTGGTGTTGGCAGCACACAAAAGGTCTCAGTTCTGGCCAAGTCCAACTGATGGGTTGTTCCTTCTTCTGCTTGTGCTTCTGCTTCAGAAGGGCATTTCCTAACACCCTTTTCCAAGGCCACAAAGATGGACCTGCATATTTTCTCCTAAAAATTTTATGGTTTTAGCTCCTATTCTTAGGTCTGTGACCCATTGTGGCTAAGCTTTGTGTATGGTGTGAGGAAGGGATCCAACTTCCTTTCTTGCGTGCGGCCATCCAGCTGTGTCGGCACTGCGTGTTGAAGATCACTGCTTCCCCCTGGCCGTGGCCTTGGCGTCCCTGTGGGAAATCAGTGGACCATAACCATGAGGGCTTGTTTCTGGACTGTCAGCCCCATTCCAGTGATCTGTATGTGTGTCCTGTGTTAATGCCCTCTGTCTCGATTACAGTATTGTAATGAGTCTTGAAATCGTGAAGCATCTCTTCTTTCTCAAGATTGTTTTAAGTGTTCTGGGTCCCTTGCATTGCCGTATGCATTTTAGGATCAGTTTGTCCATTTCTGCCAAGAAGCCAGCTGCGATTTTAGTGGGGATTGTGTGGAATCTGGATCAATTTGGAGAGCATTGTCATCTTAGCCCTAGTCAAGTCTTCATTTTGTAAACATGGGATGTCTTTCTGTTCATTAGGTCTTCTGCAGTTTCTTTCAAAAATATTGCCGAGTTTTTAGAGTATTAGTTTTGCACTTGTTTTGTTAAATTTATTTGTAAGCATTTGAAAATTCTTCTTGATGGGGGCTCCTGGGTGGCTCAGTCCATTAAGAGTCTGCCTTCAGCTCAGGTCATGATCTCAGGGTCCTGGGATCGGGCCCCACGTTGGACTCTGTGCTCAACAGGGAATCTATTTCTCCCTTTTCCCCTGTTTGTGGTCACGTGTGCGCACACCCTCTCTCAAATAAATAAATAAAATCTTCAAAAAAATTCCTTTCTATGTTGTGAGTGGATGTATTAATTTCATTTTTGATTGCCCATTATTGATGAAATGAAAGACAAAAGAATAGTTTGTATTTGTCTGTCGTACACTGACCTTGTGTCCTGCCACTTTGTTGAACTGTTTTGTTAGTTTTAATAGTTGTTTGGTGGGTTCCTAGGATTTTCTATATGCAGGATCATGTCATCTGCAAACAGAGATCGTTTTACTCCTTCTTTTCCAAGCCTGATGCCTTTTAATACTTTTTCTTGCCTCATTGCTGTATTGGCTAGAAATTCCAGTACGAGGCTGAGTAAAAGTGCTGAGAGTAGACATCCTTCTGTTGGCCTAATCTTAGAGGAAAAGCTGAAAATAAGTATGTTTTAGCTGTGGGTGTTTCTTAGATACCCTTTGTCAGGAAGTTCCCTTCTATTTCTGGATTGTTGAGTGTTTTTGTGATGAAATGTGTTGGAAATGCTTTCCCCGCCACCTATTGAAATGATGGGTTTTCATCCTACTCAGTTGATACAGTGTATTACAAAGACTTGTTTTCAGATGTCAAGCCAACCTTACATTCCTGGGATAAATCTCATTAGGTCGTGGGATATAATCCTTTTGTCTGTTGCTGGATTCAGTTTGCTAGTATTTTGTTGAAATTATGTGCATTTATATTCTAACTGTCCCATTGTCCTCCCAAACATTTCAACTGTCAACTACTTCGCAAGAATATGTTCTGCACCGCTCCGCACATCAGGGAAATCACGTACAGTCTGTAAGTCCCATTCCCCTCTCCTGGAGGAACCCTCCGGCTGTTCTGATCTCCATTCTAGAAGGATTGCCTTGTGGCCTCTGCTTGGCTGTGACCCCGGAGCCTTCTTCTCACCTCTTCTGTTTGGATCCGTGGCGTGTGCGCTGGTTGCTTACTGAGAAGGGGCAGATGGCGGGTAAACACTTTCGCGTTCATCGATGTCTGAAATAATCTTTGTTCTCTGCTTACACTTGATTGATGGATTGACTGGGTCTAGAATTCTCCATCTAAAACTGTATGTCAGAATTTTGAAGACTTGGCTCCAGGTCCTCTGGCCTCCAGGAATGCTGTGCCATTCTCCAGGACGCATCTGTTCCTCTGGTGTTCTGATGTTTCTACCCCAGCATGGCCTCTGTGCTGCCTGCCCATGCACAGGGCTTGGTGGGCCCTTTAATATGGAGATCTGTGATGTTTAATCTGAGAAATTGTCCTGGATTGCTTCTCTGATGTTCCTCTAATCCATTTCCTCTGTTTGTCTTTTCTGGAACCCCTATAAGGTAGATGTTGGACCTTTAGGGCTGACCTTGTGATTTCCTTATTTTTTTCTTTCCTGATTGCAATTTCTTCATCTTTTTTTGGCCTCATACCTAGAAGATGGTCTTATCCGACCCTTCAGTTGCATTTTTCATTTTGATAATCATCTCTCATTTTGAGACCTCTTTCTTCATCTGGGATTGTTCCTTTTCCATGACCCCTTGTTTGATGGACCCGACCTTTTCATAGCTCTGAAGTTCCTGGTGTGAGTTTTAAGGGGGGGGGGGTTCTGCAGGCCGACTGGAAGATTGGAGACAGAGGACAGGAGGGCATCTTGTAGGGGATGAGGGTGAGCTATCCTCTTTGGTGAGGGCCCCTATGTCAGGATCTGGAATCTTCCACAGGCCACTTCATTAGCATCTGGAACCTTCCCCAGGCCACTTTGTGTTTCCACGATAGAGTCCGCGGGCTGCTGTAGAGGGAAACGGAAATCTACCCCTCACACCTCTGAGACCAGAGCCTGTGGGGACCCCATTCTCCAGACCTCAGGGCTGTCCCCAGGCCAGGCTCCAGGCCGTGCTGGGTGGGGAAGGAGGGGACCCGGGTTCACTGCTTTGAAGAGACCCTGGCCTTTCTGTTCACACACATACTCTTTCTCACTCACACACGTGCACACTTATACACATACCCATGCACACACACGCACACGCTCTCACACTCGTGTGTACACACACTCACACCCACCACCGTGCACTCTGCCCATCGGGCCCTGCAGAGGGAGCTGGGTTGCCACAAGCCAGGACTCTGCAGCTAGGAGGGGACTGGAGGGTGCGCACCGGCCCGACTTGGCATTTTCCCAGGCCCAGGCCCGCGCAGGGATGCCTACTCGACATGGCGTGCACAGTGTTGCTGGAGAGCTCCGCGTGCTCTTGTCCCTCCGCGGTTCCCCTAGATTTGTGGCTTATATCTTGTCCTTCCCTCCTTCCTTCTTCGCTGCTGTTTTATGGGGTCTAGGGAAGGAGAGATTTGAGTGGGGGGGCGGGGTTTGTCTGGTGAAACCTGAGGCCCACAATAAGGAGGAGATGCCATGGGCCACCGTGGGCCTGGCACCGCCAGCCCTGGCTGACCCCGAGGGCTCTCTGCTCTGCCTTCTAGAACATGCCCAATGTCCGCGACCATGACGCCTCGGTCTACCTCCGCCTCCAAGGGGATGCCCTGTCTGTGGGCGGCTATGAGACCAACCCCATCTTCTGGGAGGAGGTGAGACACACTGAGGGATTGAGGGGTGGTCCGGGGCCGCGTCTCAGCGTGGAGAAGCCTTCTTCCAGGAAACCCACCCTCCCACTGAGAAGTGGCAGGTCCTCTCACTCCCTTTTCTCTGAACCTGGCACACAGGTAGACCCGGAGCTGGGGCAGGGAGAGGGCTGGCCTCACGACAGTAATAGAGGCGGCAGAAATGTAAAGTAATGGCTTTGGAAGACAGAAACCTGAAAGCCTGGTGTCCACAGCAACTCCCCCCCCGAGGCCCCGCCCCCACGGCAGCAGCATCCCCCCCAGACCCGGCTGCTGCCCCCGGCAGCTACCGGGGGGCTGCCTGAGGTCCGGCGACCCCCTCGGCTCCCGCGAGCATGCCTGGGCCACCCTCACTCCTGGCTTCATGCAGAAATGGAATGACTGAATGACAGCTTTGGGTCAGATGCTGTCTTACTTCCCGGGGACAGGGGGAGACCAACATCAAAGTCTCTATCCCGGGATGCCTCTGTCTAGGTGGGGAGACCCACAATAAACAAGAAGCCGTGGGGATCTGTGTGCTGAATGGAGCTGGCAGGTTAGGAAGAAGCCCGGTAAGCGTGGTGTGGAGGGATGCCCTTCACACCCTGGTCAGGCAGGGCAACCCCCTGCCCCCCGCCGCTGCCCGGGGAGCTGATGGCAGAGCAGAGACCTGCAGAGAGGACAGGTGGGCGAGGAGCTGCCTCAGGTGGGGATGAAGGCCCTGAGGTCAGGTCAAGCTTGTCCTTCTCGAAGAACTGAAGGAAGGCCAGTGTGGCCGTGTGTCAGAGGTGGACATGGACAGGGCCTTGTAGGGCTTTGTTGGGCGCAGAGAGCCATGGAGATCCGTGGAGGGCTCGAGAGCAAGAGAGGGCCTGGTCTGACTTAGGAGAATGGGTGGAAGGAAGTGGGGAGGCCAGGTGACCAGTGACCAGGGAGAGGCCACGGCAACAATCCAGTGCAGAACTGGCGGGGAGGGGGGTCTGGGCCATCACGGGGAAGGGGAAAGGACAGGCCCTGCTGAGCGGTCAGCAGAGGAGGCCTGAGGGGCACAGCCCAGCCCTGTCCCTCTGCTAGCACGGGGCGGGCTGGCCGGGCTCAGCTCCCTGTCATAGGGCCGCACCCCCGCCTGCCTTCCCAGGTGTCAGACAAGTTTGCCTTTGGCCTCTTCGACCTGGACTGGGACGTGTTCAGCCCGCACATTGAAGGTGCTGTCAACCGCGTCCCTGTGCTGGAGAAGACGGGGGTCAAGTCCACGGTCTGTGGCCCTGGTGAGTGGGGAGGCTGGGAGCTGGGGGTGGGCATCCCAGGGTCCTTCTGGCTGAGAAGTGCGTCTGGCCTATGTCAGGCCTGGACCCGGGCTGCCCCTGCCGCATGCAGGCAGGACACACGCCACCCTCATCGTGGCTCCAGCAGAACCACACGCACCCATTCTGCCCCCCTTCCTCCCTGGGATGCATGGGGTCTCTTTCATCGTCAATCAAGGCAGAAAATGGGTGGGGCCAGCCTCGGCCCACATCAGGGCTGGGGAGAGAGTCCCTGAAGGATATGGTGCTGTCCAAAGGGGAAAGTTTGTGTCTGAGACTCAGTTCCCTGTGCCTCAGTGTCCTCCTCTGTGAAATGGGTGACAGAGCACTTACTCAGCAGGCATGGAGCAAGAAGGAGAGCCACATGTTAGGTGCAGGGCATGGCTGGGCCAGCAAACTGCTGTGAGTCCCCTGAGGGGAAGGGGACAGCCAGAGGCCGGGGAGGGAGGGATAGTCCACAGCCACTCAGGGAGCAAGGGGCAGGCCGGGCCAGGAGAGGGGCAGGCCCGTGGCCTGCAGGGGTCCAGGCCTCTCCCTCCGTGCCCTTGGCATCGACACGGCCGCCAGCCAGGGCGGCTCTAATCTGTTCAGCTCTCAGGAAACCCAGCCGCGGTGAGCAGGTTAGAAGCACCGGGCGTGGGCCGTGGGCCGAAGACTCACTGCCTCCCCCCACCCACCGCCATGGCTTCCCCAGGCTTGCGAGGGGCTGGCAGTGAGCAGCACAGGCCGGAGACAGTCCCGGGAGTGCGGGTCACCCGGGAGCATCGTGTTTAATTAGCCCGGGCAGTCACTGCTCCCAGGAAGGCGAGGTGCTGTGAGGACATCTTGTGTCTGGTCTCCTGCCTGGGAGGGAGGGTTCACGGCGGAAATCACCCTCTCTCTTGCCAGGGAGCACAAGCACGGTCAGTGGCCTTTGGCTTCCAGAACAGAACTCAGAAGTCCCAGGCCCCCTTGACTCTGGGGAATCTGGGGGCAGGCAGAGCTCCCATTCCAGGTCCCGGAGGTCACCGCCAAGGTGGGGGCCCCTGTCTGTGCAGCCAAATGTCCTGTCTTGTATCCTCGTGTTGTACAGGCTTGAGTCATTTGTTAAACATCCAAGAGACTCTCGTCCCCCGAAACTCTCTCCTGACTTGCCTCATGAGGCCATTCTGATCTTCCTCCCATGGCCCCGGGTAGGAAACATCCCCTCTCTGCCCGACAGTTCACGGGGGTGGCCACGTGGGCCCCCAGGGAAGCTCCTGTCCTATGCTCTCTGCCTTCTCTGACCACCCCACCCTCCCTCAGCCACCCCAACTCTGTCTTTCAGACCTCTGGGGTGTCCCCCCTCTGGGGTGTCCCCCTCTCCAGCTAGGTGGAAGTTTCCCCAGGTCCCACAGACGGGGGTGGCCTCAGATGCCTCCCAGGTCAGGCCTGCTCCCCAAGCAGGGAGCAGAGCTGCACAGAGGTTAGGAACGTGGGCCGGGGGCCGGGCAGCCCTGAGCGGCGTCCAGGGTTCACCAGCAGGGGACTGGGATAGAGAGACCCCGCCTCCCAGAGTCTCCTCATCTCTGCCCCGGTGACCATGGTACCTGCCAGGAAGGGCTGTCAGGAGTCCCTCACCACCCTCTCCTCCACTCTGTTTTCTTACCAAACATTCCCTTTTGCTTATTTGTATATTTCCTGCGTCTGTCACTGGTCAGCTCCCTGAGGGCTGGGACTGGTCTCGTTCAGAGCCGAGCCTAGGGCACAGACACGTGGGCTACAAGTATTTACAGATGGGCTAACTCACAGCCCCGGAAGGAAGTGCTGTGTTCCCAGTTTTACAGATGAGGACACTAAGGCTCAGAGAGAGGAAGTGACTAGCCCAAGGTCACACAGCTAGGAAGGACTAAAGCAGGGTTCGAACCCAGGACTGGCTGCAAAGCTCAGCTCTTCATGATGATGTCCAAGGGTCCCTCACCATCATGCCCTGGCCTCTGCGGGTGACCCGCCAGCAACAGGCAGGAGCAGAAGCCTCCGTCCCTCTCCCAAAGAACTTAGGATCGTTCCTTCATTCAGCGAACATTTATCAGGCACCTGCTGTGTGGTGGGCCCTGTGCTAGGCCTTGAGACACAGTGGTGAGCGAAGCCCGGTCCCTGCCCTCACGGTTCTCCTGGTGCCGTGGGCAAGGATGAGCAGCAGGGACACGGCAGGAAGGTGGCGCAGTGAGGGAGAGCCTCGCCCTATGTTGGGGGCTTGGGGAAAGGCCCCTCACCAGCGGGAGAATGGTGACAGCCGCGAGACAAACCTGGATTCTGCAAAGCGGAGTCCTCTCCCAGCTGGGTGCTTCTGGCCGTAAATGCTGAGGAGCCTGGGAGTGTGGCAGGAGCAATTAGGGAGGCTCCCTGGAGGAAGTGGCCTTGAGCTGAGTCGTGAGGATGGGGAAAGCCTGGATGAAGGAGGCCCTTGCAGACCCCACTGCGGTCACTGCTGTCTCGGGAGATCCTGCCCCGGAGGCACATCCGGCCCCCTTCCTTCCAGAGTCCTTCACGCCCGACCACAAGCCCCTCATGGGGGAGGCGCCCGAACTCCGAGGATTCTACCTGGGCTGTGGTTTCAACAGTGCAGGTGAGTGCAAGGGCCTCCACTTTGCGCCCCCGCCCCTCCCCCCCAGCTCCCCCAGGCACAGTGGGGGTGGGTCCTGGGGGGGCGCGGGGGGCAGAGGAGGCCGGCAGGGAGGGGCGGGGTGCACCTATTAGCAGGTGCACAGCACCCCAGGTGTGAGATCCAGGGCGAGGGGATGGGTGATGCCGGCTGTGGGCATGGAGTGAGGGCTCCAGGGCCACCGCAGACCTCTGGCTCCACCCCCTGCCAGGAATGATGCTGGGCGGCGGCTGTGGGCGGGAGCTGGCCCACTGGGTTGTCCACGGGCGCCCGGAGAAGGACATGTACAGCTATGATATCAGGCGAGTGTGCACCAGAACCTGCGCCCCGGGATTCGGTAGAGCGGGGTACATGCATGGCAAGGGCTCTTTAGAAAGGAGCCTTCCCTGAAATCCAGAGGGCTTCTTGGAAGAGGTGCCAGCAGGGGCCTGGGGTTGGCAGATCCACGGCCCTTGATAGCTTCCGGGATTTCTTGTGCCAGTGTCCTGCTTGACCCTCCGGATAGCTCCAGGATGGGGAACAGGATCACGTCATCCCACTTTGCAGATGGGGAGACTGAGGCCTGGGGACCCAGCGGGACCGCGCACGTGGCCCAGGAAGTGAGGCTGCACTGGTTATTGTCAGTCCACAGGGGGAGGCTGGGCAGCAGACAGCCCCGAGCGGAGATGCCATCGGGCGACAGGAATAAGTCCGACCCAAGGCCGAGCCATTGCCTCTCTGGGACCCCTGGGTCATGACGACTGAGCTGCCAGTGTCGGGGGCTGCGCGTGCGTCTGGGTCGGTAGATCGCTCTGAAGCACGTCCGCAAGGAAGCCCAGACAGACCCGAGCCCAGGTGGAGGGGAGCTGACGTCAGAGCTGGGGGTCCGCCTGGTCTGCACCAGCCTCCGCCGACGGGCCGTGCAGGGGGAGACACTCCCAGCCCGGGCCCACAGGGTGGGAGCTGACAGGGCTGGGGTCCACAGGCAGCAGCTTGGAGGGGCGCCCCGTGGGTGTCCGGCCCGCTCCACTGTCACTGGTCCCGGCCGACAGCCTCCCTGGGGGGACCCGGCGGCCCCGCAGGGGCTGGTTCAGCTCATGCCCGCTGCTCTGCTAACCTTGCCCCTTCCCGGCCTGATGAGGACATCACACCCACTGCGGGAGGGGGGGGGTGGCCCGCGCAGAGGCAGACAGACAGACAGACACTGAGATTCCCCGACTGCCACCCCCTCCATGGCGCCTGGCACGGCAGTCTGCGCTGTGGCTGCCTCAGAGCCCGACTGGGGCTGCGCCCACGCTTTCCCAAGAGAGGAATGTTCCAGAAACGATGGCTGTGAGGGGCCTCAGGGACGGGCCGGCCCAAGCTCCTCCTGCTGCAAACAGCGAAAGGAGGCACCGGTGGGGGCGGCCGCCTGTCTGCAGGTCATGCAGGGCACGAGCCGGAGCCGGCCAGGCCCGACTCTGACCTCCTGGGTGGGCGAGCGCTTCAGCTCTGGAACAGACCCACCCGCCAGGGCTCACCGGGGCCTCAGCGGGCAGCTTTCCGGTGCTGCAGCGTCCACGGCTGCAGGACGAGGCTGGCCTGCCTGCACCCCTCCTGGGCTGAGTCCTGGAGTCAGCGGGCGGCCTTAGGTCTGGGCTGGCCAAGGCCCCGGCCTGGGCAGAAGGGGGTCTGGGCTTCCCTCTGCCCGTCGGCTGCCTTCCCTGGCAGGAACATCTCGTGGGCTGGTTTATGGTTCGCAGGCTGGGGCCTGGAGGTCACGGGTTAGGAGGCAGAGGGTACAGGGAGGGAACCCCTAAGAGCTGGGGCCTGGTGGATAGAGGCGGGGGCAGCGAACTAGTCCAGCCACCCTCATGGCTCAGGCAGGTGGTTTTTCCATCTGTGAGATGGGAGCAGTGACCCACCTCTCAGCAGAGTGCGTGTGAGTCTCGTAGGCACAGTGCTCTCCCCACCTCCCCCCACCCCTCCGTGCTTGGCCCGGGGAGGGTCTGGAGCTCAGGCTGTGATTTTTAGCGCAAGCCCTTGGGGCCCCAGTAAGTGGGGAGGAGTCATTCCTTCTCTGAGTGAGGAGGGTGGCTGGACCCTAGCCCTGGCTTTGGCCCTGGCCGCAGGCCCCCGCCCCCCTGCTCATGGGACGAACGCTGCGGCCAGGTCTGCATGGACACAGGGCATGGTCCATCCCCCTGCCGGTCCCCGGTCGTGCTCCGGCTGAACTTGGATGCGCGTCCCCGCCATGCGCACACGGGCACAGATGTGAGTGGAAGGGCTGGCGGTGCTGGCCGGCGGGACACCTGCCGGAGGGGTCACATCTGTCAGTGTTGGGATCACCCAGGCCTGCCCTGGGTCCGGCTTCCTCTAATGTCCCAGAGGCCTGAAGAAGGAAATCCAGCTCTCCCCAGACCCCCCAGCTGCCCATCTATTCTCGTCCAGGACTCACCCTCAAAGCTGCTGGGAGGGTCAGCAGTCCCATCCCAGGAGAACCATGTCAGCTCCTAGTGACTGGGGGAGGGGGGGTCTGACCAGAGTGGCCATCAGTGGAGGCCAGACCTCCTAGCCTCCTGCCTCCCCATCTCCGCCCCTCCAAAGGTGGCTGCGGATTTCCAGACCCACGCCCTGCACACTGCTTCTCGTTCAGGAACCCTCCCCAGACCCTTGGCCCAGGTCCATGGATCCCTCCTCCTCCCCTCCCTCCAGGGGCTTTGGGGTGAACAGGAGGGTTCCCACAGACAGCGCTCAGCCCTGGTCCTGCACCAGAAGGGAGCTCCGGGCGTCCTCGGGATTCCTAGTGATAGTATCCGCAGTCCTAGGCTCATGTCTGTAGCTTCACCCCTGCCCCCGGCAGAGCGTCGCTCCCTAGAACTATGTGCAGAGTAAGCGTCAGTCCACCCTGACAGGTTGGGACGGGGGTCACAGGGAGGATGAAACATGGACAAGGACCTAGGGCCTGGAGGATGTGTGAGATGCCAGCAGGTGGACAGTGGGGGGAGGGACAGCCGGGGTGGTGGGTCCGAGTGGGGGGTCTGAGCGTGGGTATGTGCAGGGGTGGGGCTGGGGGCCCTGGACACAGGTGGACCGGCGGCTGAGCAGTCGGCTGGGGCAGCCATGGCTGTCCACGGAGACCAGATGGACCAGCCGCTGGGAGGCTCTGGCTGCTGTGGCCTCACGAAGGCTGGAGGGGGGCTGGTGTGGTGGGCGGGGGTCGCAGTGAGGAGACCCCCGGCAGGAGAGCAGAGCCCGGACGCCCTGCTGAGCCCACGCCTCGGGGAGGACTCTGGCAGAGGGGTGAGGGTCCAGCTTTGTCCTGGGTCCTGGGCCAGCCCTTCCGCCCCGGGCCCCTGCGGCAGTGACGGGCCCCTCCGTCTGTGACAGGCGCTTCCATCCCCTGCTCACGGACCACCGCCGCTGGATTCGAGAGCGCAGCCACGAGTCCTACGCCAAGAACTACTCCGTGGTCTTCCCCCACGACGAGCCCCTGGCGGGACGCAACATGAGGACCGACCCCTTGCACGAGGTACCGCCCCCCGACGAGCGCGGTGACCCGCAGGACGCCCAGGGGACCGGGGTGACCGGAGGGCATGTGGCGCCCCAGCTGCTGGGCAGGCGAGGCGATGGGGGGCTCGGTCATTCCTAGGGTCTTCCTGGCAGGATGTGCTCAGAGCCCTCGCTGGCTGCTGGTGGCCCCTGAGGCAGGTGCAGTGGCAGGTGTCAGGGTCAGCAGGTCCCAGGTCAGAGGAGGGCGTGCCATGGACGCGAGCTCCTGCTGGGGGGTGGGGGGGACGCTGTTTCGGCTGCCTTTCCTCCCTGGCCAGCTTCTACCTGTACGATGAAACCCACCATCGGATGCCCTTCCTGGGGCCTGGCCCTGTGCACTCTCGCAGGCCCCCCCACAAGCCAGGCACCTGCCCTGTGCCCCCAGCCTATGCAAGCTCTGCTTCTCTGTGGCCCTGGGCTGGGGAGCTGTGTCTCTGGTTCCCGAGCACCGAGCCCAGAGCCTGACTCATACTACTGTTCAGGGGACGTTTGTTGAATGGGTAGATGAAGGGGGAGGAGGAGGGGCAGGCTCCCAGAGCAGGCAGTGTCGAGCTGAATGAAGGAACCTCCTTCATCTGGGACTCCAGGGCCTGGACCCCAGAGGGACCCAGTGTCCACTGCACCTCCCGGGGAGAGGCCCCAAAACATCAGTGGTTCCCAGGCTGCCCTGCCCTTTGGCTCCGCTTAGGGGGCCAGCAACAGTCTTGGACCCCACACAGCCTCCGGCTCTCCCCAGGCTGCCCGGGTCTTTATTCACCCTGCATGGATCCTGAGGGCTCCACGGCCTCCCCAGCGAACACAGGCTTGCTTGGCTGGCCGTGGAAGCAGGGGGGCTTATAAGGACTGCTCAGAAGTGCATAGCTTTGCCCAAAGGGCACGCGCAGGAGCCGGCGCACCCCCTGCCCAGCGAGGAGTCTGAATCCACTCAAGCTTCCGCCTTCCCACACTTGCCAGCCCTGCCCATGACGCCTCCCGGCCACACATTGTTTTATTAGAAGAGCCTAGCCCTCCTGTTTCCCTCCTGGGGGGGACTCTCCCCCGATGCACACGCCTGCCTCCCTCCCTCACTGCAGGTGATCTTTTGTGTCTTCAGCTGCTGCCCCCTTGGATGTCCAACCCGTTGGCAGTGTGACCTTGGTCCCTTCTCTCCCTGCTCGGGGTCTGGGTGGCCCACGGGAGGCGGCAGAGGCGGCCCGTCCAGAGCCTCGGACCCCTGCCAGTCCCAGCTTCTGGAGCTGCTCAGCCTAGGGCTCTGGCCCTGTGGCCTGTTGGGCCCCTTTCAGACGTGAGAGTGGTGGTTATCTTTCTTCCCCCAGACCAAATTTATTTTCAAAGGAATCTGCCACTCTCGGACTTTATTGTGTCCAAGCGATATTGTGACTTAGAACAAGGAACAGGTAGGGTCTCTGTCCAGTTCCCTGTCCGGTGGGAAGGTCAGAACCCTTGGAATTTCCCAAGTGATGAGAGCCATAAAGGTGCCTTTTGTTACGTTAATAGTGGCTTTGGGCCCAACCTAAGGAAGGAGGCTGCCTGCCAGGGAACCCAGCTGGAAGCTTCCTGATTAGGGGACAGGAACTTCCTGTCCCACCTCTGGCCTCTGGGGAGGAAGGGGGGGCGGGAGGTGGACTCAATCACCAGTGGCCACTGCTTCAATCAGTCGTGCCTATGTAATGACGCCTTCCTAAAAACCCCAAAGGAGGGGCACAGAGAGCTTCTGGGCTGGGGAGCCCGTGGAGATTTGGGCAGAGTGGCACCTGGAGGGGCCCAGAAGCCCCACACCCTCCCCCACACTTGGGCTGACGTCCTGCTTGTCCCGCTTGCATCTGGCTGTCCCTGAGCTCTAACCTCCTGTAGTGCACCGGTGATCCAGTGGGTGAAACAGCTCTCGGAGCCGGGTGAGCTGCTCTAGCGAATCCGTGCCACCCGAGCTGGGGGGCCTGACCCCGGCCGGTCGGTCTGGAGCACAGGTGACACAGCCTGGAGTGGGGGGCAGCCCTGAGGGACGGGGCCCCCACCCGGGGACTCTGATACCGTCCCGGGGCAGACAGTGTTGGAACAGAGCCGGATTCTTGGACACGGTCCTGGTGTTGCGGGGGTGGTCCCCGCTCGCAGGCACGTGTGAGCTGGGCCCAGGAAACCAATTTAGGCTGTTACATTTTTGTCTCGCGGTGAAGGACACATAAAACTTGCCATTTCAACCGCGTTAAAGCACACGATTCAGGAGATAAGGACATCCGTGATGCTGTGCGACCATCACCACCATGGAAAGGGGACCGCGTGCCCATGGCGCAGGGCTTCCCCATTCTCCCCGCCCCCGGCCCCGCCTAGAAAAACCGCCCCCGGGTTTTTCTGTCTCTGCGGTGGACACTGCATGTGAGGGAAGCCGAGCGACACGTGACCTTCCTTTCTCAGCCCGTGTGCTAGCGGCTCGCCCGTGGTGTGGCGCGTGTGGGACGCCTCTGCTCTTCAGGGCCGGGCCCCCGGTCTGCCGTGCGGAGTCACGGCACTCGGTCGCCGACCGTCCGCTGCTGGGTGGTTGCCGCCTGCTGCCATGGACAGGGGTGCAGTTGTGTCCCTATTGTCGCTTCTCTTGGGGTGGGGGGGACCTAGGAGGGAGACCGCTGGCCTCTTCCCACTGTTGGAACAACATAGTGCAGACGGGGGTTGCTGAGACCATAGACATCCCTTCTCCCCGTTCTGGAGCCTGGGAGGCCCAGAGCCCGGTGCCGCTGTGTCCACCCTGTCGGAGGGGCGGCACTGCCGGGCCCTCCCCTCCTGGGGTCAGGGCCCCACCCCATGACCTCACTCCACCCTAACCCCCTTCATGGGCCCCGTCTCCAAATGCAGCCCCACTGCGAGTTAGGGCTTCAACATAGGAGTTTGGGGGTGCAATTCTGTCCCTAGCAGAAGGTCTCTCAGTAGGCTGGGACTCTTGGAGTGGGGCAGGGGGAGCTGGGGCGGGGCTCTGGGGCAGGCATGAGGTCCTGGGTCCCACCGAGAGGACCTCTTTGCCCTCTGCTCCCTGGAGGTCACTGGCTGCCCCGCCTGGGGGAAGTCTGGCCCGGCCTGAAGGGTGCTTGTTCCCCACCCCTACCCAGGAGCTACTCGCCCGAGGCTGTGTGTTCCAGGAGCGACAGGGCTGGGAGCGGCCGGGATGGTTTACCCCCCAAGGCACAGCTCCGGTGAGTAGGCCCCTTGGGCTGGGTCCCCCTCCACACCCGTTCCCCACCCCACCTGCTGCTGCCAGCCCAGGTGGGGCCTGTGGGGAGTGTGAGTCATCTTGCGTGCAGGAAGGCTGAGCCCCTGTAGCTCTGCCTGCCCTGAGCCCCTCCCCTGCTGATGTCCCCCAGGGCTGTCACTCGAGGCCCCAGCAGCCAGGCCTTCTGGGGCCCGGGGAAAGCTGGTGTGCCACAGTGAGGAGGCCGTGCACAACGCTGCCCCCCGCTGTGTGTAGGAGAAATTAGCGCGTCTTCTCATAATTTTGTTCATATATTTTTGGCAACTGCAACTGGTATTTTATGTTAGTAGGAGGACTTAGCCCCAAATTAGGCATTCCGCGTTAGTTTGTAAGCTGGGATTTCACAGTCTCCTGGCCTCTGGTGCCCTCCTGGGGGCTACCCGCCCCTCTGCCTCCCATTGGCCCCGGGGCCATCAGAAAAGAAGCCACGCCATCCGGCCTGTGAAGCTTGGGGCTGGGGTCTGCTGGAGAAGGCGTGGTGATGCTTCCAGCTCAATCGGAGGGATATAGTATTTGATCCAGATTTGTGCAAATTGAGATCCCTCTCTCGCTGCTCTGTTTCCCAGTCCCCTTCCTGCGCAACCTCCTCCCATCTCCATAGCAACCCAGGGCCCAAGGCCGCTCCCAGGGCATCCTGAGGCAAGCGAGGCAGAAACCAGAGCTCGCTACTGCCCAGAGGTTCTCAGGCTCCTCGGTCCTGGCCCCTTCTCCCATCAGCCTGTAGAGACCCTTGCTCTCTGCCCAGGAGCACGGAGCTCCCCTTGAGGTCTGAATCACCGTGAGACACCGGAGGACAGAGGAGACAGGCTAAGATGCTACGGGGACAGGCCTGTCTCCAGGAGGCTGAGAGGCTGGGGCCATGAGGACAGGATGGGCCTTGAGCAGAGCCCTTTGCATGCCAGCTGGAAGCCCCTGTCCCCTGGGAGAGTAGAGGACACTGGAGCAGGGATTGGGACCATTCCCTTGATCTGGAGATGGGCAGCCTCTGCACCTTCTTACCTGGGAGCCATCCTAGGTGTCCAGGGCACAAGGTGACAAGACGTTCCCCAAATCCCAGATGCCCGGCCAGTCTACAGCGACCTGGAATGTCTGTTCTGGGGCCTCAGGGGCCGGTGGGAGCCGTGCCTGCTGGGCACAGAGATGACTGTGCAGAGGCCCCGCCCCAGATGCCAGGGCTTGAGGGGGGCCCCAGGGCAGCCGAGTGGCCCAGCGTAGTCAGAATCTTGCACTCGGCTCTTGCTGAGGAAAGGAGGCTGGGCGGGGCCAGCTGTGCTGCCCAGTGACAGCTGACCAGCTCACGCAGAAGCAGTGGGGTGGGGCGTGGCCTCTTGGCTCGTGGGCACCTCAGGGCTGCGGAGAGGTGCAGGATAGGCAAGTGGCCGCAGAGGACCCAGCCTCTGGGGCCCACCTGCCCCCAGGTCTATGACAGGCCTGTCTGGTCCTTGCTTGTGACCGAGGGCAAGCTAGAAGCTTTCGGCCTCCATTTCCCATCTGTAGAAAACATCTCCGTCCCTGGAAGCCTGAGGCCCTTGGAGCGTGGTGTGGTCCTGGATTGCCACGGCAGTGGCGCTGGACCCTCCACTCCGTCACCCTCGATGGCCTGGTGCTGGGGCCTTACCCCGCTGCCTTAGTCTTGCCCTGAAGGCCCCGACAGTGGCCCTGACTGCCCCCTGGCCTCCGCGTCAGCCCTGGTCTCTCCCAACCCTGCCCCCACCTAACTTCCTCTCCATCCTTCTGGGCCCCAACCGGCACAGCCCGGGCTCTCTCCCAACACCGGCTCTCAGAGCCACCACCAGGCGCTTAGGGTGTCATCCGAGGCAGGGATCATGGAGGCCTGAGCCCCATCCCCTCCCGCCCCCGCACGCACAGCACAGCCCTCCAGAGGGCGGCTAGGTGAGGTGGGACCAGATCGCCCACTCCCTCCCCGCCCCCGTGGGAGCCAGCTCCCTGCCCGCCGAGCCCAGCACATGTGTGTGCACATCTGCGTGTGCATGCACGCGTAGGGAAGGACAGAGGGAAAGGGAGTAGGAGGACGGTGACGCGTGTGTTGTCTCCCAGGTTCTGCAGTACGACTACTACAGGGCCTACGGAAACCAGGCGCACAGAGACTACGCCTACGGCCGCCTGCTTGGGGACGAGTACACGTTCGACTTCCCGCCGCACCACGACGTGGTCAGTGCCCAGCCCTCCACCCCCATCCCTGGTGGAGCCGGACGCCCTGGGGGCTCCTCCGGTCCACCCCTGTGCTTGGCTGCCTCGGTTTGGAGGAGAATTGGATGATGTTTCCCCCTCCGCCCTGCTCTGTACCGAGGCTTGGCCCTGCCCTTGGTTAGGCCTGAGGACAGTATCACTGCTTCCTGCAGCGGGGCTGGGCTGGCTGTGTGGCCCCAGGCCAGGGGCTGCCCCTCTCTGAGCCTCTACCCCGCTGCCCTGGAGCTGTTCTGAGGCGAGCTTTCGTGAGTCTGTGTGAGTGACTCTCTGCTTCCTCCCAGCCCAGCATGGTGGGTTCCCTCCCTCCCGCCGAGTAGATCCAGGATACGGGAGATCCCAGACTGGCCCCTCCAGGGGACGAGCAGAGGGTCCGCAGTCTGGGTCTGCTTACGGTCCTCCCAGCTCCAGAAGTGGGCAGCTGAGGCTGGTCAGATGGCGAACCCGGCCGCTCATTGCCCTGGCCTGAGTGCCCGACTCCAACTCCGGGGGGTGACAAGGACTTGGGGCCTGACCACCACCCGTAGTCTGCACCACGCAGAGATGTTTTCATGGGTGGCTTCCGCAGAAAACACCACCAGCTTCCTTGCCGAGCGGCCCAGCCATTTGGTAAAGGGATCACCCAGTAGAACAGGGCCCAGCTCTTGTCCTGGTGGCTGCCCCCGGGGCAGGAGCACGGCCTCAGCCGCCCCCTGGTGTGGGCGTGGAGCCGAGGGCTCCACTGGCGGGTGCCGGCCCAGGGCGGCCTGGGAGGCCGCCCCAGGGGGAAGGCGGCCAGCCAGCTTCCTGGGTGTTCGGCCTATGAGGTCACCTGGGGCCCGGGCTCAGTGGGGCCCTGCCCCCCGATTAACGCTCTGCTGTCTCCATCTCGAAACTGTGCATACTTTTGGAACTTGGGTCCGCAATTCCATTTTGCACTGAGCCTCACAAAGCCTGCAGGTGGTCCCGTGGTCTCCCCCAAGCTTGTTCTCCTGGTGAAGGCTCGGGGGAGGGGCCTGGGAAATGGAAGCAGGAGGCACGTGTCTCCGGAAGCTCCCGGAATCCCCCGCGCTGCCTCTCGGGGCGCGGGGGGCTCCCGTCTGGCACTTCAGCACCCGCACCGCCTAGGGCCGACAGGACGTCTGGCCCTCGGGGACGTGGGAGCCCGGAGGGGATGCCAACTTGGCTGGGTGGCTTCATCCAGCCCCCGCAAATGCGCCTGAACAGTCCCAAAGCATGAAACACGCACTTGTTCTGGGCGCTAGCACCTCCCCAGCCTGGGGAGACGAGACTCAGCCCGGAGACCCGTCTGGGTCAGCCCCAGCGGCGTCAGCGGGGCTCCCGCAGCACCTGACCTGACGGGTGCAGGAGCGCCCAGAGGGGAGGGGTGTCTGCAGAGGGTGGAGGCGGGCGGCTCCTGAGTGGCGTGGACCAGGTGGGGGCCCAGCTCTCCCGGGGAAGCCTGACCGGGGCCTTGGCCGGTTTCCCCGGTGTAAATGTCCTCACCACTCCCTCCAATACGCCCACACGGTACCCCCAGACGCCGAGCCGGACCAGACGCGCACCGCTAGACCGACCTGGCCCGGGGCACGTCTGCGGCCTTCCAGCTGCGGAGCCCCCCGCCGGCCTTGTCCCCTTCCCAGGCTTCGGAGGGCACTTAGCCCAAGGAGGCTTGCGGCAGTTTCCTTGTCCGGGTTGGTAGATGGACCGCGGGGTGGGAGGAGGGGACATGGGTCCCTGTCCCATGGGTCCACGCAGTGAGTGTTCAGTCGGGGGCAACTTTGCTGCCAGAATTTTATCTTCTGCCGTCAAAATCAGGTTGGCACCTGTGCTTGGCAACTAGGTGACATGTTCAGAGCAAAGAACCAGGGACACGGGGACGGAAGACCAAGGAGAAAAACACGCGGATAATAGAGAGAACCTGGCTGGGGCATCTGCAGCAGGGCTGTCGGGCTCTTTTTGTTTTGTTTTGTTTTAAAGATTTATTTATTTATTCGACAGACAGAGATCACAAGCAGGCAGAGAAGCAGGCAGAGAGAGAGGAGGAAGCAGGCTCCCTGCTGAGCAGAGAGCCCGATGCGGGGCTCGATCCCAGGACCCTGAGACCATGACCTGAGCCGAAGGCAGAGGCTTTAACCCACTGAGCCCCCCAGGCGCCCCAAGTCAGGCTCTTTTTTTAAAACAAAACAAAACAGCTTTATCGAGATAGAATTCCCGTACCATACAACCCGTCCATTTCAGGTGTACAATCCCGTCCTTGTTAGTGGCCTCACGGGGCAGAGCAGCCGTCCCCACAAGCAAGTGTTAGAGCACTTTTGTCTACCTGCAGAACAAAGCCGGCCCGCTAGCCGGCACCCTTGCCCCCCACCCCCTCCCCACCGCATGCCCAGCCACAGGCAGCCACTAAGCTCCTTCTGTCCCTACAGATTCACCTCACTGGGACATTTTAGGGCACGATCTTTCGTGCCTGGCTTCTTTCATCCAGCACGGACTATTCCAGGTCCATCCACGTGTATCTGGGCATCTTTGCTCTGTGCTCTGGGATTCTTCCATCCCATGGACATGCTACAGTGTGTGGTTGGACACTTGAGCTGTGTCCACATTTCGGATGCTGTGAACAGTGCCGCTAGGATCGTGCTTGGACGGGTGTCCGCGTGCGCCTAGGTGTTCATTTCTCGTGGGTACATGCTAGCAGTGTTGGTGGATGCCGGCAATTGCTGGGTCATGGGGGAACTCGCCGCTTAACGTGTTGAGGACCTGCCAACCGTTTTCCAAAGCAGCTACACTGTTTCACATTCCCACCCGCGGTGTGGAGGGTTCTGACTTCTCCACGGCCTCGCCACCACTTCCGACCCTCTCTCTTTGATCCCAGCCGTCCTGGTGGGTGTGAAGTGGAGAGTCTCTCATCGGGGTTTTGAGTTGCATTTCCCCACCGACTGATGGCGTGGAGCTCGTTGGCTTGTTGGCCACTCCTCCATCTGCTTTGGAGAATGTCTATGCAGATACCTTGCTCGTTTTAAATGAGGTTGTTGGTCTTTTTACTGAGTCAGGAGAGTTCTTGTTATATTCAGGGTACACGTCTCTCTCCAGATTTATGCCTGGCACATATCCTCTCCTGCTCTGTGGGTTGTCTTCCCTTCCTTGGTGGGTTGTTCCTTCTTCTGCTTGTGCTTCTGCTTCAGAAGGGCATTTCCTAACACCCTTTTCAAGGCCACGAAGATGGACCTGCATATTTTCTCCTAAGAATTTTATGGTTTTAGCTCCTATTCTTAGGTCTGTGACCCATTGTGGCTAAGCTTTGTGTATGGTGTGAGGAAGGGGTCCAACTTCCTTTCTTGCGTGCGGCCATCCAGCTGTGTCGGCACTGCGTGTTGAAGATCACTGCTTCCCCCTGGCCGTGGCCTTGGCGTCCCTGTGGGAAATCAGTGGACCATAACCATGAGGGCTTGTTTCTGGACTGTCAGCCCCATTCCAGTGATCTGTATGTGTGTCCTGTGTTAATGCCCTCCGTCTCGATTACAGTATTGTAATGAGTCTTGAAATCGTGAAGCATCTCTTCTTTCTCAAGATTGTTTTAAGTGTTCTGGGTCCCTTGCATTGCCGTATGCATTTTAGGATCAGTTTATCCATTTCTGCCAAGAAGCCAGCTGCGATTTTAGTGGGGATGGTGTGGAATCTGGATCGGGTTGTCATCTTAGCCCTAGTCAAGTCTTCATTTTGTAAACATGGGATGTCTTTCCGTTCATTTAGGTCTTCTGCAGTTTCTTTCAAAAATATTGCCGAGTTTTTAGAGTATAACTTTTGCACTTGTTTTGTTAAATTTATTTGCGAGTATCTACAAATCCTTTTTGATGGTATAAGTGGAATTATTTTCTGAATTTCATTTTTGATTGTCCATTGTTAGTGAAATGAAGAACAAAACAATAGTTTGTATTTGTCTGTTGTACACTGACCTTATGTCCTGCCACTTTGTTGAACTATTTTGTTAGTTTTAATAGTTGTTTGGTGGGTTCCTAGGATTTTCTATATGCAAGATCATGTCACCTGCAAATAGAGATCGTCTTGCTCCTTCTTTTCCAAGCCTGATGCCTTCTATTCTTTTTCCTTGCCTCATTGCTGTACTGACTAGAAACTCCAGTAAGATGCTGAGTGGAAGTAGCAGAGCAAACGGCTCTCTTATTTCTGATCTTAGGAGGGACACTTTCAGTCTTTCCCTGTTATAGTATAATATCAGCTGTGGAATTTTGTACATGCTTTTAATCAGGCTGAGGAAGTTCCTTCCTATTCCTGGGTTATTGACTATTTTTATGATGAAAAGTGTTGGATTCTATCAAATACTTTTTTTTTAGCATTTATAGGGATGATCATATAGTTTCTGTTTTGTGTTCCTTTCCATCAGTTCATCTGGGGATGACCAACCAACCTCCCATTCCCAGGAGAAATCCCTCTTGATTGTGGTGTGTGTTCCTTTTTACATGTTGTTGGAGTTGGTTCAGTAGTATTTTCTTGAGGGCATTTGTATCTGTTTTCATGAGGGATATTGGCCTCATTTTCTTAGGGGCGTCTTTGACCAGTTTTGGCATTAGGGTAATGCTGGCCTCATGGAACAAGTTAGGAAGTATTTCCTACTCTTGTATTTTTTTTATTTTATATATTTTATTTATTTTATTTATTTATTTATTTATTATTATTTATTATTATTATTATTATTTCTTTTTTATTAAATTATTTATTAATAATTTATTAAATTATTTATTAAATTATTTATTATTTATTTATTTATTTTATATATTTTATTTTATTCTTGTATTTTTTTTTTAATTTTGCAAAGACTCAGTTTTAATTCTTCTTTGAATGTTTGATAGAATTCACCAAGGAAGCCATCTGGGCCTGGGATTTTTTTTATAGGGAGTTTGAGTTACTAACCCAATCTCGTTTTGTTATGGATCTGTTCAGATTTTCCATTTCTTCTTCGGCTTTCATTACTTGTGTCTTTCTAGGAATTCGTCCATTTCCTGTCTCACATGTTTCGGATGGGTATGTGTGGTATTCCCTTGTAATCTTTTTATTGCTGTAGGGTGGGTAGTGATGTCCCCTCTTTCATTCACGATTTAGTACTTTGAGTCCTTGCTCTTGTTTTCTTTGTGAGTCTAACTGAAGGTCTGTCAATTTTGTTGATCCTTCCAAAGTACCAACTTTGCTTTTGATGATTTTCTCAACTTTCCTATTCCCTTTTTTCATTTAATTCCATTCTAGTCTTTATTGTGTCTTTCCTTCAGCTTGCTCTGGTTTAATTCACTCTTCTTTTTCCAGTGTCTCCAAGAGGGAAGCTGAGGCATCCATTTGAGGATTTCTTTTCCATGGAGGCATTTGCAGGTGTGAGGTCTCTGTGAGCACGGCCCTGACTTCGTTCCCTCTAGTTCTATGTACTGCATTTCAACTGGCATCCTTCTTAACATATTTTCCAATTCCCTGGGAATGTTTGCTTTGATCCTTTGGTTATTCAGGAGTGTGTGGGTTAATGTCACTTATATGTGATCTCTCCAATTTTCCTCCTACTATTGACTCCTAATGAAATTTCATTGTGTTCCAAGAACATGCTGTGTGATCTTAATCCTTTTGAACGTACTGCCTTTTTGATGGCGTATGAGCCACCCTGGAGAGCGTTCCCTGTGCTTGAGAAGAATGGTCATGGTGTGCTCCAGCTGGGAGGGCCAAGGGGGTTCCTAAGAGCAAGTGTGCAGCAAAGAGCCCATGCTCCCCAGAGGAGGCACATCTCAGAGCTCTCACAGCATCCCTCCTCCGTGGAACTTTACAGATCAAGAAGGAGTGTCTGGCCTGCAGAGGGGCTGCTGCTGTGTTCAACATGTCCTACTTCGGGAAGTTCTACCTGGTGGGCTTGGATGCGAGGAAGGCTGCCGACTGGCTGTTCTCTGCTGATGTCAACCGACCCCCAGGTATGACCTCCAAAGAACCATGCTCCTTTCCCACTCCAGTGCCAGGAAGAACTCCAAGGACAGAGCTCTGGGCACCTACACTGGCTGGCTGAATCTGTCCCCTCTGGGCTCCTCTAACTCATGGCTCTGCCCCTGAGGCTGGCTCCATGCCCTGCATCTGGACCCCTTTGCCCTCATTGCCAAGTCCCAGCCCTTAGGCCCCCAGCACCTTCTTCTATCCCTCCTCCTGCCCTTCCTTCCCCTCCTCCCTCCCTCCTTCTCCTTTACTTTGTTCCAGAAAGGATACAAGGCAGCAGGCCTTCAGGAAATGTCTCCTAAGACTGTCACCCCCATAGGAATGCTCTCCCAAGACAGGGTTTCCAGAATGAAATGAAAATACAGGATGCTCAGATAAATTTGAGTCTCCAGTAAAGAAGGAACAATGTTTTCCTGTAGGTGTAATATTTGGGATATTCATCTCCTTTCATATTACCTACACTCCACTCCTATGTCCATCCACCTAAAAATTCAACCCATCCCCTCTGTATTAGTGTCCTGGGGCTGCTATAATGAAACACCCAAACTGGTGGCTGTAAATAAACTGTGTTGTCTTAAAATCCGGAGGCTAGAAGGTCACGATCAAGGTGAAGGCAAGGCTGTGCTTGCTCTGAGACCATGGATAGGACCGTCAGCAGCCTCTCTAGCTCCTGGTGGGGCCGACGGTCCATGGCCTCCTTGGCCGTGGGTGTGTCCCTGCGGTCTCTGCCTCGATGTCACACAGGCGTCTCGCTGTGTCTTCTTCTTCCTATAAGGACACCATCATACTGGATCAGGGCCCACCTTAAAGACCCATCTTAACGCGATTACATCTGCAAAGCCCTGTTTCCAAATAAGGTCACATTCACGGGTACTCGGGGTTGGGACATCAACATATCATTTTGGGGGGACACAATTCAGCCCATTACACCATTTCCCCAGCCAACCTACCTACCCACGTACGCACGTACCCCTGCTCACCTCCTCTTAAAGCTCCTGCTGATCCACACACTGCTGTCCACCCCCAAACCCTGCCCAGCACCCCTCCATCCACTTTCCCCTTCACCCCCTCCTCATTCATCCATCTGTCTAGTCATTTATTAAAAACACATTGGGAGCCTCAGCTCAGCCAGCATGGGTGCCCCAGAGTGAACGAGACAGCATCCCTGCTCCTGAGAACCTTCCAGCATGGTGGTGGGTAGGATGGGGGGAGTCCAGGTCCCGGCTCAAGGTGTTTCAAGAAGAAAGAATCTCCACTCAAGACCCTTCCTCCTCAGGGGATGGCAGCACTGGGGGACCTGCCCTTCCCTCTCTGGGTCACTAGGTCGTGGTGGCATCACTGGGTGGAAAGGCCTTTTGAGGGCCTCCTGTCACACAGTTACGTAGACTCGGGTGTGCCGAGAGGCCGCCAGGCTGAGCGGCTCACACACCCTGGGTCTTCCTCCTGCCCCAGGCTCCACGGTGTACACCTGCATGCTGAACCACAGGGGCGGCACCGAGAGCGACCTGACCGTCAGCCGCCTGGCCCCCAGCTCCCAGGCCTCCGCCCTGGCCCCTGCCTTTGAAGGTGAGCGGTGTCCCTCCAGTAGAGCCGTGTTGGGGTTCGTGGTTGCTGCTGGTGGGCGGACGGGGAGGGCTGCAATTCCCTGTTGTGCTCGCAGCAGATGGGGCTTGGGCGACGAGAGGTCTCGGTTCAGGCTGAACGTCGGCTTTGTTCCGGCAGTGACGCTGAGCTCTAGTGCTCCGTGGTTCTGTCTTTGAACCTGTCCAGACAGCTGTGTTTCAGAGCAGCCGCGCCGTGGGGGTGCTCAGCACGTCTGCCCAGAACAGAGTGAGCCGGGGGGAAGGCTCACTTGGAGATGTTAGCAGCTTTCTGTCTCTAGCCTCTGTGCGGGGTCAACTTTCATCTGTGCTGAATCCCGACTCAGGCTGGGGCAGGTCCTTGGAAGATAGGCAGTTCAGTACTCAAGCTGTTACTGGGTGGCCCTCTGCAGTCCCTTCATATTTGCTTGCATGCTCCCAGGGACAGTTAGCTCAGTACCTGTCTTCCCTGTCAGCAGCCCTGACTGTGGCTCTGAGCCAGATCTGCTTCCCCTCACTTCGGCTTCCCCTGCCCTTATCCCCTGGTTTCCGAAAGAGCAGTCTCATCTCTAGTCCTGTGATAGTCTCTGCTAGGGAATTAGAGAAATGGCTGAGGTTCGCAGAGAACGGGGAGCCCCTCTTTCTCCAGGAGGGAGCCCCATTGCCACCTCTGTGAGATTGGATTTGCAGCAGAGAAAGGCGTCAACTGTGCAGTTTCCGTGTGGCTGACTGTGCCATCCAGGGCAAGGGTCGGTAGGCTAGAAGCGCTCGGCCCGTTCAGAGAAGCCGGCAGCCCCCCGACTCCGGGCCTGGCTCTGTGTGGCCGACAAAGGCAGGTCATTCTCCGTGGGACTCAGCCAGGTCCCCAGCGTGTGCGAGCACGCTCTGGCCTGGGCGCTGGGAGAGGGAGGCGGAGCGAGGAGCGGGCGTGCTTGAGTGGGGCAGGCGCGTGAGTTCAGCACTAGCTCCTGAGCGCTCACCGCGAGCCAGGCACCAAGAGCATAGCCTGAGTGGGATATGTATTTCCGGTGGGGAGCAGGGGTGGTGGGACAAGTTTGCCTCGCTGGCCGTGGAGTCCTTCGGGGTGGACGGGGTGCTGAGGGCAGGTGGGACTCCCGGGCCTCTGGGGCGGCTGCTGGAAACAGCACGTCCGCGGGTAGCACTGGCCAGCTGGAGGCTGTGAGTCTGGGTGAGTGGTCTTACTGGGGGGGGGGGCAGGTAGGGTGTGGGGGGCCCTCCCTCCTGCCAGTGCTGGTGCAGAGATCAGGAATGCAGTGGGCCCAGTGAGAGCATGTGTCCTTCGTGAATGAGCTCTTCCCCCTTCCTTCCCCGGTGCTCACACAGGCTTTACCCTCAGGCAGAGGCAGGGGATGAGGGAGGCTGGCTGGGGCCTCCAGGAGCTCATGGTATGGACAGACTACCATAGGGGCAGACGAGCCAGGGGACCATTAGAACACTGGGACAGCAAAGAGCGGGAGTATGGAGGCTTTGGGAAGGAGCGGAGCCAGGATGAGGAAGGCTTCCTGGAGGAGGTGATGTCTGGCCTGACTGTGGCCCTCCACTCCGAGCCTCAGTTTCACCATCTGGGGTGCGGGGACCTCGCTAGTTCCCTCAACGGGGAGCTGTAGTGAAAGCATGTTGTAAACTGAGCCACTGCCTAAGGGTGCACCCACGATGTGCCTTTTGGGGTGATTCTGGAGGATTCCTGGCCCGAGAGTTTGAGGAGCTCTTGCCTTGCCAGGGCTGGGGGACGGCAAGCTCTGGAGCAGGGGGAGGGAGGAGGCGCTGATGCTTCAACACTCCAGCACCTCCAAGTTCTCCAGGGAGGGAGGGCGGGAGGGGTCCGCGCTCAGCCCCGTGGGAGTGTGCATGGCCAGGGAGGTGCGAGGACAGCTGCGTCACATCCTGGGGGGCCCTGCTTCGTGCGACGGGCCCGGGGACACAGCCAAACACGAGCAAACTGGCGGCGCGCAGACTTTGTCTTGTCTTCAGCCTTAAACACTGTACCGTTCCTCCCATGAATATGCATGTTTTAGATGGGGGGCAATTACAGCTGTTACATCAGATCACCGCTAAGTCAAGGGGATGGGGCGGTTTGCATTCGAGCAAGGTTGTGGACAAAGCAGCTGTCAATCCCGAACGTGAGCTCATATCACAGACGGAAAGCGTGCTCATAGCAGGCACTGCAACAAAACCGAAAAATAGAAAATAAAATCTGTAGCCCCCGGCTCCCCGGCTGTGGCCCGAGCCCCCAAACTCCATGCTGGCTGACGGCCCTCTTGGCCGTGTCCACTTGAGGGCAGGGTGTGAGCTGTGCTGACTGTGGCCTCAGGACCCAGCGCTTCGGGTCTTCGGTGAGGGACAGTACCCAGAAAATGCCAGGTCCACCCACGGCCAGCTCTCTGGCACCGGCGGCCCCAGTAACTCACGTCCTTCCGGGAGGGGCCTCGGGTGGCTTCAGAGAGTCACAGGGCGTATCGGGGCTGGGGCAGAGGACATCGTCGGAATTCCAATGTCCTTTAAGAGTCCCCAGCCCAGGGACGGGTTAGGGAGGGCCTTTGGGGGCTAATTTGTCTTTCTGGCTTCTGTCTCCCTCTGTGCTCATCAGTTTTAAGAGAAAAGAGGAACCGTGATCAAACCTAGCCAGTAGATGTTTTTTATCCTTGGATGCTCTCAACAGTCCTGTGGGGGCCCGTGTGGCTCTGCCCATCTTACAGATGAGAAAACAGGCTCAGACAAGTAAGAATTGGAGCCAGTGAGTCATAGAACCGCCCCTGGGCCAGGCTTGTCTGGTGTCAAGACCTGTGTGTTTCCCAAGACAGGGTCCTCCTGGGGGTGGAGTAGTGTCCCTGTGACGTGTCCCCAAAGGCGTAGGTGGCAGGGATTTAAGGAGCAGCCCTTTCTGCCCAGCCCCATGGTCCACAGGACATGAAGGTGCGTGCATCCTTTGGGTATGGTCCTGGCTGGAGGGAGACTGTGGGCTGGGGACAGATGCCGGTCCCTGGGCAGGCCACTGTGGGGAGGGGGCAGAGGTGCAGGGGGTTGGGGTAGGGTAAATGGGTCTCCTGGAGCGGGGGGATGTTTGACCAGGGTTCGGGAAGATGAGGAATGGCTGAGGTCCTGTGAGGCCCTAGTGAGTACGGGGCCTGGGTGAGGACAGGTCCTGGCCCAAGAGTGGAGCCAAGTGTATCAGAACCAAGGGGTCACGGGGAAGGCTCTGACAGGCTTTAGGACCATCCTAAGGGGCATGAGAATGAGGGCGGGGGTGTAGCATTGGGGGCTGGGGCAAGGAGGGGACAGATCCAGCCCTCCAGGCCAGAGATGCTGCAGGCTGGGCAAAGCCACAGCCATGGACACAGAGAGAAGAGGCTCAGAGACGGCTTTGGGATGTGGGGATGAAGGAGACAAAGGGATGCGGGTGACCAGGGCCCGGCCATTTGCCAAGAAGTACCCGTAGCTCCAGTATTCAGGGAAGGCTTCCTGGAGGCGAAGTCCTCTGAGTTGGATCTGGAGGGCAGTGGGTTAGGGGAGCAGAAGAGCACATGGTACATGGAGTTCCAAGGTCAGCAGTGTTCCAGGGCTCACCTGGATGGGGCGGGTGGAGGGCAGTGGGGACTGCAGCACCTGTTTCTGCTCCTACCCCTACGGGGTTGGAGAGGGAGGGTCCCAGATCCAAGCTTCCGTTGGTAGCCCCCAGTGCAGCCCCAGAAATCTCGCATGAGAACACCGCCAGCAGGTGCTCCTAGAGAGGGCAAGAGGCCCCGCGCCCCTTCATCCCCAGCCTGTGGCTGCCAGTGGCACCCTCCTTTGCCAGGGCTAGAGAGGCGTGCCTACTTTTTAATTATGGTGGGGCGCTGCCCCACAGCTGTCGGGGAGCCCCTGGGAAGGGCCAAAGGAGAGCACTTGGGAGGATTCTCCGGCCTCCCAAGCCCCCTGACCATCTCCATGGTGTCCACTAGCTACGCCCAGGTCCAGGGCTGGTGCTGGGCCTGCAAGGGCCGATGCTCAGAGTCAACAGTGTCCAGGGCCGAGAGAAGCAGCTGCCACGCAGGACCCCGAGAAGAGGATGCCTCCCAGGGCAGACCCAGCCTGGCTGCCAGCTCTGGGCCTCTCCATGAGGCCCCTCCCATGGTGGCTGTGTGCACCTGGCCCGCAAGGCCAGCTCCAGGCCCGTTCCCACTGTGCAGATGTGGAAGCGGCCGGGAGCTCCGGGGTTGCCTGGACACCACTGCTCCCTGTCGGAATTAATGAGGAAGGAAGGAAAGAGGCCGACGCGAGGAGAGCTACTGAGAAAGCTGAGATGAAGGAGACCCCACTACCCCCAGGCCCACCTCCCCTCGTTCCTCCCGGAGATGTTGAGGGACCAGTGGGAACCCACTCGCCCCAGGAGCCGCAGCCCTGCAGATGAGAGTATAGAGGCTCAGAGAGGCTGTGTGACAGGCCCAAGGCCACACAGCTATCCCAGGTCCCAGATCCCCAGGGCAGTGGATCTCCCAGGATGCTGGGCGGAGGCGGGCCACCCTCCATTCACCCCCTGCCCTGGTGGCAGTGTGGCCCAGGCTGTGGACTCAGAACTGGACAGAGTCTGATTTTCTATCATGTGACCTCCATGAACCTCAGTCTCCTTTTCTGAAACCCTGGTGTGGTGATGAGCGTCTGCCTCCTCGGGGGAGTCAAGGGGACATATTTTTTAAAAGATTTTATTTATTTATTTGAGAGAGAGTAAAAGAGAAAGAACACGAGCAGGGGCAGAATGAAAGAGAGAAGCAGACTCCCCTGCTGATTGGGGAACCTGACGTGGGGCTCCATCCCACGGTCCTGGGATCATGAAAGCTGGAGGCAGAAGCTTAATGGACTGAGGCCCCCAGGCCTCCCGGGAATCAAGGGGATATTGCCTATAAATTCCAGCCTGGTGCCTGGCCCCAGCAAGTCCTGCCAAGGCCAAGGGGGGACCTGGAGACCCGGGGCCGGGGAGTATGGAGAGAAATGAGAGCTAGAGAGGAAAAGGGACTCCCCCAGGGCTGCCCGGCACAGATGGACAGACAGACGGAGCAGCCTCCCTGTGGCGTGCTGGCGTTGGGAGCGCGTCCCCTTTCCTGGCTCGGGAGCCCTTTGAGCAGTGGGTGAAAGCCGCAGCCTGTCCCAGGGAGTGCTCCCTTGGCATGTGCAGTCCTTGGAGCTCCCACACCCTGGCCGCCCCCCCGCCCCCGCCCCCGGCCCCGCCCCCGCTGAGAAGCCAGGGCCCCGGAGAGGGTCCCTGCACTCTGCCTTGTGCTGTTCACTGCCGAGAAAGAGCAAATAGGTCCTCAGCCCAGAGGCCTCACTGCCCTGCCCCCGTCCCGCCGCCCTGCCCGGAGCCCGGTGCTTCTCTTCCAGGGGATGGCTACTACCTGGCAGTGGGCGGGGCCGTGGCCCAGCACAACTGGGCTCACATCAGCACGGTGCTGCAGGACCAGAAATTCCGGTGCCAGCTCATCGACAGTTCTGAGGACCTGGGCATGATCAGCATCCAGGGCCCAGCCAGGTGAGGAGCAGGGGGCGCCCAGCCCCCGGGACCCGACCCCCATCCCTCCGACTGCGTCGCGCGGGCAGAACCACTGCGGGTCCAGAACAGGATGTTCTGGTTCGTCAGACGCTCTGGTGAGCCCAGAGGTGCCACGCCGGCTAAATCTTCAAGCACTGGAACTCGGAGAAGCCCTTAATGTGAGCGTCAGACTCAACCATACGGCGACTCAGCATCTGGGGGTTCCGGGGTCGCAGAAGGGCCCGTGTGGGTGTTAGGGGGGTGTCTTTGGGTCTTTGATGGAGTCTGGGAGTTACTGATGCCATCTCGAAGTGGGCACAGCCTGTCCAGTCCGGGGTTCCACCTGCTGCCGGGGCTGGGAAGAGTGTGGCACGGAGCCACTGCCCGCCCCGGGCCCAGACGCCTCCGTGATCACCTCCGGTGACTAGGACCGCCTGTGGGCGACTCAGTCACTCCTTCGTTCTGTGTTTGTCAAGCGGCCTGCCCACCCACGAGGCGTCAGAGCCTGTGAGGTCCTCAGCTGCAGGCTGTGCGTGGAGCCACAGAGGGGGCCCAGGCAAAGGGGCACCCGAGCAGCTGTGCCCTCCGGAGGGATCCCCCCAGCTATGCTTCTGGGAAGGGACTCGAGGGCGGGGGACCCATGGGAAAGGACAATTGTATTAACCACCACCAAGCGCGCCTGTGATTCGCCAAGCCCTGCACTGACCTCTTCTGAAACCACCGAAAACAGCCCGTGGAGGCGGTTCTAATTGTTCTTGACCTTTTGAGGGAAGAAAGGGGCACAGAGAGGTAGAGCTCTTTGCCCAGGGTGGCGCAGCTAGTAAGTTTCAGGGCGGCCGGGCGTGGGCTCCCCCCCAGGCTGTCAGAAAGCTGTGGACCCTGGGCACTGATCCTTCCTGAGGAGTCACAGAGCCTCTGCACCTGGCTCAGGTGTTCAATCACTGATCCCATGGCCCAGGTGCATATCGGTGCGGGAGAGACGCCTCGTGAGCAGTGGACCCCGCTGGACCCCGCTGGACAGAAAGGTGCAGGGGAGGCCCACGTCAAAAGAAGGATGTATTCCCAAAAAGTGGTGGGAACAGCTGGGTGCCGAGAGGGAAGAGTGGGCCCCGGGCTGCACGCTCAGACCCTGCCACGGGGTCCATTTTCCCGGGTGCCTTAGGGCTGACCAAGCCAGCAGCTCCCTGGCTGGGTCCTGGACGGGCCAACCTCCCCTCCCAGGCTGTGTTGTAGCTGTTTTTGTGTGGGCCTTGCTCAGGGGCACCTGGCGGACAGGCAGGACCTGCTTGCTGAACAAATGTATAGAATCTGAGCAGGTCGCGTACTTTAAAGGTGATTGGCTTCTGTCTCGTGTTTGACCAGTATCCGCTAAGGGAACGTTTGGGCAAAGCCCTGGAGGGAATGAGGGATCAGCCTTTGGAGCTCTCTGGAGGGGTGGGGTTCCAGGCAGAGGAAACAGCAGGTGCAAAGGCCCTGTGGCGGGTGTGTCCATGCGTGTAAGGAGAAACAGTGGGGCCGGCTGGAGCAGGGGGGCCGGCTGGAGCAGGGTGGTTGGAGGTGCGCTCGGAGAGCAGAGGGGGTGAGAGCCTGTAGGTCCAGGGGCTTTTTCTATGAGGGGGGCGACTGAGCAGAGCAGAGACGTGGTGGGACTGGGCTCCAACAGGGTCTCAGTGCCGGGCTGGGGAGGAGGCCAGCCGCTGTGTGAGGAGCTGCAAGGGCCAGAGAAGCCGGGACTTCGAGGAGGGAGCGACGAGCTGTGTCCAGAGGATCGGTGGGTCCAAGTGGGACGAGGACCAGAAACTGACCACTGGGTTTGGGAACAGGACTCGAGGGGTTTGTGGGACGGCTGGGTGGGAGCATGTGGAGCCAGGAAGAGAGGAGAGGAAGCTGGAGATCCGGTGGGGCCAGCCGGCTCCCGTCTATGGGCCGAACAGGGCCGGGGGTCCTGGCCCGTCCCCTGGGGAAACCTCCACCCCCTTACTGCTGAGCCGTCAGCCGGCAGTGGGCTATTTTTAGTGCGGGGAGGCGGGTAGTCAGGGAGGGAGGGTGTGGGCAGCCAGATCAAGGCAGGGCCCCGGGGGGACGGGTCAGCCTCCTCTGCCTCATTAGAAGCAGCTCCAGGCGGACGCCGGTGACAGCCTCGTCATTCCCCTGGTAGTTCCTTTGCTCTCTGCGAGTGTCTGCCTTGCCAGCTCCACAGTGGGGCTAGACCTTTGGACCATGGGCCGTGCTGAGTGACCTGCTGTCCGGAAGAACCCTCTGGAAACGTTCCATAATTGGGTGGTCCAGTACGGTAGCTACTAAGCCGTTGGTGGCCCCTCAGCCCTTGACGTGTGTGTGGCCAGACTGAATATTTCATTTTAATTCAGTTAAACTCAAGTGACCACGTGTGCCTAGTGGAGACCGTGCAGAAGTGAATGGTCACTGTCCCAGTGGCTCACTGATGCTCCCGAGGGCCCTGGGAGGAGGCAGCGCGGTCCCTGTGGAGGACAGGGTGAGCGTGAGGGGCCAGTAATGGGAGTCAGGACTCGAACCGGCATCTCTGGCCCGTGCCCTCCAGCGCCATCGCTGCCTGCCTGGTGGAGGGACAGCCTCCTGGGCCCCAGCCTGCCTTCCGCAGACCTGTGTGCCCGCCCCGTCCATAGATCGGTGCCCAGAGCTACCCCCAGCGCAGCTGCTGAGTCCCTTCAAGACCTCAGCCCGGGTGGCAGCTCCAGGCTCCTGCCCCTGCAGGGACACAGGCTGCGAAGACACCGGCCGTCCCTGGGGCTGCAGAGAGGATATGCTCCTGGAAGACTGGGGACGGGCTCTCCGGGGCTGGCACCACGTGGGTGCTGGGGGCGTGTGTTATATAAGGTGCAGGCAGCCTGCAGCACGCTGGGCACCTCGGGCCGGCGTGGGTGGGCAGCTCCAGCACCGTGGGGGTGGCACTGAGGTGGGGAGCCCTCCGAGCGGCGCTGCCCTGCAGCCCTGCTACCCTGCAGCCGCTACCCCCCCGCGGGGCTGTCTCCTGCCAACAGGGAGCCCGCCCCAGGGCGCAGAACTGGGCTGTTGTCAATCAGTTCTATTTACCGTGTACCCGTCTGCGCCGGGCACGTTGGGAGAGGAGCCCCGTTGTCACAGAGCGCCTGGTTTCAGGGAGGAGGGGACAGGTACAACCCAGGTGGGAGGTGCCCTGTTGGGAAATGTGTCCAAGCTTCACAGACCTAGACTCAGAGAGTCAGAGAGGGCTTCCTAGAGGAGGTGGCAGCTGAGCCAAGACCTGAAGGATGACAAAGGCTTGAACAGAGACAGGGGACCTGGGTGGTGGGCCAAGGAGTAAACGAAGGCCTGGCGGGAGGCCAGGCGCAAGGTGCCCAGGAAGTGAGGGTTTCCCTGGGCACTGAGGGCTCCGGGCCCAGCGAGGTCTCAGGTGACCTATTAAGTGTGAGAGCTCTGGTGGCAGGTGGGAGAGGTGAAGAGGGCAGCCTCCGCCCTCAGGGAGCTCACAAACCACCTCCTGCCCATCGGACCTGTGGCCGTTAGATGGGTGGGTCACTGCCCCAGGAGCGCATGTCAGGCTGCTTTCCACGCAGGCTGGGCTCACCGCCCCCATCATTGTTCCCGGTTCTTTTAATGGACTGTAGTTTTGGCTCGTGTTCATGTTGGGGTGCTTTTATGAAGACCCTGTCTGTCGTCAGTCTGCCTTCGAGGACAGGGACTCGACCTGGTCACTGCTGTATCCCCAGCGTCTTCCTGGCCCAGGGCCCATGCACAGGAGTGCTCGGCAAGTGTTTGTTGACTGACTAATTAACCAACTTTGTTCTTGCCCACAGCCGGGCCATTCTCCAGGAGGTGCTTGATACAGACCTGAGCAATGAGGCTTTTCCGTTTTCCACCCACAAGCTGGTGAGAGCCGCCGGGCACCTGGTAGGTACCACTTGGCTGCTTTCTCCTGGGCTGTGGGCGGCGGCCATGTGCCTGGGGCTTGAACATGGGAGCCAGTCTAAGCCTCTGCTCCCCACTGTGAGATGGGGACTAGACATTCCTGCCCACAAGCTGTTCAGAGCTCAGAGGGGTGATGGATCCAAGTCAGGCTCCCCACCCCCACACCCCCCCGGAGCTCTGCCCAGTGCCTGGCACCTGCTGGTGGGCTCGCTCCCAGGCTCCTGCCAGGAAACACAGCCTCTGCCTTGCCTCCTACGAAGCTGCCCGCGGCCTCCCCCTCCTCAGAGGCACAGGGCATGGCCTATCGGGTCAGGGTAGTGTGTCCTCTCTCTGTCACGTCGGAAACGACAGGGCTGGGGACAACAGAGCTCTACACCCTGAGGAGACGCCTGTCCTTCCCTAGTGTCCTCCCACCCCTGCCCGCCCAGCACTGTGGGTGTGGGGAGAGGAGGGGCAGCTCCCTGGGTGGCGGGGGACGCAACTCCTGCCCCAGCCCCAGAAAGCCCAGGTCCTGGGACCCAAGGCTCTGGAATGGTGGGCAATGTCAGGCTCCCTTGGACCCAGCTCTGGCTGGAAGCTTCCTCGGAGACCAGGGGCCAGGCCGGGGCCAGCTCAAGGTCAGCCCGTCCCTTCCCTCCACATCCTTGTTGGAAGTTAAGTGGCCTGATTTCCGATCTGACTCCCCACGGCACACGCGTGCCCGCATCATCTTTCCAACGACACGAAGGTTCCATGACCAGATTTCTCAGCCTCACCTTTTGGGCCTCTGGGAAGATCTTCTGTGTTGGAGGCCCATGCCTGGCCTCCTCCCGTTCAATGCCAGGAGCACCCCTGGCGGCTGTGACAACCAAAAATGTGTCGAGACATTAGCGAGGGTCCCCAGGGGGCAGATTCACTGGAGGGGAGGGGCTGGTCTGGGATTGTCCCACATGGCGGTCAGGCTGGCGGTGCTCGTGGCCGGGGCTCTGGCCGAGGCCCTGCAGCAGCTTGTGATGTCGGAAACCAAGCCCAGAGAGGGCGGTGGACTGCCCGAGGCCCTCAGCCAGCCAGATAGGAAAGCACGCCGCTACATGTCAGTAAAACGGACGTGCCCGTCGCGGGCGGCTGGGCGGACAGCCGGGCTGGGAGCTCCTCTCCTTGTCCACTTCTCCGCGTTCATCAGGAGTGGGTGGGGACAATACCAAGGAATGTTGGTGAGGAGTGGGATCCTGGTCCGCAGAGGGGCTGGGGTTCCAGGACCAGCTTGGGTCCTGTGAGCAAATAAGCAGTGTGCACTGATGTCGGCGAGGGGCTGAGGTGGGCGAGGGGGGCTGCTGGAGAGGGTGGGGACAAAGGCCGCTCTGCAGAGCCAGGGAGCGCTGACCAGGCTCTGTTCCTGCCTTCTGTCTCAGGAGTGAGCTCAGGAACAGGAAGCTGCAGTGGAGGGGGGGGTCTCCGTCTTGTTTCCTGCCTCTTTGGTGCAGAGCTGCCTGCCAGGACCAGAGGGGGTGGGTGTTTTGAGAAAGCAGCACAGCGAGACCCCAGGCCCCGGCTGGCCTCCTGCAGCCTCTGACTGCAGCTGCGCCGTGAGTCCCCAGGGGCCTGGGTTCTGGCTTGCGGAAGCATGAAGGGGAGTTGAGAGGCTTGGCGTCCACCCTGCTCAGGCTGCCTGTGGCTCAGGGGCAGTGGGAGAGAGGACCAGGTAGGAGCACTTCCCTTCCCAGCCCAGGCTGCTCCAAGAGAGGCACCTGGGATGGGACTGGTTCCTGGCCAGTGGGCTGCAGCTGCCTCCTGCCTTGGGGGCTGGCCCTTTGCAGCCCCGGCCACCTCCCAAGCCTGGCCCAGGGCTGTCTGTCTGCACCTTGGCCGGCCGGGCCCGGGAGCCAGACTGAGTCAGATCTGGGACCAAGGGGAAGCGAGTCCAGGCTGTAGGACGAACCCTTCCCTGGGGTAACAGGAGGCCCAGACACGAGGTGAGGGTGCCCTGGGATGCCCGGGTCAGGGTGCAGGACACCCACGGGGCTGCTTCTCCTCACTGTCTCCTCTGGAACAGGCCTTCCTGGCTTTGTCAAACGTATTTTATTACTTTGTGAACAAACGTTCGGTTTCCAACCTTCAGTGTGCTGCGTGGTGGCGAAGAGGGCAGGGGGCCTGGAGGCAGAGCTGACGTTCAGCACGAGCCCTTCGGGGGAGACCCTTGACCTCTCTGAGCCGTCCCCGCTCCGTGCTGGCAGGCGCACGGGGAGGGCCTGCGCACGGGATGCTGGAGTCTGGCTGGGAGAGCGTGGGCATCGCTCACGTGTGAACACGGGGAACGTTTGTAAGCCAGGAACAGGGAGAAGGAAGCGCGTGTCCCTCTGTGGGACCCAGCCGAGCCCGGGTTAGCGGTTTCGTGTCTCTCACAGAACTTTCTTTCCCTGGCCTCGTCCGTGAGCTCTAAGACAGGAGCAGGACTGCCCACGTATGGTTTGCACACCCAGCTTTATCCCCTGACGGTGGTTCTAAGAGGTTTGTTTTTTGTGGTTTTTTTTAAGATTTTATTTATTCACTGGAGGGAGCGTAAGAGAACAGGAGCGGGGGGGAGGGGGGTAGAACAGGGGCAGTGAGAGGGAGACGCAGACTCCCTGCTGAGCAGGGCACCCGATGCGGGACTCGATTCCAGGACTCCAGGGCCGTGAACCGAGCCAAAGGCAGACGCTTCACTGACTGACCCACCAGGTGCCCCAGTTGTAGCAGTTTTCTGGTTCCTTTAAATGTCCTCTGAGAACCACTTTGAACACCCACGTGGCCCTCTCCCACCTCGAGCCGTGGCCACGGTTGGGCATTCCTTGTCCTGGACACTGCCTAGTGCTGAGTTCCCCGTGGGCGGCGGGCCTCTAGCGGCTCTGATGACCGGCCTAAGGCCCGGAGCCAGGCCCAGGGACAGGTGTCCCAGGTCCCCGGTCCTGGCTTCCAGTCACTCTCTGCAGTGTTCTTACCCATCTTTGGGCATTTTCTGCCTCCTCCCCATGCCCGGTGCTGTCCCAGGCCTTCTGGGGAACGAGGGGTGCCAAAGTACAGAGCTTCCTAAGCCGGATCCCGTCTGCAGGAGACCGGTGCCCTCGGCTCACATCGGGCCAACCCAGGTTCTGCCCTGAGCCTGGCATTGTAGCCTGAACAGCATTCCCAGCACTGAACATGCTCTCCCACCTCCACCTCCCCGGTCCTCTACACCCCCACCTGGCTCTAGAATTAATTCCGGACACGTTGGCTAGGGGTCCCCTGGTGCCGGGCCCCAGGCTGGACCCGAAGGCTCTGGGTCTAAGAGGCGGGCTCTTGGCCTAGCGGGGACAGGCAGGGGGCAGCGAGGGCTCTGCAGCACGGCCTGCCCTGCAACGGCCGGGACCGCATTCACGGGAGGGAGAAGGGAGCCTTGGCAAGCCTGGACAGCCGGCGTCCCTGCGCTGGGTGGGGTGGGGCTCTGCCCTTGTACGGGGGTCCCCATCCCCTTGCACCCTGGCCCCCTTGGCAGGACTAGAGGAATACATGCCCCGGGGCAGCCAGCAGAGACTCCTTCCTCTCCCCTGCCAGCCAGAAACCCCTGCAAGGGACGGCACCAACCAACTCCCTGGGCCCGGGTGATGCCACCTCACTCCTTAGAACAGCCGATCTCCAAGCACACGGATTCACGGTGTCCACACACCTGCATCCCTGTCCTCGGGTACTGTGGGGCCCTCAGGGGGATAGTGTCCAGCTAAAACAACTTTGTGCAGATCCCGGTCTTGGCGCCTGGCGGTGTCGCACACCCATCCTCTCGTCCCTCCTCGTCCTCCCTGCTGCTCTCTGGAGGTCATGTCTAGTAACCTGGAGGTCAGGTCACCGCTGCTTGCCCTGTGTGGCCCACTGGGAGGACCCAGTCCTGCCCTGGGCACTGGGAGTCCCCAGGGGGCCCGGCGGGCCCAGCTGTTAGAGACAAGGGCCACGCAGGAGCACTGAGGACGGGATGCAGCAGATGGTGTGGGAAGTTGGTGCCCCAGACGTGCGAGAGTCCCGCCTCTGGTGCTGCCCTCTCCTGAGGGCCGGGGACGCATGGGCAGAGTGGAGCAAAGGGCAGAGTGGAGCAAAGGGCAGAGTGGAGCAAAGGGCAGAGTGGAGCAAAGGGCACAGTGGAGCAAAGGGCAGAGTGGAGCAAAGGGCACAGTGGAGCAAAGGGCAGAGTGGAGCAAAGGCTTGGTTTCCTCAGTGTTGATCTTACGGGTTTTGCTGACCTCCACGTGGCCCCGACCCCATGATGGTCCAGGATAGTCCCAGCCTAGGACATAAAGACTTTGCCATTCACTGGCCAGTAAGAGGGGAGGGGAAGTCCACCAGGCAGGACCCCAGGCTGTGGGACCTGGGCTGTCCCCGGCCCCGTGGTGGCCTCCCAGCCAGGCGGGGAGGTGGGAGCGCGGTCATCCCAGAACCCAAGGGTCAGGAACAAAGTCACCCCTGTGCTCCGCAGAGCTGGGGGCCTGCAGGCCTGGCTTCTAGTCCTGCCCCGACCTTCTGGGACTGCCTCTCCTGGCCTCAGTTTCCCCACTGGCAGCACAAAGCCTAGACAATACCTAAAATCGTTTCTGAGCTGTCTCATGAGTCTGTCCAGACAGGCTGAACTCTCTCTGAATCCGGGGGGATTTCGTATTCTCCCGAATAATGCATTGTACCGGCTGCAGCATGTTCTGGCGCCGTATCCCTCCGTGTGAGGAGACACTGGGGCCAGAGGAGTGGGCCCGGCCAAGGTTGATGGAAGGCCCCTGGATCCCAGCCAACCAGATGCAGGAGAGGAATGCGTGCCTGTGTAACCGGGAAGGTCACAGTGCACGGAACGAGGAGGGCCGGAGCCAAGACCACACCCGGGCCGAGGGGGTGAGCAGAGACCTGCTCACCGTGACCCACACTCACGGCCAACAGATGACCCCAGCCAAGTGGTGTCCCCGGCCGAGCGCCGTCCTTGTCTTGCAGTAACACCCCAAACCTCTTGGGCCCCAAGCTTGCACGAGCCTTGCATTCCTAGAGGAGAACAAGGGGCGGAGGGAGCTGGTCCCCTTGGCAGCCTGCTGACCTGATGTCCTCGCCTCCCACATGTGGGCCTCGAGGCCAGCAAGGTTCCTGGTGGGACGCGCTCTCTCCGTGCGGGGGCCCGGGGAGACGTGGTGTTCCTGGCGCCTCGGCCCGGGACGGGGGCCCGTCTGGAAAGCAGCGGACACGGGGAGGCGAGCTCGTCGTGAGGCGCAGCGGGGAAGTGATTTTCTTCTGAAAATTAACTTCAGGTCAGAAGGAAATTGAATTTCTTCTCCTGACGGTGGGACGCGCTCGCTGTGGTGCCGGAGGGCTCGCTGGGTTCGGGACGGAATGTTCCCCCACCTGCACAGGTTTCCCAGCCGGTCAGAGGCTCGGGCCTCCCCGCAGAGCCTTCCCGGCGCCCGTCTCTGCCAGCTGGGTTTTAGCCGCTGCCTGAAGTCGCGTTGTACGAGCTTGGAGATTGTCGAGGCTCTGGAAAGCCCGGGGGCCACGGGCAGGTCCCAGGGGTGCAGCGGAGCAACAACCGCAGCCGCTGTTCCCGGTGTCCCCTGGGGGACAGGGATGTCTTCTCGCCGCGAAAGTGTCAGGTCCAGGCGTGGCTGGAGTGAGACTGGACAGCTCTGGGCCTGGGAGATTCCGGAAGTCCCTGCAGGATGGAGGTCCGCCCTGTGGGGACGCGGGCTGTTCCTTGCTGGGTGGGGCAGACGGCCGTCTGTCCAGCACGAGCTGTAGCTCCTACTGGTGCCTCAGAACCTGCGGCTCCGGCGGCGCCTGGCTGGGGCGGGGTGCCGTCCGCTGCGGAGCATAGTGGGGAGGGTCTGTGGCCGATTCAGTGCTCCCGGGGCCTGGAAGAAGACCCCTGAGGGTTGGGCAGTCTGTGGAGCCTTTCAGATCCTTGGAGAGGGTCACGTTCTCCACATGTGACTTGAACATCACACCTCGTATCTATTCTGTTCCTGGAACTCAGTTTCCACTCATCCTCCCCACTGTCCACCGTCACCACGCCCACCACCCTTACCACCACCTCCACTGTGCCTCCCCCCCAGCAACGACGACCACCACCACCGGCTTTACTACCGTAATTATTTCCCTCACCTTTACCGCCGCTGCACGCTGGCCTCCCGGACCAGACCACTGCACGTCCCACTAGCAGAAAGTGATTAGAGTCAAGGATGTCTTGGGAGCCTCCAGGGGGCTTTGAAAGATCCTTGAACCTGTCACCAACCTTGCCCCCCATCCCGTTCCTGTGGGTTCAGGGCCCTAGATCCCTGCAGAGGGGCTGCCCAGGCTCAGATCCCTGCCTGTCCCCTGCCTCCGGGGGCCCTCGGATCCTCAGTTCTCAGTTGGAGAATGTGCCTGGTGTGTCGGGGGTGCTGTTACACAACCAAACGCCTGGAAACTTGTGAAACTGCCATGAGCTAATGTGATCTGAAAGGTTGGACGTGCCGGCCCGTGTCTGTGGGTGTATCTGCTTGAGCTCTCCTGGGATATTTACCCAGAAAGGTACACAGCAGCTTGTTCTGGTGACGCGCATGCCCAGGGCATCCCCCAGAGCCACATGGCCTCCCCCGCCCCCGGGCACCTGCATGGCCTCTGACCTGACCCGGTGCAGCGGTGACCCAGCATCTGGCTGGCTTCATGTCCACGGACAGCTGGTGGGGGCGCAGTGAGGCCCCAAGCTCGAGCTCGAGCTCCTGAATCACATCTTACTAACACCCAAGCACCCGAAATTTTACTGAAATCCAAGCACCCAAAAATAGTGAAGTGAGAGTGAGTCAGTGTAGGGCAGGGAGCGCGTGTCTCCTGGCTTTGCGCACGTGCGCTCCTGTTGGAAGCCCTGGCTGAGCCCTTGCGCGGCCGCTTCCCAGTCGTGGGCTTCCTCGGAGCGGCTGCAAGGGGCTCATCCCGGCTGGAGAGCTGTAGTAGAGTCTCTAGGAAGACCCGTGAGTGGTTGTGAAATTGTCAGGGGCCTGAAATCGGCCACGTGGGGGTCTGCGCTACAGAAGGACCCGCAGCCACCAGAGCTGATGAGCAAACATTACCCAGGACATCCGTGGGCCTGGGGCGAGTGGCTGATGCCCCAGTTCCTTATCCGTAAAATGGGCATGCCCATAGCAGCGCCTCACCAACAGTGAGCACCCTGCCTGGGGTTTTATGGAGACGATTCGGTTGAGTGCTCCTAGGAGCCTCTGAAGGACACACCATTATCACGCAGGGCTTGCAGAAGAGACTCAGAGGGAGGTCAGTCACTAGGGCTGCAACCCTGGGGACTCAGATTCAAACCCAGGCCCCCACTCTCGGCCAGCACGGTGCCTCCTGCTTCTGTACGAGGCTGGACCCTCACCTCCTTGTGTCAGCAGCATCCGCGCCTCTCCCTTGCTCCTGGTGTCCCAAACATCAAGGAAGTGCAAATCACCCAGTCCCTCTGGGCTTTAGGTGCCCACCCACGGAGGAAAGGGTCTTCTGTTTTAACCATCTTAACCTTTTTTAAGTGTACAGTCCAGTCATGTTAACAGTATTCATGTTGTCGTGCAAAAGGTTTCCAGAACTTTTTCATCTTGCAGAACAGAAACTCCACACTCGTTAACCAACAACTCCATCCCTCCTTCCCCCAGCTTCTGGGAACCAGCCGTCTACTTTCTGTCTCTATGACTTTGATTCATTTAATTCCACGGAAGTGGAATTTGGATTAGGATTTGTCTGTGTGTCTGGCTTATTTCACTCAGCATCACGTCTGCAAGGTTTATCCATGTTGTGGCAGGTGTCGGGATCTCCTTCCTTGTAATAGTTGAATCATACTCCGTTGTATGGATAGGGCCCATTTTGTCTATCTAGGCCTCTGTCGGTGCCTGCTTGGGTGCTGCCATCCCTTAGCCATTGTGAGTAATGCTGCAGTGAACACGGGTGGGCAAATATCCATTCCAGATCTTGCTTTCAATGCTTTGGGGCATCTACCCAGAGGTAGAATTGCTAGACATGTGCTCATTCTATTTTTCTTTTCTTTTTTTTTTGAGGAATCTCCACCCCGTTTTCCCTAGCAGTTGCATCAGCAGGGCCTAAGGAGTCAAATTTATCCACGTCCCTGCTAACACGGGTTACTTTCTGGTTTTTGTTTGTTGTTGTTTTGTTTTGTTTTTGTTTTTTTACAGTAGTCGTCCTAATGGTCATATCTCCTTGTGGGTTTGGTTTGCATTTCTCTAACGATTAGTGGTAATGACCAGGCTTTCATTATACTTATTAGTCATCTGTATATCATCTTTGGAGAAACATCAATTCAAGCCCTTTCCTCATTTCTTAGCCAGGTCATTTGTTTTGTTGGTGTTGAGTTGTAGGAGTTCTTTATGTATTCTTGATATTAACCCCTTTTTGGCTACGATAAGTAAGTATTTTCTCCCACTCTGTAGGTTGTCTTTTCACCGTTGGCTGTTTCCTTTGATGCACAGACATGGTCCCATGGGACTAATTTCGCTTTTTGTTGCCTGTGCCTGTGCCTTTCATGTCATATCTAAGAAGTCATTGCCAAGTCCAATGTCACGAAGCTTCCCCCTGGTTTCTCCTGGGAGTTTTATAGTCTTAGGAGTTACACTTGAGTCTTCAATCCATTTTGAGTTAAAATTTGTATATGGTGCAAGATAAGGGCCCAGTTTCATTCTTTTGCATATGGAGATGCAGTTTTCCCAACACCGTTTGTTGAAGAGACTGTCTCTTCTCCCACTGAGTGGTCTCAACGGCCTCACTAAAGATCACGTGGCCATGTACACGAAGGTTTACTTCTGGGCTCTCTTTCCTATTCCACTGGTTTATTTGTTTGCTTTTATGCCTGTACCACACTGTTTTGATCATGGGATCTTTGTAGTAAGTTATGAAATCAGGGACTGAGAGTCCCAAGCCTTACTCCTCTTCAAGATTGATCTGGCTATTTGAGGCCCCTTGAGTGCTAGGATGGATTTTTCTATTTCTGCAAGAAGTACCCCTGGAATTTTGATAAGGATACATTGAATCTGTACATCACTTTGGGTAGCATTGGTAGCTTAATGATATTGTTTGCCATTCCATGAACATGGGATGCCTTTCCATTTACTTGTATCAGCTTTCATTTCTTTCAGCAAAGTTTTGTAGTCTTCAGTATAGCAGTCTTTCACCTCCATAGCTAGGTGTATTTTTTTTTTAAGATTTTATTTATTTATTTGACAGAGATCACAAGTAGGCAAGAGAGGCAGGCAGGGAGAGAGAGGAAGAAGCAGGCTCTCCACAGAGCAGAGAGCCCGATGTGGGGCTCGATCCCAGGACCCCGGGATCATGACCTGAGCCAAAAGCAGAGGCTTTAACCCACTGAGCCACCCAGGCGCCCCGTAGCTAGGTGTATTTTTAAATATTTTATTCTTTTTGATGCTATTATAAATGGAATTTTGAAAAAATTTCCTTTTTGGATTGTTCATTGTTAAGGTAGAAAAATGCCATTGATTTTTATGTGTTGATTTTTCTTTTTTTAAGATTTTATTTATTTGAGAGAGAGGCAGTGAGAGAGCATGAGCGAAGGAGAAGGTCAGAGGGAGAAGCAGACTCCCCATGGAGCTGGGAGCCTGATGCGGGACTTGATCCCGGGTCTCCAGGATCATGACCTGAGCCAAAGGCAGTCGTCCAACCAACTGAGCCACCCAGGCGTCCCTATGTGTTGATTTGTATCGGGCACCCTAGCTGAATATGTTTATTAATTCCAACAGTATTTTGGGGGGTCTTTAGGGTGAGAAAAGGGTTTAAATAAAACCTGCTTTAAGGCCCTTCCTCATGACTGTCCATCATTTTGTGACTCCAGGCAGGGCCTGTGGTTACTATGAGAGAGAGGCGCTCTGTTTTGCAAGGGGGTTTGCCTCAGTTTGTGGCTTGCTTTTAAAGTCAATCCAACCCAATCTTTACTGGCAGATGACTGTGTATCAGGCACCTGCTTCCCATGAACTCGATGATCTCAAGCTCTAGCCTCATTCATCTATCAGATGGGGGCACAGAGGTGGGGAGAGGTTGACCCACATGGGTCTGGCTGACCCAGAGCCAATGTTCCAGATATCTTCATACTCAGCTTTCCCCCTTTATTACATGTCCCTGCTCAGAAGAAAAGAGGACTCCCCCAACTCCACTGGCTTTCATGGAGACATATGCAGGATGTCTTGCGAATGAGTAATTTTGTGAACGTAGAAAGGCACCTGGAATTCCTCAGACTCTTTCCCTTGCTTTGCCAGAAGCAGAGGTCCGTCCGCCCCCCTTTTCCTCCCTCATTCAGGAAGTATTTTTTTAGCACCTACTGTGTGCTGGGCCCAAGCACAGGGGTGCCGTGCAGAGCCAGGCCAGCCAGCTCCCAGCCTCGTGGGGCTCCTGGGAGGTGCAGAAGAGCCCAGGATGGCTCTATCCCTCCCCATTCAAGCTGAGCCCCAGTGCTGACCCTCTCACTTAACTGGGAGCGTGTGTGTCTGACATGAACCTTCAAATCCTGGGCCATTAATGGGCGAGCTTTAAAGATGATTTCTCCTGTTTCAAAATGAGATTGGCTTTGAGCCCCAAGCTCCTCCGTGGGCTGTCTAAAATTAGAACCCCGTTGACAAGGCAATCTTTGTCAGGGGCCCACGGCTTGCACTAGGGAAGCAGGGAAATGTCAACAGTACATTTTCTGTGTCAATTTTGAGTTTTTTTGAGAGGCCTGGGGAAATGGCAACTCAGAGCAAATGTTCACTGTTTCAAAAGCTTTCAGAGTCCAGCCCCTCGGCAGCAATATCATTAAAGTGTCAGATTTATAAGGAGCCGGGTCTGTGTTGGGGAGAGTGGCCTCTGCCCCCTCCTGTGTAGACAGGATTCGGTCGGGACGTGCGATCCGGGCGGGACGTACGGCTCACAGCTGTGATGGGATAAGCTCCCCATCTCCCATGGGACCTGCGCTTCCCTGTCCTCTTCATGTCCCTTTTGTTTCAAGGACAGTCCTGGGGCTGACCTCACTGGTGGGGACACTCTGGGCTCAAGAACTCGCCTGGGAAGGCCAGGAAGCAGACACCTGTCGCTGGGTGTGTAGATGACATGCCAGCAAACCGACTGAGCAGAGACGAGTCCCTAGGCACCAGCCATCGGGCGGGGAGTCGTGCCCCGTGCTGGTTGTGGCCTCCACGCTGGTGCTAGCCCGGCGTCCAGGTGCGCCGGCCGGACGTGCCCAGAGACCAGCTGCTCCAGCACAGATGCGTGTGCTCAGGCCGGGCACGGTGCCCTGTTTTCACGTCGTCCCCTGGATGTTGTTCACATTGGTCTCCGCCACTGTGGGGGCCAAGAAGGGCACCGGTGATGGAGTGTGCATGCAGAACTTGGCCCAGGGACACTGTGTAAATAGTGCTGTCATCTCTGTGGGAGTGGGGGCCCGTGGTCCTTTGCAGACCCCTGGGGCCCAGCTCTCACAGTGTCTGCGGCCTGCTGATAAGGTCTTTCCACCCCGCTGCAGGCCTCTCTGTCCCGCCCTCCCGACATGCCCGCTCCTGCTCGGTGCCCCGGCCCCAGCTCTCCTTCAAGGCCTGTCTGCGGCTGGGGGTGTCCCGGGCAGGCCCTTCCTTCCCAGCCCTGGCCTGCCTTAGGCCTGGTTGCCACAAGCCAAGGAGCACCTGCTTGTGCTTCGGGCTGGGTCCTTCGAAGACTGTGTCCCGGGGACAGAGGCTGGGTCTTTTATCAGAGCCCAGCCTCTGGCCGACGCTGACCAGGCTGGGGAGCGTTCACAGGGACAACTCAGCACCGGGCTGCTTCCCTTCTTGACGCCTCTGAAACCTTAGGGTACGGCCTTGGTGAGCCACAAACTGTACCACCCACCTCCCAGCGACTGGCTCACCAATACACCTCGTAGCTTCTTAAAACCGACAAAGCCTGGCTCCTGACCCCATTTACAGGGGAGGAGAGTGAGGCCAGAGGGAGTCTGAGGGACTCGCCCGAGTCATGGTGGTGATGTCTGCTTCTCAAGCCCCTGTGAGTGTGGCCTTTGTTGGAACTTGCCGGCTTTGCCGATGGGATTGACGTAAGAATCTTGAGATGGGATCCTCGAGGGTCGGGGTAGGTCCTGACTCCAGTGACAAGTGTCCTTATCAGAGATGAAAGTAGAGGAGACCCAGAAGAGAAGGCCTGTGGTCAGTGAATGGAGGGCAGTGACCACAAGCCGAGGCCTACTGAGGCCCCTAGGAGCTGGAAGGGGCAGGAGGGACCCTGTCCCAGAGCTGCCGGAGGGAGCACAGCTTGCTGACCCCTGGATGTGGGGCTTCAAGCGTCCAGAACTGGGAGACAGCACATTTTTTGGCCATTCAGTACGGCCGCCTCAGGACACTTACACAGCCACTGAGAAGAGTTGAGGCCTGAGAACCGTGTGTCCGCTTTCTCCATTGACACCCTTCTTCCCCTTTAAGGTTGCCAGAGCCTGGAGCCCTGTCCTTGGAGACCCCATGCCCTGGGAGCAGGACAGCCTCGGCCCAGGACCAGCTAATGAGAGTGGTGGAAGTAAGGACTGGCTAACAGTACGTGGCAGCTGGGCCCTGAGCTGGGTCGTCTGAGCTGTGCCCTGTCCCCCCAGGTGCGGGCCATGAGGCTCTCCTTCGTCGGGGAGCTGGGCTGGGAGTTGCACGTGCCCAGGCCAGCCTGCGTGCCCGTGTACCAGGCTGTGATGACCGCGGGCGCCAAGCATGGCCTCGTCAACGCCGGGTACCGGGCCATCGACTCCCTGAGCATCGAGAAAGGTGTGTGCAGGGGTCACACGGTGCCGGTGGGCTGCCCAGAGCCATGCTGCAGGCACGGAACTGTCGCCCCCCAAACTTCTTTCCTGCCCTGCTCTGTTTCCCACTTACCCCTTATGCCTGCTTCCCCAGCCCACGGCCCCTGCCCCTGCACCCTTCCTGCGCTGCCTGTGAATGCGGTCTCCCACACAGGGCCTGGGGACGGTGCTGGGGTCCCTGACACCTGTACTTGGAGGGCGAGCGGGAGACGTGCTTGCCCGGGCTTGTGGGGACGGGGCCACAGCTGGGTTGGGCCTCAGTTCCTGGGTGTCCCTGGGAAATCTGCTCCCCGGGTCCCTCCCCAGTGTCTCAGCTAACAGTGCAGAGGCTGAGGGCTTGCCCAGGGGACCTCGTGCAGGTGAGGATGCCTCCCCCCCAACCCTGGGGCCTTCAGAGGAGCCCATGCCCCACCCCTGCAGGCCACTGACCCTGGGCTCTCCTTCCCCGCACAGGCTACCGGCACTGGCACGCAGACCTGCGCCCCGATGACAGTCCCCTGGAGGCAGGCTTGGCCTTCACCTGCAAGCTCAAGTCGGCTGTGCCCTTCTTGGGGCGCGAGGCCCTGGAGAAGCAACGGGCTGAGGGCCTCTGCCGACGCCTGCTGTGCCTGACAGTGGATGAGTGAGTAGCTGCGGTCCTGTGTCCAGGGGACATGGCGGGGGGGTATAGCTCAGTGGTAGAGCATTTGACTGCAGGGGACATGGCGGGGGCACACCCTCCTCAAACAGAGCTTTGGAAAGAGAAAGGTGGGCCACAGAGCCACCTCCGCGGGTGTGGATTCAGGCCGAGGTCCAGAGTCCCAGTCTCTGCGCGGTGACCTCCAGCCGTGTTCTGGTTCCGTCCTCCCACTGCCCGGGATGTGGCGGGTGGGGGATGGGAGGGAGGCTGGGGTGAAACGACCCTCCCCACTTCCAGACGGAGACCTTGGGTGCCAGGGGACAGGGTCCCTTGGCCCGGGACAGAGAGCCCACGCTGTGGGGACCCACAGCCCCCCTCCACCCAGGGGTGGCTTTGAGCAGGTCACTCTGCTCTGTCCTTGGGAGCTGGGCCCGTGCTGTCGCTGGATTCCACTTGGGCTTGGCGACTCTGAAATGACACCACCAGGCTGGTGTCGGCCCCACCACGGCGCCGCGGGAATCTGGGTAGCAACAGGCCGGGCTTGGTTGATTTGCTGCTGACAGGAGGCCCCAGGTGGAGCCGCTTCTCCCGTCCAAAGAAGTGTCAAGAGCTTCAGGGTGGGGTGGGGGACAGAGAGGGAGCAGAACTGTGGCTTGTCATCGTCCTGCTGCTTCTCCCTGGGCTCCCGTCACCTGGGCCCTCGTCAGGCTGCTTGTCCACCACCTGGGTCTCCGGGGAGGGGACGGAGCTGCAGCTGGGGTCTGTGGAGCCCCTCCACCCGCTGGCCTCCAGAAAGTGCCTGCAGCCTGATGCCCGGAGCTCGGAGCTTCTGGAACGGCCCCTGCCACAGCCCGGCTCGCCTGCCCAGGTGTTCTCTGCCATAAGATCCACCCAGAGCTGTGCCCAGGGAGGTCCAGTCCTGACGAAGGACATGGTCAGGAGTTGTGGGGAGCTGCCCCTCTGCTCTGGGCCCCGGGCCACGCGGGGACCCTGGGCCTGTCTCCTCATCAGCCAATGGCACGTGCTCTGCAGGACTGGGTGGGATGAAAGAGTCAGGATGTGCCACGGACCCCCCGCCGGTCCCAGCCTTTTCCCTCAGACAGTCTCAGAGGCCACTGGACCCTGCCTGCGCAGACCCACGGCCGCGTCAGCATCGGGTCCCAACCTGGCTCCCCCGACACGGCCCTGGGCACAGTCCGGCTCTCCGTCGACAGCACGAACGAGGCGCCCCGACTGGCTGGTGACTTCCAGGCACTGGTGTGGCTGTGATTGCGGGGTCATCTCTGTCATTTCTGTTCTGAATTCCCAAAAATGTGTGGCCAACACTCATTCCTTACGCGCACTAAAGAAAAGGACATTTGCTAGATGATGTGTCGTGCTGTGAAAAGAGCGCCAGGCAGAGGATAGCAGCCTTGGGGGCATAAGGTTCTAAACTGTTCAGAAGTCAGCGAGAACCAGTGGAGAGGTGGGCCTTTCCCAAATACCCACGACCTGTCTGCAGACCCGGCAGTCAGAGCCGGCTACGGTCTTCTCCGCGCGGTCTGGAGCCCGGGCGCAGGCATGCTGGGGGCACTGGGTTGGCTCCGGGCCACACAGGTCCCCCCTCTTGGAGGCTCTGGGGCCCCAGCCTTGTCTCTTGCTTCTTCCAGAAAGGTGCCCATGTTCGGCCTGGAAGCCATCTGGAGAAATGGCCAAGTGGTGGGCCACATCCGGAGGGCTGACTTTGGGTTCGCCATTGACAAGACCATCGCTTACGGCTACATCCGGGACCCCAGCGGTGGGCCGGTGAGTCGAGCCCCTCACCCCCAAGGGAAGCCGGGCTCCTCACCAGACGCCCCGGGATGCATGTACCCCTGTATCAAGCTGGGGGAGGGGGGTGGATTGGGGGGGGGTCTCCTGGCAGGGTCAGGGCTGTTTCTGTGTTTTCTGTCTGAAAGAATCTGACTTTGGGAGCTCCAGGCTTCTCTGGGTCAGACAGAGCCTCGGCCTAGGGCTGGTACCCTCTGCACCAACAGCCTGGGGTGGACACTGGACACCTGACTGTCCTCCCAGGACCCCCTTCCTGTCCTCTCTCCCCTCATCTCAGAGGCGCTCTAGGCATGGGGGACACGTGCATCCATGCACATTGCACACACAGACTTGTGTGCAAGCATGGGCACAGTTTGCCACGTGACCCCCGTTCTTCCCTCCATGCTGGCGGGGGAGCAGGGGCGGAGAAGGGGCCCACTGAAGGCCGGGAGGGGTCAGAGCCCAAGGGGGTTCTGGAAGCTCTTGCCAGACAGCTGGTCCCAAGGGGATCCCTAGAGGGTCACACGGCATGGGCTGGGCCCTGTGGCTCAAGAGAGGAGGAAGGAGCTCACTGTCACGGAACCCTTGTGGACATACCGGCTTGCGTCCCTGGAGCACCATGCGAGCCCTGTGACAGCTGGGAAATGGAGGTGCTGGAAGGCTCTGGCTGCAGGGCCTGGAAGCCTATCCAGCTGGGACTGAGCTTTCCTGCCTGAGCCGAAGCTGTTCTCGGAGAACTCTGGGATGTGGTCCCCCCCCCACCCCCAAAAGAGAATCTAGAGGGTCAGCAAGGAGGAGGCGGGGTGTGAGTCAGATGGTCCAGGCAGGGGTACAAGGGACAAGCTGGGCCTCGGGAGGGGGTGGGATGCAGAAGCTCCCATCCTGGGCCACTGGGGGTCCTGGGCCCTGGGCTGCCTGTCCTGCATGGCTGGGAGAGGAGTCCTCTATGTCTCAGAGCACGGCCCAGATGCCCTGTCCGTGGCTGGGCCCTGGGTGTCGTCTCTGGGCTGAGAACAGGACCCCTGAGCGAGGCCAGCATGCCCAGGGCCTGGGCACACCGGGCTGTCTCCTGTTGCCCGGTTTCCCAGGGATCTGCAGCTTCTGGGGCAGGAGGTGTGCTGTGTCCTGGGGGAGAAACCCCAAAGTCTGGCTGCCAGACTTTGGCTCTGCTGGGCCACATGTGGTCAAGTCCCACTTGGGGCCTTACCTGCTCAGGACAGCCCCTAGGTCCGGAGGGGGGCCCTTGGCACAGAGAGGCATTTGCCTCAGGTGGGTATGAGCCCTGCACCCAGCAGGTGACGAGGGACCCCCACCCCCTCCTCTCCTGCATTAGGTCTCGCTGGACTTTGTGAAGAGTGGGGAGTACGCTCTGGAGCGGATGGGAACGACCTACCCTGCCCGGGCTCACCTCAAGTCCCCCTTCGACCCCGACAACAAGAGGGTGAAGGGGATCTACTGATGTCCCCACGGGCGGAGCCTCTGCCGATCAGGAGGCCGAGACCTGCTCTGTCCCTCGCTGACCCTCCACACAGGGCCCGCCTCCCTGACCCAGGACCCGGACCCAAACCCGAACCCGCACATGGGTCCTCCCTGCTCTTAGCCCAGGCCGGCCAACCCCCCAAACAGATGCCAGCCGAGGGGACAGAAGACCCTGAGGGTCTGTCCTGTGGTCACTGACCAAGCGATGGTCCCTAGTCCACCCTTCCCCTCCCCCCAAAGCAAACGCGCACGGTCTCGGGCTCAGGCCGCGGGCCGTGTGGCCCCCACAAGCTCCCGGGAGGATGCTGAGTTAGCACTCGGTAAGCCCGGTGAGAAGGCAGGGAGGCCGAGGTCCACCCGGCAACCCCAGCCTGCCTGCGGCACAGCCCCAGAGAGTTTCAAGGTGCACCTGGAATTAGGGACAGAGAGGACTGACCAGTACTGCCCGCTGTGGGCGCAGCGGGGGAGGCAGAGAGCAGGTGCTCGGTCCCTGCAGTCGGGCCGCCGGGCAGGAGGTGGGCAGGCGAGGGAGCCTGGAAAGCGAGCCCTTCTGGCCTCGACCTGCTCCTCACGCGGGAACACCTTCTGGCCAGCGGCCTCTCATGCCGAGGCTAGCAGGAGCAGGGCGTGGGAGGGGTCTCCCCTCGGTGCCCTCCCTCACCCATGTGGAAGGCCCACCTCCCGCCTTGACTGCCCCAAGCGCACCTCGTCCGTTAGGTCCGTAAGGGAGGGGCGGGCGGACAGAACGCGGCCTTGGTCCTCGTGATTGGGATGTGGTTCCTGTCCTTGACTTTCTTGTCCTGTGGTCCTGGGGGAGGACCTCGCACAGGGTCTTGAGCAACTCCCTCGGCCCCCTTCTCTGGGCTTTCGGAACTCAAACGTCTACCGGCCTGACCCTCCTCCCTGCCTTCCATCCCCGGGTCCTGGGTCCCTCCTGCTCTGCCTCGTCCCCCCTGCCTCCCGGATCACACCCCCAGGACGTCGATGGCCACCGGGCAGCCCCAGCAGAGCTGCGCTGTGCGGGCCTGCCCAGGCAAGCCTGATCCTCGGGAGCAGAAGGCGACAGATGCGTGGGGACGGGGAGGACGGGATTCCCGCGGACATACACCAGAAGCAGCCAGCTGACTGGGGGGTAGGCAGGCTCTGGCAGTCCCTGGCTGATTTCAGAGGCTCACACCCCTGGAACTGGTCAGGCTAATAAAGTTGAAGTCGTGGGAAGACGTTTGGGTTTTAGATGGCCTTTGGAAAGCTTTTTGGCCCCCTCACTAGACCGCAGGCCGGGGAGCTTGGGCCTCTGGCTTTGACACGCTTCAGGCAAACGAGCACCTGCAACCCCTGCCCCCCCAGGCAGGCCTGGCTCCTGCCGGAGAGGGTCTGGGGGAAGCCAAGTGGACCCCGAGGAGCCAGAAATGGAGAGGAGGGGAGACAGCTTCCCCGACGGCC
>PISX010001102.1:48592-215209 GCA_004024625.1 Mellivora capensis | reverse complement strand
GCCCTCTTCTTCCCTTTCCCCACAAGCCCCTCTGGCATATAGGCTGACTTTGGGAGGTTTCCAGGTTCCCCTTATTGTTTATGTTGCTCTCATTTCCCCTGAGGAACAGGGTGGGAGGCATATATGGTGTCTGGGGGTGTCAGCCTGGGGCACGTTATATGTAGACCCCACAGAGGACGTAGGCTGGACTCTGTTGCTACTTTGCCTGATGTGGTTGGCGACTATCCTGATGTCTTCTGAGTCCTAGATTACTCTTGCCCCAAACTGTTCTCTTCTAGCTTGGATCAAAAATGCGCTCCACTCTGGTTCAATCCTCCAGTGTGTGTCTGAGTTTCCCAAGATTTCAAGTAGCCTGAAAGGGACGAGACTCAGGGATCCACCCAGCCCCGGCCAGGACTGGATGGAGTAGACTTGGAAACCTCCCAGTGGCCAAGAGCTTTTATTCCTCTTGGAAAAATCAGGTTGAAACTCAAACCAGTACCCCAAGGGATTCGAGGCAAGTGTCTCCAGAGGTATTAGGAAGATAGTGTTCTCAACACCTGTAGATCTCGTTGAGTCATTCGTTGCCACCCACATTCCGGGAAAGGAGGCATGTCATTCAAATGACCAAGCCCTCTATCACTTAAGAGGAACAAGGATTAGAACCATCAATGCCTAGGAAATCCCCTGCAGTCTCTGAAATCCTCGGAATTGGGTCAGCATTGCATAACCATTCTTCATTGCCAGCATGCTGGTCACTCTCCTTCCAGTCAGAGTATCCTCCAGGCCCCTACCAGCCTTGCTCTATCAAGTCACCTCTCTCCTCCCAGGATTTCCCCCTCCTTCGGCTGCTCTCTCCTTCCCAACCTTGTGGAGAGCAGTGGCACCAGTTGTCTTAGAAAGAACTGAAAAACCAATCAATGCTGGAAGTGTGGGTGTCTGATCGATCCTGTCTCTTCCAGGAGTATTTGTATCTTACCTAGAGATTTAAGCCTTAGGCCAAAAATACTGAGATTTTATTTAATGGGCTTAATGGGAGAATTTTAGGCATGGACTGAAAATAGGAAAGGGATTTTAAAGGCAAAGCGGCCTCGACAGGGTTGATGAAAATCATGCTAAGTAAATGGGTATAGAGTTGGCGGGGTCGTTGCCTGCAGGCTCCTTCCTCTATACAGGAGGCAGACCTGAGGAGAATGTCTCAGGCTGAGACATTCTGCCGGGTGTCCAGGAAAAGCCAACAGAGGGGTCCCAGGAGATCCCTGGGGAGTCTCCCTACAGGCAGATGAGACAGACATCCAAGTTGCTTACCTGTATCTGTGATGACAGCCCAGAATTTGATGCAGTGCCCTCAAGCAGGAAGTTGGGCTTTTCCATTCAGTTCATTTATCCAACAAATGTTTAGGAAGTGCTGACACATGGTCTCCAGGCCCTCCCAGCATCCAGGATACAGTGGAGACAGGTGCTCTGACACGCACTCTGGTGGAGTGTAGCTAGTGCCCTGCCAAGGGAAGGGCAGAGACTCTAGGCTAGGAGCGGGGAGGGACACCTGGCCAAGATGTGGGGGCTCAGGGAAGGCTTCCAGCGGTGGTTCCTTCTGAAACCCGAAGGGCCTAGCCAAGGGAAGGGTGAGGTGAAAATGGAAGAGAACGCTGTTCTAGACAGAAGGAATGGCAAGACAGCATGGCACTCCTGAGACCCACAAGTGACAGGGTTTGGCTGGAGTCTAGGGGGTGAGTGCAAGCAATGTGCGTGCGTGCGTGCATGTGTGCACGTGCCTATGTGCGTGTCTGGTGGCAGAGCAGGGACTGGGTGGTAGGGAGGATAGAAGGAGGAGGGCTGAGGCTGGGGAAGTGGGAGAGGCATCCATGTTGAGTCTCCTGAGGGCAGATGGGAGCCACTGAAAGATTTTAAACTGGGAATAACACAGTCAGCTCTAAAAAGATCCTTCTGGTTTCTTCTGAGAGAAAATATGAGAATAGGGCAAGACAGGAGCCAGGACACCTAGTCGGGAAGTGGTCATGGAGGCAATGGTGGCCTGCATCAAGGCAGTGGTGGCGCAAGTAAGATGTGGGTGGGCTGGAGAGGTCAACAGAGTTAAAGTGACATCACGTAAGAGCCAAGGATGGCACTTGAGGTCTGGCCTGGCCACCCGAATTGATGGCCAGGAGGAGCAGGTTGGGCATGGAGGGGAGGGGTGGGGATGATGAGGTCATCATTTTCTTTAGATTCCTCTGGGTTTGGTCATTCTTTGTGTCTGGATTAAGCAATTATGAACTCTAAAATGCAGTGTCATCCTACCTTTATTGAGTGGGAGGAGGGCCATGTTTTCCAGTTCACTGAATGTAAAGCCCTCAAAGACTAATCAGATATTGGAGATGAAATCAGAAGCTAGGGATGCTTATGATGCAAAGTGTGGTTCTTAACTCTGATAATGTTCTCAGTGGGGTGACAAAGTAAAACTAGTCAGTCCGGGAGGACATTACTCTCATAGGACATTACTACTAATAACTATGAACTAGTTTTGGTCAATCCTACTGGAACAAAACTCATATCTTCACACCAGCTCCACCATCTAGAGGATTCTCTGACACCGGAGACTGTATTGACTTTTGCCATTTTCTACATATCTGGTGTATATCCTGGGACTTAGCCCAGCACGATGGCCAGGAGAGGGACTAGGGTAGTCACATCCCCTCTTCCTCCCTCCTCCTGGGTAGAATGGAGGGAGCCAGGCTACCTTTACTTTTTTTCACCCCATGCCTTCTGCTGCTCCAGCCAGAGGACCTGAGAGGCCTTCACCTACTTTGGGAGGGACTTTTAAGAACAAAACCTTTGCCCCTTCCCCAGAGCACATCTAGCAACATCACCCTTGGGTCGTTCATTTCAAATGAGAAAAAAAAAAAGTACGTGGCCTCAGATGTGAGGGTTTCTTGGGTCACATGCCTCATGTTGGGAGACTAGTATAAGTAGTATATAACTGGGTGCAGTTGAGACATTAGTCTTATGTAGATGGTGGCCCCTGCTTCTAGATTCTCTTAAACTCTTAATCCACCCAAGCCCATTCTGGCCCTCTGAGCAGACTCACAGCAGACTCTGACCCCCTGTTTCTCAGCAGCCCTGAGGAAGAGCAGAGCCCTACTTTGGTTTCCCTGGTACCTTGGGCTAAGGCAAGAGTTAAACTGGACTCTGTGGGGCTCATCCTCTAGATCTTCCACTGGCAGAGGAGAAACTCTATAGGCAGACCTTGTCCTAACCTAGCAGGTGTTTGCTCGGAGAGCTGGGATGCTTCTGAAAAGAGCCAGAAGCCAGGGCACCTGGATAGCTCAGTGGGTTATGCCTCTGCCTTCAGCTCAGGTCATGATCTCAGGGTCCTGGGATTGAGCCCCGCATTGGGCTCTCTGCTCAGCAGGGAACCTCCTTCCCTCTCTCTCTCTGCCTGCCTCTCTGCCTACTTGTGATCTCGCTCTGTCAAATAAATATATAAAATCTTAAAAAAAAAAAAAAAAAAGAGCCAGAAGCCATCTGTGTCCATGAGAGTGATCAGTGGGACCTGAATCCTCCTCTGTGAATTTTCTAGTCTATAGGCTGTGACCTTGGGGGTTCTAGGACAAAGGTCTCTAAAGAGTCAGACCCATGAGTGAGGAGGGGAGACAAGGGCTTGTGCTGGAAGTAACTTGCCTGAAGTTTCCTTCTGACTCTATATTCTCCTCTCTGGATCTGGATTGGTTCCCCACCCTTCCTTGCAACCCTTGTCTTCCTTGGACAGTAAGCCAGACAGACTGCTTTGTGAGCCTCTGGCTGCCCACTGCTTCTCGTGAGAGGCTGAGGACTAGGACCATCTCCAACTGCCCAAACCCAGAGTGGAATGAAACCTTCAGCTTCCAGATCCAGAGCCAAGTGAAGGTGAGACTCAGAGGATGCCTTGTGTCTGTCAGCCTTGCCTACATTTCTATTCCCTTCCATAACTGCTTGTCCTTCTGTTTGCTTATGTGTCCCTCTTATGTCTATTTGTCTTTCTTCCCACCTACTTCTTCTCCTCCCAGTGACCCATCTTCCCACTCACCACTCCTTCATGAGGCCTGCCTCATGTTTGTCCCTCTGAGTCTACTTATCCTTCTACCTTCTTTCCTTTCTCTCTTGTCCTTCTACCTAATTGTTGCTAGAATTTGTGGTTCCTGCTGCAAAACTGAGCGTGCTTGCCGAACATGCTCCAAGTAGGAAAATACAGGGAGGGGGAAGGCCATTCTATTCACTAGGTCCGAGGCCAGTCTAATTCCAGCAGAAGGGCTTTCCCTATCTTAACTCCTTTTTAGAAGGCTTTATTATTTTTAATTCCTTGAATGTCTATTCTTTCATTTGTTGGGCTACTGTTTCATGGTGTTGGCCTTTCTCAGATATATGGCAGTTCTCCTACCAGAGAATTCTCCTTTGAGCATACTGTGCTGTGGACCAACTCAGTATGTTTTGCTTTGTTTTGTTTTGTTTTTTTGCCCTAACATGGGGCTGAAACTCATGACCATGAGATCAAGCTGGGCCGAGATCAAGAGTCAGACACTTAACTGACTGAGCCATCCAGGTCCTCTCTCAGCAGAATGCTCCTAAAACAAACTTGGTCCTCATCATAGGGGTATCAACGCTAGTCTTGGGGCACTTGAGGCTTGATATCTCCAGCTTACTGCTTCCATGTTTTAGGGTGATGCTTTATTTCTGGTTCATAATAAGTCCTTTTTTACCTTTCAAGAAGGGCTTTGGGGGTGCCTAGTGGCACAGTCGGTTAAGTGTCTGACTCTTGATAACAACGTGGGTCATGATCTCTGGGTCATAGGATTGGGCCCCATGTCAGGCTCCACGCTCAGCACAGGGTCTGCTTGGGATTCTCTCTTCCTCTCACTCTCCTCCTGCCTGCCCCCTGTGCTCTCTCTCTCTCTCTCTAAAGATAAATAATTAAAACTTTTTTTTTTAAAAAAGGGCTTTATATTTGTTACTATAAAGATATCTCTTATATCATATTTTGGTGAGGAAGGGGGATTTTGGCATGGGCTCAGTCTCCCATCTTGAAACCAGAATTTTTACTTCCTTTGTCTAAAGATCTGTGGGGTTGCTCATATGAATCAATGGGATTGGTTCTGGGACATGTCTGTTTTTCTAGTAATTACAAGGTCAACAGGTCTCATTCAGCAAGGAACCCCCAGAGCACCTTATGTCGACCTGATAAAGACCAAAGAGTCAAACCCAGCCCTAACCCGCATCTCCCAGGTTCCTTGAAACAAGAGAACTCAAAGCTAATCCAAGTCACCCAAAACTGCTGACCTTATCATTCAGCCAGATGTCAGGGTAGGTGCTCAACTTTGGGACCACCTGTGAGACCTCTTTAGGGGCTGATGGACGAAGGGATAGAGTTCAAACACCTCCCCCTAAGCCAATCAAGTATGAGAATCCCTGTAATCTGCCACATCATCCCCCTGGAGCATTAACGTGTTAACTTCCCTGAATTGGTTTTTCTAGCATGTAATGGGCTGTCTTCAGCTCTGGGACCCCAGTGCTGAACACAGTCTATGACTTGGCAAGGGTCCTGCATTTCCTGCCCTTCCATCATTCCCCCAGGTGAAATGATATCCCCCACACCTCACAGGTCCTTGCCAACCTTGCAAAAGAGCACAGTTCTCCAGGACAATCAGACCTGAGGGTCAGAAAGTCTTCAGAAAGTTAGAAAAGAGAGTTTAGACACGATCTACCCCCTCCCGCCAAGTTCATCATTCTACAAATGTCCGTCATGCTTGAGCCGAGACCTCTGTGCTGTTCCACATCCCTGAGACCCACCTCCTTGCTAGGAAAATGGGTCCATGCAAACACAATAACCAGACTTGCGCCCTCCTTTCTCCACTAGAACGTACTAGAGCTAAGCGTCTGTGATGAAGACACACTGACACCAGACGACCATCTCTTGACAATCCTCTATGACCTCGCCAAACTCTGCTTCCGAAAGAAAACCCACATGAAGTTCCCACTCAACCCAGAGGTGGGTGCCGGTGTCCAGGCCCTCAGCCTCCTGCCTCGTGAGGAGCAGCTGGTTATGTCTGGTGCCTCTCTTCGGGCTTCTCTCTGTGACGCCAAGTCAGAAAACGACAGTACTGCTGGCTTAGTCCCAGTGCTAGGCTTACTGGCTGTGTGGCCTAGCAGGATGGATTTAATTCCTCTGCGCTTTGTTTCCTCGTCTGTCCAATGGCAATGGTGATGCATACCTTGCAGGGTTATTGTGACCCTGAAAAGGAAAAACCTAATTAAGGCCCCTAGCACTGTTCATGGTACAAAATGGAGATGGAGTAAGTGTTGGTTCCCTTTTTTCTCCTCAGAGTCCTTCTGCTGAGATAGCCCAGGGGATGGAGGGCAGGTGAGGGTAAAGAAGGGCAAATATGCAAATCAGAGAGAGTCAGAGCTGGACATGACCAAGATGTTAATCAATTCAATCTTTAACAAATCCTTGACTTCCTACTATGGTCCAGACACTGTTCCAGGCCCTGGGGACACGGCAGAGGACAAGTCTCTCTGCTCTTGCCTGGCTTCCACTCTGGCAGGGAAATTAAGGTCCATGAAGCCACAACTTCCTGAAGTTACACAACAAGAGGTGTGAAGGAATAGATGAGGGAAGGGGGACTCTGTCCTTCGGGGGTTGAGTCTCAGCTCCCCCTTGCCCCAGGTAGCTGAGCCCCTTGGGAAGGCAGGAGAGCAATGGCAAGCTGGGAGCATGTCTGGGGACAGACAAGGGCAGCCCCGGTCACAGCTGCCTTCCCTTTATCCCCCTGCCAGGGCATGGAAGAGCTGGAGGTCGAGTTCCTGCTGGAGGAAAGGTGAGTAGGCCCCATCCCCCAGGACCCCACCACAGTCCTAACCCCCCAGTGGCTCTGAGCAGGCATTTCAGAGCCTGGTCTGCTCTTTGGCTAACCTCCCTCTCCCACTCTCACCTCTGGCACTCCACACTGTGCCTCAGAGTTACTTGCGAGCTTCTAACTAAATACTGCAGGTGCCTGGGCCCCAGCCCTGTTCACCTGTTCCACTAACATCAGTTTTGCTTCAGAGATCTAGAACTCTGGCCAAATTGCCTGCTTCAGCCCCTTGCATTCCTGAGAGTGGCCTTTGGGAAGAATTTCTGCCCTATGGTGATGGGGCCTTGGAGAGGCCAGGCTGAGAAAGAGGTCAGGACCAGGGGATTTCCTCCTTGACCCTGAACTGTTAAAACAAACTGCCCTAGGGGTGCCTGGGTGACTCAGTTGGTTATGTGTCTGCCTTTGACTCAGGTCATGATCTTGGGGTCCTGGGATGGAGCCCCATGAGCTCAGCAGGGAGTCTGTTTCTCCTTCTCCTTCAGCCCCTCCCCGCTGTTCATGTGCTCTCTCAATCCTTTCTCTCTTGTTCTCTCTCTTAAATAAATAAAATCTTAAAAACAAAAACAAATCCCCCAAACCCTGGTCTGAAACAGCCTGTCCCCTTCTGCAGCCAGCTCTAGAGCCACATCAAGGAGATGCTCAGGCCCAACATATGGGGTTATTTCCTGTCAGTTTCAACTAGGAAAATGACCCGAGGTCCTGGAGATTTCACTATGCTGGGCACTCGAGTAGGACTGGGCCCCAGAGCTGAAAGATAGGAAAGAGAAGAGGACAAAGAGAGAAGGGGAGAGAGGGGAGAAGCCTGCCCAAGATGCTAGTGTGTCTTGTGACTGGGCAGCTGACTCCTCTCTTTGGTCCCCATAGGGCTGAGCCCCTGGACTCAGGATCAGCCCCAGGAAAAGGGGGAGGGTGAGAGGCAGGAGCTAGAACAAGAAAGTTTGTCAAACTCCATTCCGAGAGAGTCCTCTACCTAGGGGCACGTAGAACTCCTTGGGGTGCCTCATTTCCTATCAACTGCTGATTAACAAATTAAAATCAACTTTATGTCCCATTGAAGAACATCAGGACTCTCTCCTCCAGTCCTTGATTCAACAAGACTTGGGGGGGATATTCCTTGTAGCTCGCAAAATGAAACACGTCGAAATTGGTAGGAAGAGTTGATCTGGAGACAGTCATCTTGGGCCTAATTTTGGCAAAGGGAGACTGTAGACTCCCATAGCCTAACTGTAACCTTGAAGACTTACATTCTTGACTTTATAATATGAAGGCATTTCATATGCACCAGGCCCCTCTCTGGCTGGGTCAGAACTGTTTGTTAAAAGCATGAATCAAATACAGCACAGAAAGGAGAATGGGTCATTTCTGCCACCAGAACTCTTCCCATCAGCTGCAGGTGGCAGGTTTGGCCTTTTCCGGCTACCTCTGTATCTTCATAGCTCCTTAAAGTTGTGCAGAAAGCACAGTTGGGTATCTGGCTGGGCATAAAGAATAGTTATCTCTCTCTCTCTCTCTCTCTTTTTTTTAAAGATTTTATTTATTCATTTTACAGACAGAGAGCACAAGTAAGCAGAGAGGCAGGCAGAGAGAGGGGGGGAAGCAGGCTCTCCGCTGAGCAGAGAACCTGATGCGGGGCTCGATCCCAGGACCATGACCAGAGCTGAAGGCAGAGGCTTAACCCACTGAGCCACCAGGAGCCCCTAGAATGGTCACCTCTTTAAAAAAAAAAAAAAAAAAGGCAGGAGGCGCCTGGGTGGCTCAGTCAGTTAAGTGCCTGCAGCTCGGGTCATTAACCCAGGGTCCTAGTTTTGAGCCCCACATCAGGCTCTCTGCTCAGCGGGAACCTTCTTCTCCCTCTCCCTGCCACTCCTCATGCTTGTACTCTCTCTCTCTGTCAAATAAATAAAATCTTTTAAAAAAGGAATAAAAAAATTTTTAAAAAGGAACTCTTCTTCCAACCTATACATTTATTTTTTTCATATTCTATTTAAAATGTATGCCACTTTTCGCCTTGACAATCCACAGATATAAGGTTGCTTTATTTTTTCTTTAAAGATTTTATTTATTTATTTGACAGACCGAGATTACAAGTAGGCAGAGAGGCAGTCAGGGAGAGAGAGGACGAAGCAGGCTCTCTGCGGAGCAGAGAGCCCAATGTGGGGCTTGATCCCAGGACCCTGGGATCATGACCTGAGCCGAACGCAGAGGCTTTAACCCACTGAGCCACCCAGGCACCCCTGCTTTATTTTTTTTTAATACTGTATTTATTCACTTGAGAGAGAGAGGACAAGCGAGCAGTGGGGTGGGGCAGAGGGAAAGGGAGAAGCAGACTCCCCGACGAGCAGGAAGCCTTCATGCAGGGCTCAGTCCCATGACCCCGAGATCATGACCTGAGCCAAGGCAGATAGATGCTTAACCAACTGAGCCACTCAGGCACTCTGTGATCTAAGATTTCTTGAGCCGTGATTTTTGATAAGGATCAAGGAGACTCTGCTATCTCATTATTGACCCTATTTAGGTTCTTTAACGCCTCTTGAGAAATCAGGCAAGAATGATATAACTGACCAGGAGTTCTCATTTTGTTTTCTAGTCCCTCTCCATCCGAGATCCTCATCACCAACGGCGTGCTGGTGGTAATTTGTCCCCCGGGTTCCTGTAGCTCCAGAGGCCACACATGGCTGCTGCTCCCAGGGGAACAGAACCATGGGAGAGAACATAGCCCACCCAAGCCCTTGTCCCAGAGCCTTCCAGGACTAACTGAAGCAGGCCAACGGGGGCTTGCGGGTGGGGTGGGAGCCGGGCCCCTGCTTCTGGGGAGGCAGGGGCTGGAACATCCATCCCATATCCTACAAGGATGACCCCTCCTCTTGGGAACCTCCCCAGTAAAACATCTCCATGGAAGCAGCCCCCTCCCAGATTCAGCCTCTGTCCTATCCCCCCCGCCGCCTCCCACTAGCTCCAGTTCCTCTACAAGCACAAACTCGGTGTTTTAAAAGATTGTCATAAATCAGCTCTGGTGCAGACATTTCAGTTAAATAAATGCATCTCAAGCCTCAGGATTCGAGGAGATCTCCCCCAGAAATCAGTTTTGGGAGGCTGTGGTAAAAGAATCTGGCTTTTAGAAAACTATTCTGTTGGGAGTTCTCATTCCAAATCCCCAAAAGAGGAATGTTCCCTCTTTTTATTTTGGACCCATCCCACAGCTTCCATCCCTGACCTGTAGCTGAGAACATGACTCCTGGTATATAGAAACCATACAGCCTAGATCTTTGAGGACAGCTTCATTTTCTTTTTTAAGATTTTTTTTCTTTTTTTCTTTTGTTATTTATTTGACAGACAGAGACCACAAGTAGGCAGAGAGGCAAGCGGAGAGAGAGAGAGGAGGAAGCAGGCTCCCCGCTGAGCAGAGACCCCGATTAGGGGCTCGATCCCAGGACCCTGGGATCATGACCTGAGCTGAAGGCAGAGACTTTAACCCACTGAGCCTCCCAGGCGCCCCAGGACAGCTTCATTTTCAAATACTGCATCTCTTAATGTGATGACAAGCCTTGACTGGGTTCAGAAAATGTGGTCAGCACACCATGGTTCCCGGGAGCAGGCCCCAAATCAGACCAGCGCAGTATTTATCCCCTGGTTCATCTCCTCCATTTGGCCTGACAGAGGAAGGGGGCAGCCAGCGCTCAGACGGACCCCACTTCCTTTGTTTCAGTCTCGGCAAGTCTCCCGCCTGGAGGTTCACACAGAGTGCAGGAGGCAGAAGAAGAACAGGAAAAGTGAGTCTTTTGATTTCCTCTGGGGGTGATGGACAGTGTTTCTTCCCACAGCTAACCTGTGCTTCGTCCCAACTGAGCTTGGCCGTGGCTCCTCGGGGTCATCTCCCCCTCAGGGGTCATGAACCCCTGGCCTCCCCGCCACTCTATAGGGAGCATGCTCTTCCAGGCACCCACGGGACCATCAGCGCCCTGGGTGTGTCAGCGGCATAGCACGGCCCGCTCTGCCCACACGGGTCAGCCCTGCACGCCTGGTCTGCTGCAGCGGTCCACCCCAGGGCAGGTGGGCACTGACAGCCCCCACGACCCCTTCTAGCTGTGCCCCTTCCTCACAGAGGTCCTAGCATTTCATGGCCAGCAGGGACCTAAGAGATCCACAGTTACAAGTTGCTTCTGCTCACCATTCCATCCCCTCTCAGTCATGCAGGGCTTCCAGCCCTGTCCCAAGAAAGGAGAGCAGCATAGCTGCCCGGACATGGGAGAGGGAAGGAGGAAGAGGCCACACCCCCAAAATGGTGGTATGGAGAGGTCCCGTCTTCGATGCAGGGCACCTCCTGGAGAAGAAGAATCTGGGAGGACCAGTCCAGGGGACTCAGCATCTCAAGGCCTGCTGGGGACCTTCTTTGTCCTCATCATACACAGCCGCACTAAATACAGATTCCTGGGCCCTGCCCAGCCCTACAGAATGAGACTCGGAGGCATTTTAACCTGTGCCCTAGATTCTTCTGAATCCCTGCCCGAGGTTCTTCCAGCTTGGCTTTCTCTTGGTACAAGCTGGGGTGGAGGAGTGAGAGGCTTCTAGGGGCTCAGGCCTCTTGTCCTCTCTTCCAGTGAAGGACCTCCTGGTGACAGTGAAGGAGTCCTTTGAGCACACCCAACGTGTCCCATGCGGCCAGGAGCCCTGCTGCCCAAACCCGGCCTGCTTCCACTACCCCAAGTACTTCCAGCCCTGCATGCATGTGGACGTGCCCACGAGCCAGTGGAGATATGGGGTACACAACAACGATGGTGTGGGTGGAGGGCAGGGGGTACTGGGGCAGCCGGACCTGCCAGAGGAACCCCTCACCCCCTCACCAAGCCCGCCCATCCTTCCAGCTTTGCTGCTGCTGTGCACATAGCAAGAACAGTCCTGTCCGCCAGCCCCTTGACTGCCTCTCTGATGGCCAGACGGTGACCCTGCCCGTGGTAAGGGGACCCTGAGCAGCGCAGCCCGAAGCTGCTGTGGGAGGAGAATGGGATGGGATTGGGGGGCAGTGACATGGGAGGGGGGGGGTCTCTCGGGCGGGGCAGAGGAGTCTGCTGGAGTAGGAGAGTGCGGGCTGTGCTGTGGGGCCAAAGAGAGTGTGTAGAGGCTGAGCTGAGGGTTATAGAAGGAATGAGGGTAGCGTGTGTGCATGTGCATATGTGTGTGCCTATGTGTGTGCTGAGTCAGATCAGGGGGTACCATGTGGTGAGACGCCCCCCCTTTGCTTCGTACCCCTTGGCTCTAAATCGTCATCCCTGAAAAGTTGTTCCTCTTTCTCTTCCCAGGGCGAGGACTGTGAATTACACATGAAGTCTACACCCTGGTAAAGCACCCTCCTTCTGTCTGTCCCTCTGATTTACTAGAACCGAGGGAGGGAAATGCGGTTTCGACTTGCATTGCCCTGACGGCTGACGGTGCTGAGCATCTTTCCATGGGTTTACCGGCCGTGTTTATATCTTTTGGGAGAAATGTCTATTCAGATCCGTTGTCCATTTTTAAAGTGGGTTACTTGCCTCTTGTTAAGTTGTAAGAGTTCTTTTTACATTCTGTATACAAGTCCCTTGTTGGAGATATGATCTGCAAATATTTTCTCCTATTCCAGAGGTTGTCTTTATACATTCTTGACAATGTCCTTGGACGCAAATGCATTTTGAACTTTGGTGATGTCTAGCACATGCGTATTTTTTCTTTTGTCACCTGTGCTTTTGGCATTATATTTCAGAAATTATTGCCTCATCCAAGGTCACAATCCCTGCTTTCTTCTAAGAGTTCTTATGACTTTAGCTCTCACATTTAGATCTATGACAGATTTTTGAGTTAATTTGTATATACAGTGTGAAATAGGGTTACAGCTTCGTTCTTTTGCGTGTGAATCTCCAGTTGTCCCAACACCATTCGTGGAAAAGGCTATTCTTTCTCCTCTGAATTGTCTTAGCACCCTTGCCAAAAATCAGTGATCTGACCAAGAGGGACACTCAGCAACTATCAACCAGTGTTGTTATTACTGTAGTTTTATTATTTATTTTTCACTGAGGCCAAGGAAAGAGGTATTTCCTCACAGTTGTGTCTGTAGGCCTGCGCACAACATGGAGGAAACGCCATGGCGGGGCTCCCAGGCTCTGCTTTCAAGGACATGTGATCTGGTTGGTGACTCGGGCAACTGAGTAAGGCTCAGTTCCGAAATTGTCAATGCCCAGTCACCCGGAGTCCCAGGGGAGCGGAGTCTGGAAGGACACCAGGGATGGAAGTAGGCAGAGGGAGGAAGGTTCTGGTGAAGCCAAGGGCTGCACAAAGCCTCAGAACCCGGACTGCTGCTGGGATCTGAGAGCCTGCGGCCCCTTCTAAGAAGTAGCAAACAGCAAGGGCGCACAGAGGAGCTAGGCTCTCGGCTGCCCGACCAGGAGCCTGGATGTGTCCAGGAGTCAAAAGAAGGCAAGTGTTGGACACACTTCGGCAATTCCTACCTGACCTGCTTTGCGGACCTATAGGGATGAGAGGGTGACATCAGGAATACGAGGGTTTTCATCAGTTGCACAAACACAGAGAAGGACTCTTCGCTCCAGGAGCAGGGAGAACTTACCAAAGAACATGAACTTCATAGGAAAGCCCTTACTGTAGATCCTGGTCCAGAGGGACTGGCCAAAAGAATCCCAGGGCTTGCTGTTACTCATGTGTAGCCTCAGGTCATGGAAGATACCTGTGGGATGCCTTCCTGGGCTTTCCAGATCAGGCTGAGGATGCAGAGGGTTGGATGAGCCCCCAGTTTTGCAGAGGACCTGCCCAAAGTGTGTCAGATAAGGGTTTAGTGGCTTTCCGTTTGTCAATCTCCTTAAGTGCGGAAGACAGTGCTGGGAGGTAAGCACGATTACCCCATTTTACAGATGAGAGAGCAGAGACTCTAAGTCACAGGTAAGGTATATGGCAGAACCGGGCTTCAAGCCTATGACCCACTGACCCTAAAGCCATGTCTTTGTGGTGGTGAAGTCTGCAAGCCCACTTCTCAGGATCCTCTGTCCTGATAGCCCTCAGACGCTGGATGTGCGGCTGGGCTTCAGCCTGTGCCCTGAGGAACAGGAATTCCTGGAGAGGCGGAGGGTCGTGGTGGCTGAGGCGCTGCAACAGGTTTTGCAGCTGGAGGAGGACCTGTCTGCAGACGAGGTGGGTAAGCAGGGGCCTGCCAGCCGGGGCTTCATCCCCCTCTAAGCTGAGCTTGTCCTGTCCACACCGCACCCTGCCACCCGCCCGAAAGCCCTTCTCTGCTCCAGGGTGGCTTTGCTTTCCTGGGTCCCCAGCGGAGGGCTGTGCTGAATGTGATTCAGTTGTGTGTTTGCAGGGGGAGGGACAGGGAGGGCAAAGCCCAGAGAGAAAGGAAGGCGTGTCCCTTCCCACAGCGTTCCTCCCCTGCAGGAACAGATCCCAAGGGGACTAATGAGGTCTTACTTACACAGGACACAATGGCCTCCTCCTCCCCAGCCGGGAAAACAGCTGAAGCCCTACTACCTCCACTCAAAAGACCCTGGGCTCTTTGTTCCTCAATTCTCTCTTCCCCCCAAATAGTACAAACCCCCACCCCCAGACAAAACAACGGTCAGTGGCACACTACAGAGAAGGTCAGTGGCACACTACAGAGAAGCCCCTTCCCCTGCAGGACAGGCTTCTTCCTACAGGGCAGAGAGTGTGCCTTTGTTAGAGCCCTTTGTCACCTCCCTGGTATGGACTGAGGTCCACACCCTGCCCTCCCCACACCAGGCAGCAGGTCACCCTCCAAGTGCAAGAGGATGGAGACCTTGTGCCCGAGGATGGTTGCGATGGGGCTTTAGTGGACAGAAGGATCTTACCATCCCTGCTCAAATAAAGAGAGTACATCTTGGCAAGGATCCCCCTCCCCACTCTCCCCTCTTTAGAGGAAAACCCCAAGGCCATCTTCAACCTTTGCGAATCCAGAGGTGACAACCCTGCTCCTTTCCACATCAAGAATTCAGTGATTCCGGCTGTCGTACATACAGTGTATACTGAGCACCTGTCACAGGCCAGGTCTGGGCCAGGCGCCCCGATAGCACATCCTTGCACAGGAGGAGCCATTAGGGAATCGCCCACTAGCTGGGTCCTTGAGCGAGTCCCTCAGCCCGCTGGATCCCGGTGCCATCACCTATTAACTGAGGGCTAGACTAACTGTGCAAAGAACTCTTCCAGCCACCATGTGCTGATCGACCAAGCTGTGTCACGCCCCGGCACCATTTATGCTCACCAACTACTGGGTTTGGAGGGAAGATCTAATTCTAGCCCTCCCAGGTGGCCCATCACTCTGTGAAGGGCCTTTTTCAGGTCACTTAGTGCCTTGTGCTCTGCTGTCTGTAGCCAGTCCTTCCGCCTCCACCATTCTTTCTAAGCTTCCGTGGGTCAGTCTGTGTCTTCTCCCACCCCGCACGGCCCCAACAGTCTGCCTCTGTATGCTCCCAGGTACCGCTGATCGCCATCATGGCCACTGGGGGTGGAACAAGATCCATGACTGCCATGTATGGCCACCTGCTGGGGCTGCAGAAGCTGAACGTCCTGAACTGTGCCAGCTACATCACTGGCCTGTCTGGGGCCACCTGGTAAGGAGCTGGCTGCCACTGCCCAGTGGAGCCCAGAGCAAGCACTAAAGAGGTTGGCCAGGGTCTCTGGTGAAGCTTTCCCTGCCCCTAGGTAGTGTGACTCACAAAACTGGGCGGCTCTACCCCTTACAGCTGTGTGATGTTGGGCAGCAGCTTCACTTCTCAGAGTCTCAGTTTCTGAATCTGTAAAATAGGTATAACTAGTATTGACCCCATGGGGTCATTGAGCGAGACTCTCCCGGTCCTGGGTGCCTTGGGGCTGTGGCAGGGATTTAGGAACATGGTGGTTAGGAGTTGTGACCCACTCCTGCCACTGACCCATCCTGTCGGGAAGAAATAGCTGTCTTCTCCAACCATGCCAGCTCTCCTAGGCCGTGTGGAGCTGGCCCAGCCGCTCTAGCTGCCCTGACCCCTGCCCACCACCCCCATCCCTGCCCCTCCCTCTGCCCTGGTGGCTTCTTCACTCTCTGCTGGTAAGCAAGGAGAGCGAGGCCCCGAACATGAGGCCAGTATCCATATGCCTAGGACCCACAGTGCTTGTAGAAGCCCAGAAAAATGTTTTACCTTCTTTTAAGATCAGGGAAAAAAAAAAAAGAACTTCTTGCCCAAGAACAAATATAACACTATTATATTTCTTTTTATACAACAATCATAAAACATGTTTCATATTTTTATGGTGGAAGGGGCCCACATGAGGTCATAACACAGTCCTGGCAGGGGACCCTTGAACAAGACAGCTGCATCTTCTGTCAGGGACTGGTGGGCCTCTGAGCCCTTGAGGTCCCAAGCTGGTCCCTCACCCTGGAGGAGCTCTAGGAACTTACATTTGAGCAGTAGATGTGGATTTGCCCTAGGAAGGCCAAGGGCTGCTAGTGTGTCAGGAACTCCAAGGCTTCAGCCCAGATGGGACAGAAGGACAGCTGATGTTTGTTGGCACATGGCCCATGGGGAGTACAATAAGGAGATAAAAGCTGCTTCCATCAGGGTTGAGGGGCATCTGCATCCTTCTGGCCCTGCCTGACAAGCAGGAGACTGGGAGGAACTTGGTGGAGGGCGTGGGCTGTAGGAGGAGAGGGAAGCATCTTCTGGCCTGAGAAAGCACTGGGAATATCCTTTTAAAATCAATCATTTGTGATGGTTTTGAAAGCCTTTAAACATGTAAAAGTAAGAGCAGGGTGCTTTTTGTCCATGAAATCTCTTGACCAATCCCTACCTTCCCGGACTAGAAACAAGTCCTGTGAAGGAAGAGGCCACTGTTCAGACACAGTGACACTGCAGACAAGGTCACCCAGGGCACAGGGGTTCCAAGGTGCTGTTCTGACATCAGCAGAAAAGCTAGGTCCAGGCCAAGAAGAAACCCAGGGCTACAGGGGTCACTGTTTTTGTTTTACTCCTTCCCACTGCCCATGTATAAGTTCAGAAGAAGCAGGGGAAATCAATCTTTAGCCAGCATTGTAATTATGGGAATGAATGCAGCGAAGTGGGAAGAGTCCAGGATTTGGAATCAGCCAAACCTGGGTTCCAATGTTGGCCTCACCACTCCATGACCCAGCACACCCTTTGTCCTGGCCACTGTTCGAACCACTTTAAATTGCATTAACTCATGCAACCTTCACAATAACTCTTTGAGGTAGGTGCAGTGCTGATTCTCTCCATTCCACAGATGGGGAAACTGATGGACAAGCAGTTAGATAACTTGCCCAGGATTACATAGCTAGTGAGTGGCAGAGTGTGGTTTTGAACCCAGGAAGATCTGGGTCCAGAATCCTTGCTCTTTTTTTTTTTTTTTTTTTTTTAGATTTTTTTTCTTTATTTGAAAGAGAGAGAGAACATGAGCAGAGGGAGGGACGGTGGGGAGAAGGGGAATCGGACTCCCCACTAAGCAGGGAGCCCAATGCAGGCTCCATCCCAGGACCCTAGGATCATGACCTGAGCTGAAGGCAGATGCTTAGGTGACTGAGCCATCCAGATGCCCCCAGCACCCTCACTCTCAAGCAACATGCTAATAATACCTGGTTCATGGTGGCCATTGTGACTATGATGAAAAATGTCCACCACTTCCCTCCAGGCTCCTCTCCTGATGAGTTAGGGTCTCCCACGATCTGTCCACCTTCTCTCTGGCCAGGGCCCAGTGTTGATTGGACCAGGACTGGCTCAGTTCTATCCCCGTGTGTGTGTCTCTCTCCAGGACCATGGCTACCTTATACCGTGACCCTGACTGGTCCTCCAAAAACCTGGAGCCTGCCATATTGGAGGCACGGAGGCATGTGGTCAAGGACAAGATGCCTGCCCTGTTCCCAGACCAACTGGCCAAATTCCAGGAAGAGCTTCGGCTGCGTAGTCAGGAAGGCTACAAGGTCACCTTTACAGATTTCTGGGGCCTGCTGATAGAGGCCTGTCTGGGGGATGAGGTAGGTACTTAGCTTCTTCTGAGGTACAGCCTGCCCTGGCTGATGACCAGCTCTCTTTCTTCATCAGGGGGTTCTGGACTTACTTCTCAGCAGAAGGAAGTTAGCTTAGACCTGCAGATTCAACTGTGGGTCATAGGAAGCATGAGGTTCCCAAGCGCATGATGGAGGAAGATTATGGAATTGGCCTGCCCTATCCCTTAAGCGTATGACTGAGACCCTTGGGGTGGGGATGGCTTAGGAACAGTCCTGCAGATTGGCGGCATGTCCTCTGGGCCATGTCAAGTTACCACAAGAGAACATGGGGAGGGAGCTGAAGGAGGCTGGACAGACATCAGACTGTGATACAAGTCTGACCCCAAGTGGAGGAGAGAGGGAAGAAGGGCTGGGTGGAAGCATCCAGGACTGCTGGTCTAGAAGGTTAGTAAGGCCGTTGGATAGGCCTCTAGACAAGCTGTCTGTCGGAGGAGTTTGGTGCCCTCCATGGGCATGAATGGGCATGCCTCAGGATCCCTCCTGCTCTCAGACATGTGGTGGGAGCAGCCCAAGCCTGGTGACCCCAGCACAAACTCAGCGCAAACTGGGAGGCCCTTAGTTGATTATACTCCTTGTAGTTGAAGATCTGTAGGGCCCCTTCTCATGACTGCCCTATAGAGGTTGGGCCCAGAAGTTCCTCCTTGCTGTGAGATCCAACAATCCGAGCACCATGTGCCCAAGAAGATAAACAGTCTGTGTTGGGGGCTCTCAGCTGCTGGGGCACTCTGTGTGTGGTGGTGGAGCAGTGGCATTGAGGGGAACACCCTCAATGGCTCAGCGAACACCCAGACCTTTCCAGCTGCACAGGCCCTGGGGAGGGACCAGCTGTGGCTGTCGCTTGTCCCCAAAGCAGACCTTCCCACCTAATTTCTCTCCAGACCTGCAGTTCTCGGCCCCACTCCCAAAAGGTTCTGAGGAGTTCTGAATTCCAAACACAACTTGCGAGGAGATGGAAGGATAACAAATTATTTTCTAGGTGGTCTGTAGAGAGATGAAGGTCATCTCTGAAATGACAGATGACCTGAACTTCGTCTTCGAAGTGCACTCATTCCTTCATTTTTTTTTCTTTCAAAAAAATCAAGTGCCTCCCGCATGTCAGAAACTATGCCAGGCAATGGGCGTTCGGAACTGAGGCACTCACAGCTTTTGATGGGTCCCCCCCACCCTCCCCCTCTTGATAACCGCCATCTAATCTGTGCTTATGATGAAGCAGGACGGGCGGAGACTGAGGGCATTGGCCTTTGAGTTTAGGCAGGTTGGGGTTTAAATCCGGGTCCTGCTCTGTGCTATTCCTTAAATGGGAACTATATCAATAAGGGGTAGTTAATATTTCAAACAATACTTAGTGCCCCATATGATGAGGAGGAAAGCACCCAGGCTATTGACAACAGACATCTGAGTGTTGCCTGGGGTTCAGTAGGGGGAGGAGCCAAGGTTCCCAGAAGGGCAGGTGTAGGATTGAAATTTGGAGGTCTCTACTGTTCCACTCTGGCCAAGGCAGGAGCCTCCTCCCCTTGGACTCCTTTGACTGTGAGTGTAGAGTGCATTCTTCCCTGAGTCTATAGTTTTCTCTACTTCCAGGACTCAGCTTTGCAGTGCCCAGATCTCTGGGCCATTGTGAAAGGCACCCTGCTTGCCTTACAAGGGAGGCCCAAGAGTTGTTTGCCCCACATGTGTGTTTAGCATCCCACACAAGGTCAGGGGCCTTCACACACCTGAATAACCATGGATGGTCACCCACCAGGCAGCCGCGTAGAGCCTAAGGTCAGAGCGTGGCCCTCTAACCCCTCAACTGGCCTGTCTACAATGGTTGATTCATTTCAGTAGGTGGCCAGTGGCCCTGGCTGTTCTGCAGGGACAGGGAGGCCGCAGTTCCCTCACAGGACACAAGAGGGCACCCATGACTGGCTATTGCTGACTCCCCTCTGATTTGGCCAGCACCATGCTCTGGGGACTCAGAAGGACCTTGGCTGCCAGCTGACCTTGGCTGCTAGCTGGTTTCCAAGCCTTTTGTTTAGATTTTTTTAAAAAAAGATTTTATTTATTTATTTGACAGAGAGACACAGCAAGAGAGGGAACACAAGCAGGAGAAGTGGGAGAGAGAGAAGCAGGCTTTCCACCGAGTGGGGAGCCCGACGCAGGGCTCGATCCCAGGACCCTGGGATCATGACCCAAGCCAAAGGCAACTGTTTAACTGAGCCACCCAGGCGCTCCTGTTTAGATTTTTTTTTAAAGCAGCTTTTATCCTCCCTCCCAAACAAATTTTGTGAGGGAGCCCAACATGCAAAGCAGAGAAGAAAAATGTACCTGCTCTGGGATATGTTGGGGGGAAGATGATGGGGATGGAGAGGGACAGTGGTGGCCTTTTCCACCCCTACTTTTTCCTTCTCTGGTCCTTGAGACACCAGGAGAATCTTGGGACTCTGAGGGACAGCTCTAAACTGTAGATTCACCCCCACTCCCGTCCACGTGTCTGGAATGGTGAATAGCCCAGGGACGAGCGAACATTCTCTGGAATCATTTTAAGAGCAGGTTTGACTGGTGTCAGCTGGGATCCGCACAGAGGCCGGATGGGCTCAGGAGTCAAGAAACGGCCTGCTGGAGGTCCAGACCACCCCCCTTACTCTGCACTGCCTCCAGGCTGCCTGTGCTCCTTCACCATTTCATGTCCCCACAGAGAAATGAGTCCAAACTGTCAGATCAGCGTGCTGCTTTGTGCCAGGGCCAGAACCCCCTGCCCATCTACCTCACCATCAATGTCAAGGATGATGTAAGCAACCAGGATTTCAGAGGTAACACTGGTGGCTAGTTTATAAGGGGGTCCCTTCTCAGCAGGCAAAGGTACCCAGTGCCCCAGCACACGCACAACCCACCATGTACATTTGCCCCCGTCCACCTCGACTTGGCTACCCCTTCTGTGTGGATGGATCAGGCTGGTAGGGGCTTGTGGCTTTTCTAGGAGCAGAGGTTTGATGGGACGGGGGTAATAAAGTTAAAAAAGGGAGGGGGTTCTAAATATTTCTCAAGGTTCCCAGACCGAGGGACTCTAGAAACCTGCTCTGCCTGCTTCTAGGTCAGTGGTGATCTCGGTTTATCCAGTTTGGTGGAGCAAATGAGCCATGCAGTTGGCAAAGCAGTCTGACTGGCCAGCAGTAGCCGGTCTTGGGCGCCCCCTTGTGCCCTGTGGGGGGAACTGCGGCCTCCCTTGTCCCTACCCGCCCCCGCCCTCCATGCCCCGGATCGGTAGGAGCCCTGAGGAGGGAGGGCGGGGCTGTCAAGGCCTGAGACTGACAAGGCCCTTCTGCTCCCCATGCAGAGTGGTGCGAGTTCTCCCCCTACGAGGTGGGCCTGCAGAAGTACGGGGCCTTCATCCCCACCGAGCTCTTTGGCTCGGAGTTCTTCATGGGGCGGCTGATGAAGAGGCTCCCAGAGTCGCGGATGTGCTACATGCTAGGTGACTCCTGGCCCGGCGGCAGGGGTGGGGGGGATGGTAAGCGGTGCGGGGAAGGCCCACTCCTTTCCTACAGGATCTTGTCCTGGGTGCGGGTGCTGGCTTGGGTTATCCCTTGAGAATGGGACCCTCCTGCATTTGCTGGGGGGTGGGGGGAAGAGGAAGACCAAAGTCTGTCTCACCCCCTGAGCAGCCTGACTGGGAGGCAACATCAAGGTCAAGGGAGAAGCAGGCAGTGTTTGGGTGGCTGGGGCTCTGGGGCAGAGCCACTCACTGCTGGTCCTGCTCCCTAGGCTTGTGGAGCAGTATCTTCTCCCTAAACTTGCTTGATGCCTGGAATCTGTCCCAAAGCTCGGAGGAGTTCTTCCACAGGTGGACGAGGGAGAGAGTTCACGACATCGGTGGGTGACCCCACTGGCTCCCCTCTTTGGTTGGGGGATGTAGGGGCGGGGGGTGGATAACAAACCGAGGCCCAGTCCACCTGGCCACCGGTTTCAACGGTCATGTCTGTGGTTCCGAGATGAGAAAGCAGCTAGGATGAGGTCGTCCTTGCCTGGAGGGGAGGGTGAGGGAGATTCCCTCACAAGCTTCAGGGGCCAGCCCTGGCCTGACTGGGGGGTGAGGGTAGGGGAGGGCCCAGCAGAGGGGCACAGTGCCCTGGAGAGCTAACAGGGTAGGGATCCATGAGCACAGTGACAGGTGGCTCTTGTAGATTCCCTGTCTTCTCTGGGACCTCCCCGAACTTACCTGTCATCACCCCTCTTCTCCACCACCCTGTCCCTGATCTCTCACCTGGGTCCTCCTGGCCCCAATGCCAGGGCCTTATCATCTCAGCAAGGAAGGTGTGAGCCTCACTTCCAGGGGCTGACCCCTGGGTGTCAGGTAACTATGCAGGCTTCGCCTGGGCAGTCTGGGGACCCCAGCTCTTGTGACCTGCCTTCCGTCCTCCCTCTCCCCTGCAGAAGATGAGCCACTCCTGCCTGAAATCCCCAAATGTGATGCGAATGTCTTGGACACCGCGGTGGTGATCCCGGGGTCGTGGCTGTCCAACACTTTCCGCAGCATCCTCACCCACCGGGCCTTCGTGTCTCAGTTCCACAACTTCCTGCTGGGGTTGCAGCTGCACACCGACTACCTCCAAAACAACCAGTTCTCCATGTGGAAAGGTAACCCTCCCTGGCTGCCTGCCTCAGCCTGGATAAAGGGGAAGGCCATGTTGAGGCTGCCGTGGAGAAAGGCTGGCGAAGCCCCTCTGGCCATGTTCGCTGGGGTCGGGGGTTGGGGGGGAGGCAGACTCTCTCCAGGGTGTCTTCCATGTTTGGCGAGGTTCTGAACGTAGGTGCTGTACTGTTGGTATGTAAGTACTTGAAACTGTACGACAATCCCAGCAGGTAGAACTTGGGGAAATGTGGGCCTTGAGTTGCTCTCACTGTGCTCTGGGGGTCCCTTTTAATGGGAGTGGTGCCCCCTGAGGGTGCGGCAGGGATGACCCAGCTCAAGAACCCCCAGCATGGTAAGTGGTGGGGCCAGGTCTTAAATCGTGGTCAGCAGCTTCAACTCGGTGCCCCTTCCCCTTCCTGCTAAGGCTTGAAGATTGACTTGCCCCTGTCTTTGGAATTTTCCTTGGCTACAGCCTGCCAGTGGCTGCTTTGGCCTGGCCTAACGATGCTCATTCTCCCTGTCTGGGGCAGAAAAGGCAGCTGGCTCTGGGCCCAGCATGTGCACTGATTTATGATATTCTTATACCCCTGCGACCCCAAAACTCTGTGGCTAAGTCAGTACGGTTTTTATCTGTGTTGTAGCAAAGACTTGCTACAGCCCCCAGGATAATGCTCTTCTGCATCAGCCCCCACCCCAAGGGGCACTGGGACTCATCAGGGGGTCTTGGCTGGAAGGGGTTGGGCGTGGGGCCCAGGCCCAGATGAAGGAGCTCCGGTCAGGGTGTTCCGTCCACACGGGCCACCCGTGTCCATCCACTGAGATCAGGGCACCAAGGCATAACGGTAACTGGAAATCCTGGCTTTCAGACACGGTGCTGGATGGCTTCCCAAACCAGCTGACAGAGTCTGTGAACCACCTGTGCCTGTTGGATACCGCCTTCTTCGTCAACTCCAGCTACCCGCCCCTCCTGAGGCCTGAGAGAAAAGTCGACCTCATCATCCATCTCAATTACTGTGCTGGGTCCCAGACAAAGGCAAGTGTGACAAAGAAAGGCTCCTGCCCACTGGCAGGCCACTCGGTCGTGGGGGGTCCCAGGACCGAGCCCCCACAAAACTGGGAAATGGGAGAACAGACATTCCCCCATAGGCCCCAAGACTTAGCATCTGAGAGACTCAAGCTGTTCTACCTGGCGTGAGGTTAGCCATCCAAACCTCTTGGGGCTGGGGAGGGGAGCCGGGGGCGGGGGGGCTGGCCCTCACATGCAGGGTGGGCTTCAAAGGGACCCATGGAGCAAATTCTAGTTTTATTTCAGCAATTTTATGATCTGAGCATTTGCTGTATTTGGCCATTCATCAGCTGCAAAAAAAGGAGTTTTTAAAAATAACTTTAATGGAGTCCAGTCCATTCTAAAGTTTTGTACCACTCCAAGAGTGTATAATGTCCTATTTTTAAAATAATCACATTGCCCTTTTCCACAGGAAATAGGGCCCTCCATGAGATTATATGAAAAGCCAGGATCAGAGGTTTTTATTTATTTTTCTCTATTTACCTTTGAAAAGTTCTGGCCTTTTAAGGGGAAGATACTGTTTTTTGGTCTCCTTCACTATAGTCCTAGCCTGAAGCCCAGGAAAGGGGCTCACAGACAGCACCAGCATGACATCAATGATAAGGAATCAAGTGTACAAATGAGTAACGCTGTGCTTTCCTACCCGTGCTCTCACTTGATCTTTACTCACTTGTGTAAATGGCACAGTCAGGAAACTGAGGCACAGAGAGGGGAAGTGGCTTGCTTGAGATCGTGCAGCTAGCGTGCTTGGAACACAGGGTGGGGGCAGAAGTAAGGGGATTCTGATGTTCTCAGTCCACTGCTCTTTCTGTTACATCATATTTTATAAAGATGCCCTTTCAGAGTCCTTTCCAGCCTTGTGGCCCTTTGTCTGTTCCAAAGGCCATGCCCATCTCACAGGAGCCTGGCCAGATGTAGCCTAGCTCCAGTTACCCTCAGGCTGCCTCCCACATCTCCCCAGGTCTGTGTTTTGGGTGAAGCATCCTTGAAAGGGCTTGTGTCCACCTTCAGAAGGAGCTTACAGTTAGACACACACCAACCTACCGCCTCAGGCCCTTTGTTCCGAAAATAGCACAAAAGGCAAAGCCATGTGAGACCTGAGTTGTTGGCTGGGGGAAATCAGGAAGCTGAACTAAGAACTCCGTGTTGCTTACCCACCCCACCCCTCATTCCAGCCCATGAAGCAAACCTGTGAGTACTGCTCCATGCAGAACATCCCCTTCCCCAAATACGAGCTGCAAGAGGACGAGGAAAACCTCAAGGAGTGCTACTTGATGGAGAATTCCCAGGAGCCTGAGGCCCCCATCGTGCTTTTCTTTCCACTCATCAATGACACCTTCCAGAAGTACAAGGCCCCAGGTAAGCCACCTCCGAGCTTGGTTCCCACCACCCGCTTGCTGGCCTTGGGCTGAGAGCTCCTGTGTTTAGCCTGGCCCCATCTTCTGACTGTACTAGCAAGGAAGCCCAGCTCCGCTCTAGTCTGAACTAACCTGGCTTTGGGAAGAAAGCAAAGCCCCTCCCCTGCGTGAGCCAGCAATGTCATCCTCTGCTCTTTCAGTCACTCAGCATTTATCCACATCCCACTAGGTGCCCCGCGCTGGGTCCTGCTAGGGTGGCCCTAAGATGGGCAAGCTGCACCTCTCCCCTGGGGAGCGTGGAGGTGTGCACGTGTGTGCGTGTGTGCGCGTGGGTGCTCATGTACATGTGTGCCCGCGTGTGTGGTTTTCGCACAGGTGTGAGTCCCCACATGGGCTGGGACAGGCCATGGGGAGAGATACAGATGCAAATCGTTACAACCCTCCGTGTATAGCAAGTCCTTCTGCTGCCTCCAGGTGTGGAGCGAAGCCCCGAGGAGCTGGAGCAGGGCCACGTGGACATTTATGGCCCCCAAACCCCATACGCTACCAAGGAACTCACATACACAGAGGCCGCCTTTGACAAGCTGGTGAAGCTCTCTGAGTACAACATCCTGAATAACAAAGAAAAGCTCCTTCGGGCTGTGAGACTGGCAGTGGAGAAGAAGAAACGCCTGAAGAGCCAATGTCCCTCCTAAGTCCCAGCGAGCCTCACCGATCCTATGTCTGCTTCTAGGGTCAGAGGCGCCGAGCCCATGGGGGCCGACCGGCCTGCGCCGCTGGCTCTGCTATCTGGCGAGGGGTGTAGGCAGGCTGACCTGGGCTTTCTATCAAAAAAATAAAAATTTAAACAAGTTGAGGGAGATAGAGAGAGAAGGAGACAAAGGAACACAACATAGGCAAGTGTTGGGATTTTAGACCCTCGGGAATTTTTTTTAAAACCTGTCCCTGCAGGGAAGGGGGTCCCATAGCCACAGGGTCCCACACATGCCCAAAGTGTGGAGAATAAAATCGTGGCCTGTGGAAGAGACTGGTTCCCCCAGAGACCTCAGTCTGCGAGCTGGAGCTCAAAGCCCCCTCGACTCGACTCCTCCTGTCCTCCTGGCATAGAGGGCCTCCAGCAATAAATAAGGGGAGGACCTGAGGAGTACGGCAGGCTCTCTGGAAAAATGCCTTTTTAAATTAAAGGCAATCATGATTTTTATAGGCTATTATATTTTGTGGTTTTCATTGTTTAGAATCAGGGTGTTCATAGATAGTGTAAAGCCAGAGGATCTAGACTGAGCACTGGTCTCTTCAACAACAAAGCCAGACCAGGTGGGTGACAGGTCTCAGCAGCCCCTCTCTAGCCGCTCTGAGCCCCAGGACCGGTGATCCCTGGGATCTCAACCAGGCAGCCTCATCTGAGCACCCGGGAAAATGCCAAGCAAAGCCCGAGTTTGCAGCTCAGGCTCACTAAACAAGGATCGGGGGGTGCAGCTCAGGGACATCTGAGCAGGTAAATGGAGTCAGGCCTCGGGCCAGCGCTTGCCAACCAGCCTGCTCCAGGAGCACTTCTCGGTTCCCTTCTCACCTTCCTCTCCCATTTTCAGGTGGGATTATTTATTTCTATATGGGATTCTTCTTATCTATCATGTAAACGCTGGGGCCAGTATACCTGAACAAAAGAGGAAACCCTTCAGGGAGCAGGTTAGCCCTGAGGAAGAAGCCCGTCCATCCTCACAGAGCGCTGGCAGACAATTCACGGGGAAAACCCTGGGACACAGAGAAGCCCAGCAAAGTGTCCAGGCTTCCCATCAGGCTAGGAACTTGACTAAAGAAATAGGTCACCTGAGTCATAGAGAAGCCCAGGCCGATAGAAGGTGTGACCAGAAAGGCATGTGGTCCCCACGAGGCCCAGCAGACCTGGAAGATTTGGCCCTCTTTCCTGGCCTCTAGGAGATGACGAGTGGTGACAGGTAACGAAAGTTCAGAAAAAATTGACTTCCAAAATCCATCCTTGCTACTCAAAGCGTGGTGGGGGACTCAACAGAAATGCAAAACTTCAGGCCCCACCCCAGATCTGCTGAATCAGAATCTGCATTTTAGGAGATTCCCACCTCCCCTCTGGCACCCTGTCTCTGCTCCATTCCCATGAAACTACACATATTAAATTTGAATGGTGTAGATTTATGCCACACTCTCCTATAAGCTTGGAAAGCAGGAATCCATGAGCGCCCCTAAGCCACTGGTAAACAGGGCTCCTGGACCTGCAAAACTGGTCCCCACACAGATAATGCGGACCTGAATCACCTCCCATGCCCTCCGCCGGAGCAGCCAACAGCCTTGACCTTGACATCTTTTCTCTCCATCTGCAACAAACAGGCTCTCCTTAAATTAGAGTGAGCCATGCCATAAGACCTGTTTGCTGGACGGTGAAGACAGCCCTGCCTTGGATTCATCAAAGTGTGTACAATGAGGCTTTTAAAACCATTGTATTATTTGATCACAGAATAAAATGGCCCTGTGGGTAAATGCTGTTAACTCATCTTGGCTCATTATCCAGTGCTACAAAACCAGCCAACTCCTGCCCTTACCCCTACCTGGGCTTCTCACACACCACTGTGTTCTGTCCCCACGTCCCGTGAAAACACTTCTCCCCAAGGTCACCAGCGTCCTAATTGACAGATACACTGAGTCAAATGGCACCAGCCCTTTACAGGCCTTATCTTACTTGATTGTTCTCAGTATTTGGCACTGCTGACCACTCCTGCTTCCTGAAACCATCCCTTCCCACGACTTCCTTGCCAACAGCAGTTCAACTCTGTTCCGCCTGCAAATATTTCTTGCCTTCTCACTACATGCCAGTCACTGTGGTAGGCACTGGGACAATAAAAATGATTAACAATTGACCCCACACTTCAAGGAGCTTCCTTTTGGTCCCACGTAGAAGGGCTTCATCAAAACAGAACCTTGCAAGACAAAGGGAAAGTTCCATATTAGCTGTATACACATGGGGAACACATTAGGGGCTGCCAACTAACTAGGCTTCCGCCTAGAGGGAAGGGGCCAGGTTTGCTGGACACCATCCATCCTGGTTTCCTTCCCACTTTCCAGCCCCTCCTGTTGTCTCACTGCCCCTGCCCTCCATTAACTGCTGGTATTCCCTGAGGTTCTCTCCTCAGCTCTCCTCTCTTCCCACTCCGTACTCTCCTTAGGCAATCTAATCTACACCCAGGACTTCAACTACCACTTCTATCTTGAAAATTCTCAAACCTTTAACTCTAGCCAAGCCAGTTTTCTAAGTTCTTGATTCATGGATTCAAATTCGATGCCAGTTAGCATTATTTTTCATTATATAATCAAAAAGATCAAGAAACTTTTGATCTTTCGATTCTTAAGAGTGTTTTAGAGAAGATAGAAGAAATTTATTTCTCTATTTCTTAGTAGATACCCAGGCTCCTCTCAGCTCTTGCTTCTGCCATCCTCAGGTTTGCCTTCTGGTCCAATATGGCTGCTAGAGCTCCACCCATTGTATCTACATTCCAGACAGCAGGGAGGTTAAAGGGATCTGAACTCCTGCTGACAGTGAACACACAAAGTAGCCCTGGTCTGCCTACCTCTGAACATCTTTTCTGTGATAGAAAACTAAATTTTTACCTTAACAAGATAATGAGAATTACCAGTTATCCCAATTCTCTATTGCTGAGTAAACAAACAAAAACAAAACAAAACCCAAAATATAATGGCATAAAAAAACCACCATTTGATTATGCCTACAGATTCTATGGGTCAGGAATTTTAAAAGGGCACAGCAAGGACAACTCTTATTCATGCTGGGAGGCCTCTGCTGAAATGACTTGAAGTGCCTGGGGAGGGCTCAGAGGGCTAGGGTCTGGAAGAGCTGGAGCAGAAGGATCTACCTCTGAGATGAGCAGTGCCTGGGTGAGAGAGGCTGGGACTGCTGAAGGACAAGCTCAGTTTGATTGACTGTCAGAGCACCTTCACATGGCCTCCCCAGTGTGGTGGTTTCAAGATCCTTTCTTAAATGGCAGCTCAGGGCTCCAAGAGCAAGTGTTACTCAGCGACAGGTGCGTGGCGTATTATGATCGAGTGTCAGAAGGCGCAGACCATCACTTCCACAGCACACTATTGGCAGATGCATTCACAAGCCAGCCTGGATTCTAGTGGAGGGGACCAAGATCCTATCTCTCGATAGGAGGCATATTGAAAAATATGCATGGCTATATTTTAAATCCCAGCCTGCAGTAATTGAATCCTTAATGCTGACGCTCCCTCTCTTCCACTAAGGAAATGTCACATTTGGGTTCTGTTATTGCAGGTTCTTTATCTAGGAACAAATTCAGTGTTAGTTAGGAATTAGTTTCATCTCTCACTAGCAGAGACCTAACAAATAGGGGCCTCAATACATTCATGGGAAAAAAGCCCACAGGGAGGCCATCCAAGGCTGGCATGGCATGTCCAGGACTCATCAGGGATTCTGCTCCTCCCAGCTCTGAGTTACCCTCCCATGTGTAGTTCTTGGACTCATGATCCGAGATGGGTCCTGAGACACCAGTCAACACATCCCTATCCCAGACTACAAGAGAGAGGACAGGGAGAGCCAAATTGAACTTTTTCTCGTTCTAAAGGAGACTTCCTGCAACTCCCACGCATCCTTCAGGTAACACATCAGGAACCAGCCCTTGGTCTTAGGATCATACTTAGTTGCACAGAGACTGGAAAATGTTGTCTTTACCTGGTAGCAATGGGCCTGGCTAAAAATGAGAGTTCTGTTGCTGAAAAACAGATCATGTATAGGCGGCTGGCAGTCTTACTACAAGTACCTACTAGACATCTCCACCTGCTGTGTCCTATAAGCCACTTCTCCAAGTGGCAGCAGTGACTTGGTAAGTGGCCACAGAGAAAGGAGAGGTGTCTGTGAGATTGAGTATGAGAAAGGAGAGGTGTGTGTGAGAATGAGTGTGAGAAAGGAGAGATGTGTGTGAGGTACTTTGCCAAAGTACCTCCTCTAATCTCTTTTTATCATGTGTCTCTCAGGTCTTTAACTTCTGTGGGACTTATAGTATCAGAGTAACACACTGCACTTGGTATGCATATAGAACAACCACTGAATACCATCTACGGCAAACCTTGTGAGAGGCGCCTGGGTGGCTCAGTTAGTTAAGTGTCCGACTCTTGATTTCAGCTCAGGTCACGATCTCAGGATCATGAGATGGAGGCCCATGTTGGACTCCGAGCTGGGCGTGGGAATCTGCTTAAGATTCTCTCTCCCTGGGACGCCTGGGTGGCTCAGTTGGTTAAGCGGCTGCCTTTGGCTCAGGTCATGATCCCAGCGTCCTGGGATCGAGTCCCACATCGGGCTCCTTACTCGGCAGGGAGCCTGCTTCTCCCTCTGCCTCTGTCTGCCACTCTGTCTGCCTGTGCTCGCTTGCTCTCTCTCCCTCTGTCTCTGGCAAATAAATAAATAAAATCTTTAAAAAAAAAAAAAAAAGATTCTCTCTCCCTCTCCCTCTGTCTTTCCCTACCCTGCTCACACCCACCAGCACAGTCTCTCTTCCTCTCTTAAAAAAAAAAAAAAAGAGAGAGAGAGCAAACCTTGTGAACATCAACTTACCAAGAATAAGAAGGGAAAAAAAAAACCCTTCCACAAGAATTACAATTAAAATTTCCATATAGCAAAGAGAGTTGTTGAGTGTTGTTATCAAAATACTTATTTCGAGAATTATTTAATCCAACAAAAATCCAGGTAACTAATGGCACTCTCTGCAAAACTTTAGCCTGAAAATAATAATGGGATTCAGATGAAAAGGTGACTGTGATTGGAATTGTTGAGTCTGAAGAAAGAAAACCAAAAGAAGATCACAGCTTGTAAATGGATATGAGATGACTGTCCTGAGGACAGATCAAGAACATGAAAGCAGTTGTATGAAGACAGAAAAGGGAGAAAAATAAGACGTTATAATGTGTCCTCTGGGCCAGGCTCTTTCAGGACTTCCACTGGTTTTAAGATTAAAGGCAATAACTTTTTTTCTTCCTTCAAATTTTTTCTGATTATAAGACAAGAACATGTTTATTGTGTAAAATCTGAAAAATGCAAAAGCACATAAAGAAGGAAACTAAGAGCATTTATCATTCCAAAACCCAGAGATCATTGCTATTTTGGGGTTTATCTTTCCATGTTTTCATGTCTTTGGAGACTTTTTTTTTCCAGAAGTACAAAAACCCTATACATTTTTTAATTATGGTAAAATATACATGATGTAAAATTTACATCTTAACCATTTTTATAGCCATTTCATAGCCCAGTAGTGTTACCTATGATCACATTGTTGTGATCTCCTGGGTTTTTTTCATTTTGTGAAGCTGAAACTCTATACTACTGAAAACTCCTCGTTTCCTCTTCCCTCTAGCCCCCAGTCACCACCATTCGACTTTCTGTTTCTATGACTTTGACTACTTTAGATACCTCATAGAAGTGGAATCATATACTATTTGTCTTTTTGTAACTAGTTTATTTCACTTGGCATCATGTTCTCAAGGTTCTTGCAGATTATGGCATGTGATAGGACTTCCTTCCTTTTTAAGCCTAAATAATATTTCATTGTATGTATACACCACATTTTGTTTATCCATTCATCCATCAGTGGAAACTTGGGTGGCATCCACCTCTTGGCTATTATGAATAGCCCTGCTATGAACACGGATGTGAAAATATCTTTTAAAGACCCTACTTTCAAGTTTTTTGGATATATACCCAGAAGTAGGATGACTGGATCACATGGTAGTTCTACTTTTAATTTTTCAAGGGATTACCATACTGTTTTCCATAGTAATTGAATGTCTTCTGTAATCTTTTTTCCACTTAAAAATATATTCTGAGTATTTTCCCAGGTCATTAACATTCTTTTTCTATGACACAATTTTCAGAGACTGCATAGGAATCCATTATCTATCTAACTAATCCTCCATTGGGGGAACAGCTAATTACAGCTTTTCAGTATTATAAGTGTTATGCTGATAAACATGCTTTAGATAAAGCTTTGCACTGCTTATTTCCTCAGGGCAAAATTTCTGAGTCTAGAAGTCTGAGCGTTTCTAACAACTAGTAAACATATAGTTACACAAGATAAGCCACAGATATTTAAAGCACACAATTGGATGAGTTTGAGCAGATCTGTCCAACTGTCAACCATCACCACAATCAAGGTAATGAACAAATCCTTTATCCTCAAAACTTTTCTCATGCTATTCGTCATTCTTCCCTTGCTTGCTCATGCAGTAGGTATATGCTTGACTTTTTAAGAAATTGCCAAACTGTTTTCTAAAGGAGTTGTAAAATTTTACATTCCACTGTCAACATATGAGAGTTCCAGTTGCTCCACATCCTTACCAACAATTGGTATGGTCAGTCCTCTAATTTTAGGCATTCTAATAGGTATTTAGTAGTATCTTGTTGTGGTTTCAATTTGCATTTTCCTAATGACTCATTAAAAATATGTTGAACATCTTTTTGTGTGCTTATTTGCCCATACATCTTCTGTGGTGAAGTAGCTGTTCAAATTTTTTCTCCATGTCTTATATTGGGTTGTTTTCTTATTATTAAATTTTAGGAGGTCTTTGTATATTCTGGATATAAGTTCTTTATCAGATATGTAATTTGAAAATGTATTTTCCTAGTCTGTGCCTTGTTTTTTCATTTTCTTAACAGTATCCTTCAAAGATTCAAAAATCTTGATGAAGTCCAATTTATTAATTTTTTCTCTTATGGATCATGCTTTTGGTATCACCTAAGAAATCTTTCCCTACATAATATCCAAAGGTTTTCTACTATTTTTTTAAAGATTTTATTTATTTATTTGAGAGCAAGCAAGCACACACAGGAGGAGCAGCAGAGGGAGAGGGAGAAGCAGGCACCCCACTGAGCAGGGAGCCCTATGCAGGGCTAGATCCCAGGATCCTGGGATCATGACCTGAGCCGAAGGCAGATGCTTAACCAACTGAGCCACCCAGGTACCCCTGTACAATGTTTTCTTCTAGAAGTTTTATAATTTTAAGTTTTACATATTTAAAAAAGATTTTATTTATTTATTTGACAGAGATCACAAGTAGGCAGAAAGGCAGGTGGGGGGTTGTGGGGGAGAGGGAAATAGGCTCCTTGCTGAGCAGAGAGCCCAATGTGGGGATCGATCCCAGGACTCTTAGATCATGACCTGAGCCAAAGGCAGAGGGTTAACCTACTGATCCACCCAAGTGCCCCTTAAGTTTTACATTTATGTCATAGTCATTTTGAGTTAATTTTTATACACAGTGCAAGGTATGGGTCAAAGTTTATATTTTTTGCATAAGGATATCCAATTGTTCTAGCATTATTGTTTGACAAGAATTTTCCTCATCCGTTGAATTGCCTTTGCACTTTGTCAAAAATCAATTGATTATATATCTGTGGGTCTATTTCTGAGCTCTATTTATTTCTTTGATGTATTATTATTTTTATGCCAATACCACACTGTCTTGTCTTGATTTCTGTAGGTTTATAAGTCTTGAAATTAGGTAGTGTAAGTCCTCCAGCCTTGTTAGTTTTTTTAGTTGTTTTGGCTAGATCTTTTGCACTTACATATGAATTTTGGAATCAGCCTGTCAATTCTTACAAAAATAACAACCTGCTGGAATTGTGCTAAATCTATACATTAGTTTGGAGAAAACTGACGTTTTAACAATCTTGAGTCTTCTGATCCATAAGCATGGTATATGGTGTATATCTCCATTTATTTTAGGCCTTTTTTATTTTCCTCAGAAATGTTTTGTGGTTCTCAGTGTATAGACCTTGTCCATTTTTTTTAATTAGAGAGAGCATGCACGTGAGCAGGGGAGAGGGGCAGAGAGAGAGTCTTAAGCCCCAGAACCTGACATGGGGCCCAATCTCACAACCCTAAGATCATGACCTACGATGAAATCAAGAGTTGGATGTTTAACCTACTGAGACATCCAGGTGCCCCTAGACCTTGTACAATTTTAAATCTGATTTACCCTTAAGTATGATGCTTTTATAAGTGTCATTGATTTTTTATTTCACTGTCCCATTGTTCAGTTTTAGTATATAAAGACATAGCTGGGTTTTGTATATGTGTATTGTATCCGACCCCCTTACTAAACTCACTTCTTAGTCCTAGTACCTTTTTTGGTAGGTCAAATAGAATTTGACCCATAGAATTTTCTACATAGATGGTCATATCTTCTGCAAATAAAGACAATTTTACTTATTCCTATCCAATATGGATACCTTTTCTTTTTCTTATTGTACTGGTTAGAACCTCTAGTATGACATTGAACAGAAGTGATAAGAGTAGACATCTTTACCTTGTTCCTGATTTTAGCATTCACCATTAAGTATGATGTTGCAGAAATCTTGAATGTGCATTTTCAAGATTTTTGATAAAAATGGACTCCGTTAAAGTGCCAGTTTACACCATATCCAGCAATGTATGTGATGATGCCTTTTTCCACACTTTTGCCAACATTAGGCATTATCTTAGAAAAATAGGCCTGCCATTCTTAATGTTATCTATTTATTTTAAATTTATGTTTTTGACTATTAATGGAGGTTAGCATCATTTAACATTTATTGGCCAATTATATTTGTCTTTAGTTGTCTATGTCCTCTGTTCATTTTATAATGGAGCATCATTTCTTTTTTAATAATTTTAGAGTAGCTTTTAAAGTTCTACAATCCTTAATTAAATATATCTATTATATATGTCTGTCAATAGTTTTTCCAATTTGTCTTTGTCTTTTACCTTTGTTTATGGATTTATTTTTTATATATACTATTTTTTAAAAGATTTTATTTATTCATTTGACAGAGATCACAAGTACGCAGAGAGGCAGGTAGAGAGAGAGAGGGAAGCAGGCTCCCCGCCGAGCAGAGAGCCCAATTCGGGGCTTGATCCCAGGACTCTGGGATCATGACCCGAACTGAAGGCAGAGGCTTAACCCACTGAGCCACCCAGGTGCCCCATATATATACTATTTTTAATAGAATTTTTTAGAGCAGTCTCAGATTCACAGCAAAATGGAGCATAAAATACACGGAGTTTCCACGTACCTCCTGCCTCCCCAATACATAACCTCCCATTGCCAACATTCCATACCAACAATATCCACCAGAGTGTAACTGATTCACTCAAATCAATGAATCTAGTCTACACTGACACAACATTATCACCCCAAATCCACAGTTTACATTAGGGTTCACTCTTGGTGGTATATGTTCAATGAATTTGGACAACTGTGTAATGACATTATCATACAGAATTGTTTTCACTGTTCTATAAGTCTCCTTGCGCCTCCTCTTCATCCTTCCCTCTTTCTTAACCCCTAGCAACCACTCATCTTTTTACTGTCCCCATAGCTTTGCCTTTTCCAGAATGTCGTATAGTCAAACATACAGTGTGCAGCCTTTTCAGATTGTCTTCTTTCACTTAGTAGTATGGATTTAAGGTTTCTCCGTGTCTTTCCCTGACTTGATAGTTCATTTCTTTTAGTACTGAATAATATTATCAGCCGGTTGTACCACAATGATGTGTGTCCAGTGAAGGGCATCTTGGTTGCTTCCAAATGTGGGCAATTATTAATAAAGCTGCTCTAAATATCCATGTCCAGTTTTTAGCAGACATAAGTTTTCAGCTTATCTGAGCAAATACCGAGGTGTGCAATTTCTGGGTCATATGGTAAAGAGTATGATTACATGGGTTTGTATTTTTAAAAATACACTAAAGCCTTCACTTTTTTGTTGAAATTCCCACCAACCTTTTCCTTTACAATTTCTGTCTTTGGTTTTGATTAGAAAAGCTTTTCCCTTCCAAAATTTCATAAATCTTCACATGTACCTTCTTCTAGTACATCTATGTTTCTTTTATTTTTACATTTTAACCTTTGTTTTATTTTGACATGAGGCAGATATCGAAGTTCATTTTCCTTTAGGCTTTTTTTTTTAAATTTTTTTATTTATTTGTCAGAGAGAGAGGGAGAGAGAGAGCGAGCACAGGCAGAGGCAGAGGGAGAAGCAGGCTCCCTGCCGAGCAAGGAGCCCGATGTGGGACTCGATCCCAGGACGCTGGGATCATGACCTGAGCCGAAGGCAGCCGCTTAACCAACTGAGCCACCCAGGCGTCCCATTTTCCTTTGGCTTTCTTTTCACTTCCCTAGTTGCATACAGCTTCCTCTAAATATTTGATCCACACAATTCCCAAGGAGTTTCCATTTTTACAAACAAGAAAACTGAGACAGAGAAGAAGCTCATTACATTTAAGGCCATACAGCCATTAATTTAGTCGTCAGAATTCAGACTCAGGTCTTCTGATGCTGAGTCCTGTTCTCTCTTCACCATAGCCCTGGCATTGAAAATATAGTCCATAGACAGCATTGGAAACACCTGAGAGCTTGTTAGAAATGCAGTCTGGGGGCGCCTGGGTGGCTCAGTGGGTTAAAGCCTCTGCCTTCGGCTTAGGTCCTAGGATCCAGCCCCACATTGGGCTCTCTGCTCCGCAGGGAGCCTGCTTGCTCCCCTCTCTCTCTCTCTCTCTCTCTCTCTCTGCCTGCCTCTCTGCCTACTTGTGATCTCTGTCTGTCAGGTAAATAAATAAAATCTTAAAAAAAAAAAAAAAAAGAAAGAAAGAAATGCAGTTTGGGGTGGGGCACCTGGGTGGGTCAATGGGTTAAAGCCTCTGCCTTTGGCTCGGGTCATGATCCCGGGATCCTGGGATCAAGCCCCCTGGCTCTCTGCTCCGCAGGGAGCCTGCTTCCTTTCCCTCTGCCTGCCTCTCTGCCTACTTGTGATCTCTGTCTGTCAAATAAATAAATAAAATCTTAAAAAAAAAAAAAAAAGAAAGAAAGAAAGAAATGCAGTCTGGGCTCCCAACCCACACCCTGGAATCAGAATCTGCATTTCTAACAAGTTAGAGAAGTACTGTTGTGTAGCATATTTCCTCAAATTTAGGGTATATCAGAATCACCTGGGAGCACTTGTTGAGCTCCATCCCTCCTCAATATTTTAATTCAGTGGGTCTGGGGAAGATGCAGAAATCTGCATTTTAACAAGTATCCCAGGTTATTCTTAAGCAGGTGACTCCATGGATTACACCTGAGGAAGGCTCTAAAACAACTGAGGAATATTCTCAAACTGTTACCTAGAAAACCAAAAGTGATAGCTGATTATTTCTCCCAGTCTCAATTTAGACGTGTCCTTTTAACCAGAGAGAGAGCTAGACCGTAGCAATAATTCTTTTACATATCCCTACGTGGTAATTAGGTTATAATAATGAGGATGATGATTAAACCCTCAATTTTACATTTAATCAAACAAAGAAAAATAAGGGCAAAAGGCCTTCGATCGATCCAGAATTTAGTGGAGACAGTGTGAAGTAGGAGGAATATCTAACCAAGTAAATTGGAGTCTCCTTCCCCTTATTCAAATCTTTTCAGTATGTCTGTGAGTCAAGGTCTCTTCACTAATAAAATGAAGGTAAATAACCCGCCAGCGGTAGAAAGAACCTGCCTATCAACTTCTGCACTTTTGTCCCCAGTATCATAAGACTGGGAGGAGTGAACTTCCTGGGAGACTAAGCAGCCTCCGGAGGCTCATTTTTGCCAGCTCAGATTTGCCCGGAAGCCGACGCCACCTGGCCAGAGGTGGGGAACCGGAGACCTAAGGGGTGCCCCTCCGCTGACCCGCCTGCGCCGCCGGGCTGGGGAGACACCCTCTCCCCCGCCCAGCCCCGCGGAGAGACTCCGTCATCAATAATTCATTAAGAACCTCCTCTCCATTGGCTGACGCCCCACCCCCGCGCTGGCAGCGACCCAATGAGGAAGGAGTTGAGTGAGTCTTCTGAATAGTGAACGAGCTGCCGTGACGTAACGACCAGCGATTGGCTGCGACGGCACGAGGCGGGGCCAGCTCGGGCGGCGGCGAAGGCGGCTGGGGCAGCTCAGTGCGAGCGGGAGAGGGTCGGACCCGGAGCCGGGTCGGAGCGCGGGGCAGGCACTGAGAGGGCGGGCGCGGGGCGCCGACCGGCCGCAGGATGTTCAGCTGGATGGGGCGGCAGGCGGGCGGGCGCGAGCGCGCGGGAGGCGCGGACGCGGTGCAGACGGTGACCGGCGGCCTGCGCTCGCTCTACCTGCGCAAGGTGCTGCCGCTGGAGGAGGCGTACCGCTTCCACGAGTTCCACTCGCCAGCGCTGGAGGACGCGGACTTCGAGAACAAGCCCATGATCCTGCTGGTGGGCCAGTATAGCACGGGCAAGACCACCTTCATCAGGTAAACCGCCCGCCCGCTCGTCACCCCCGCCGGGACCCCTGCTCCCACCACCTAGGTGGGGGCGGTCCTTCCCACGTGTGCGGGTGCTGTCACCAGCCTCCCACCGCCCTCGGACGTCCTGCAGCGCCCGCTTCCCCGGTGCGGAATCCCCCCGCGGCTGTTTCCCCCTCCAGCATCTTCGTGAGCTCAGGTTCCGCGTCCAAGCGCGCTGCCTGGGAGCCCTCCGCCTCGCCCCGGGGTGCGGCCGCCCAGGAAGGGGCTGCCTCTCCCCCCACGCAGGCAGGAAGGTCCCCGGAACCCCTTCTCCGTGTACTCTGAGCCCTCCTTCTTTACTCTTGATAAAGGACTCTTCTGACTGGATTTGTCCTGTCACCCTGGCCTGGGGCCCCGGGGAAGGGAGGGAGGAGAGCGAGGCTATAATAAGCATCTTCCTGATGAGCGAGTGGGGCCTAGGGCTAGAAATGGGGACGGAGGTGTGTGGTATCCGAATGGGCTATTGAGTCATAGTTGAAGAATTAAACCCCCAGCGCATAACTTTATCGAATGAATGGATGGATGAATGAATGGCAACAGGGGAGGGTACTTTTCCAACACCCCCTTCCATTGAAGTCCTTGCGTGCCGTCCCCCACCACAGTGTTGGGGGGAGCGGGTGGAGAGGCCGCTTTTATTAGCTCCTGCACAGCCTCGCCTTTATCCGGCTGTAGGAAGTTAACTGTGTAGCAGCCCCAGCCGGCGCCCAGTGGAACTAAGGGGGAGTGTCATATTACTATTCGTTAGTTTCCATTTCTTAGGTGGGTCATTCCCTCCTCCCTTGACAACTGAAAGTATTTGTCATGCTTGCTCTGTCTCCAAAAGCAAACAATAACTGTGCATGCGCTAAGGCTCAGATCATATGGCTTCGTCTGAAGTGATTTTTGTTGGGAAATCATTTACACTGAAACGAATTTCTTTTTGAAGAGACTGTGACTTCTAAAGCAGAAGTAAGACACTTTCAAGGCTTACTTTCTTTGCTTAGGAAATTTATCTTCCTGGGTCAGTTAAAACAAAGTGATTAATCATTTAAGCTTTTGGTCTACAGTTTGGGAAATTGTAACAGTCTCTTCATTACTGATGTTCAACAGGTATCCAGAAAACTGCATCTATATTTGGATATATGCTGTTTCTATTAAACCACAGTCTCTTTTTCTCCACTCCAGTGACCTAAATAGTTCCTACAAATAGACTAGTTGTCACTACAGGAAATGTGTTCAATCCAGATGTACAGTACAGATCCATTATGAATGAATTCAGCAAAAGCAATACACTATATTGAAATATAGTTCTAGATAGTAAAGTGAAAGTGAAGGAAGACTGAAGGAATTTGGTGTTTATTAATAAGGTGAAAATAGTATTAAATATATCACCCCAGACACTCAAACCATAAAAATGTCACAGTCACCGGTACCTTGAAAGATGAAAGACAATACCTTTCAGGTCTCAGTAATATTAACCAATTTTTAAGTATATGGGATACTGATTTATTGAGACCAAGTGTACGAGAGTGGAAGGTGGGCCTTTTGAAACACACAGATAAAGGATGAGAAGCTGCCATTGTCATAATAATCGCAGACATGAGCAATGGCATGCTCGTGGCACCCTGGGCATTTCCTCCTGTCTCTGGCACAGGGCTTTATTGTGCCCTCTGTGATCAGGGAGCCCTGGTGCTGCTGTCCCCACCAGGATGTGAAGTGGCCATCTCCCTGCTCACATAGCCTCACTCTTCTCTCTTTTTCATCATTTGTGGGGAGCTCTGTGGAATGCCTAAGCATACTCGTAAGAAAGATTTTGAGGTTTGACTCCTGGGAACTTCATCCATATGGACCACTTCTCAGTAGGCATGGGAGCCAGGTGCAACCGCAGGGGGACAGAGGAGTCAGTCACCTTACCAAGATGTCACTTGCTCTTTGAGACCTTCTCTGGCCTAAGTGACTTTGTCCTTAGGCAGTGGGCACAAAGTGGGCCTGTGAGACGTGGGAAATCACGGTGCACAAGAAGCTTGGTGAGCTACCAGAGATCTGAGTTTGGTTTCAGAGTGGAGGTAAGAGCAGGAGATTTAAGTCCTAAGAGGAAAGCCCCAAACAAAAGGGCAGCTACCATCTAGAGCCTGCCCTGGGAAGCAGTGAAGTTGGCCCAGGGTGCTGACCCTCCTGGATCCTGCCTGCATCCATGGCTGTCTTTTCTCTGAAGCTTATCAGTGCCTGGATTGTTTGTTTCTAGCCATTGAGCACTAGAAGCTCATACTTGGTTATGGGGTGCACCTATTTACATAGTCAAAGATTCCCATCCACCTGACTTCCTGTATATCCCAAGAAGTCACTGGTAACACAGAGGCCGCACTGACAGGAAGGAAACTTCTCTCATTCTAAAGCCAGTCAGCAAGGCCTTTGGTGTGCATCTCATACCTTTAATAAAACCATTCTTCCCTCCTTTGTCCCTTGACTGGGAAGAAGTAAGAGCCCCACTAAAACATGGTGAGTCAAAACTTTGTCAGGAATGAGGAAATTAAATGTGTGCCTTGTTCTAATTAAAAGGTCTTCTAGATGGGATGGATGAAAAATCTGAGTGTCAAAAACTATACTTATTTTTTAGAAGTGTATGGAAGTATATGGAAGGAGAGTCTTGGTGGACCCTCCTCGCATGGGTCACAAAACTGGCCCAGAAGGTGACTTCAGATGTGATAGAGGTATTTGTCAAAGTTTTCTTGGGATAGAAGCAGAACAGCTAATGTACCTACTATCTGACAGTTTCATTTCTCAGAAGTCAGTTTTAAAGATTTTTTTTAAAATTTATTTGACAGATACAGATCACAAGTAGGCAGAGAAGCAGGCAGAGAGAGAGAGGAGGAAGCAGGCTCCCTGCTGAGCAGAGAGCCGGATGCGGGACTCGATCCCAGGACCCTGGGATCATGACCTGAGCCGAAGGCAGAGGCTTTAACCCACTGAGCCACCCAGGCGCCCCTCAGAAGTCAGTTTTAAAACTGACAGTTTTATTTCTCAGAAGGCAGAGGATGCTATGAGAGAAACCATGGGTGCTCTACCTCTAACCAGTAAGTAAGACTTGGCCAAAAAAGGAAAAGAGATGGATATGGGGAAAAGTGGCCATATTGTCTTAGACTATGTAACAGCCAAGGAAGGGTGGATGTTGGGCCCAGCCAGGCTTGTATCCAAAACATGAGGAAAACAGATTTCAGAGCTTCCCCCAGAAAATCCCTGGGCCCAGGTGCTGTGAAGGAAGACATTTCTTCTGAGAGGAGGTGAGGCTCACTGAAAATCAATTCAAACCACACAGTTGGCATATTTTGGTTTTTAAAAACTCTGCTTTCTCTCTTTCTCCTACACCCTGCCTCCTTCTCTGAGAAAAATTTATTCTAATGAGGACAAAAGAGGGAAGTTATTCAAGAAACTGTATAGGCTTTAAAAGGGTAGAGCCCAAAGCAATTAGACAAGAAAAAGAAATGGAATGCAGATTAGAAAGAAGTAAAACCATCTCTGTTCACAAAGGGCATGATCATATATAGAGAAATCTTAAGGATTTAGGAAAATCCTAAAAACCTTTTAAAATAAGTTCAGCAATATGTCAGGATACAAGATCAGTATACAACCTCAGTTTTATTTCTATGCACTAGCAATGAACAATCTGAAATTAAGAAAATAATTCCATTTATAATATCTGAAAGAATAAAATATTTAGGAATAAATTTAACAAAAGTAGTATAAAACTTATGCGCTGAAAACTACAAAAGTGGTTTTTTTTTGTTTTTTTTTGTTTTTTTTTTGTTTTTTGCTTTTTTTGCTTCAAGAAATTTAAGAAAACCTAAAAACAGAACAGGAAAGACTTCCCATGTGCATGGATTGGAAGACTTAATATTTTTTGGAAGGTCAGTACTGCTCAAAGTGATCTATGATTCCATGAAGTCCCCACCAAAATCCCAACTGCCCTTTTTACAGAAATTGACAAGCTGCTCCTGAAATTCACTCTGAAACGTGAGGGATCCAGATTAGCCAAGACAATCTTGAAAGACAACAAAATTAGAGTTCTCATACTTTCTCATTTCAAAGCTTGCTACAAAGCTACAGTAAACAAGATAGTGGGATAATAGCATAAGAATGGAGATAGAGACTGACGAATAGAACTAAGAGCCCAGAAATAAACCCATATGTCTGGTGAATTTGTTTTCCCAAGGATTCCAAGATAATTCAATGGGGAAAAGAACATTCTTTTCAACAAATGATGGTGGACAACTAAATAGCTACATTGCAAAAGGAATAGAGGGGTGCCTGGGTGACTTAGTCGGTTAAGCAGCTCCCTTCGACTCAGGTCATGATACCAGGGTCCTGGGATCAAGTCCCACATCAGGCTCCTTGCTCAGCAGGGAGCCTGCTTCTCCCTCTTCCTCTGCCCCAGCTTATGTGCGCGCACACTCTCTCTCTCTCTCTCTCCCTCTCTCTGTCAAATAAATAAATAAAATCTTAAAAAAAAAAAGGAAAAGGGCGCCTCGGTGGCTCAGTGGGTTAAGCCTCTGCCTTCGGTTCAGGTCATGACCTTGGGATCCTAAGATCAAGGCCCGCATCAGGCTCTCTGCTTGGTGGGGAGCCTGCTTCTCCCTCTCTCTCTCTACCTACCTGTGATCTATCTCTGTCAAATAAATAAATAAAGTCTTTTAAAAAAATAAAGGAGTAGAGAGTGGTGCTAATGGCTACAGGGTTTCTTTTTGAGGTGATGACAATGTTCTGAAATTAGAGAGTAGTGTTAGTTGCACAACTTTGTGAAGTTACGAAAAACCAGAGAAGTGTATCTTACCCTTTAAAAGGGTAGGTTTTATGGTATATTAATTTTATCTTAGTTAAAAATATAAAACAGTTCGGTCTTCCAACAGTTCAGCGTGCTGTGATTTCTTTAATTTCCATAATTGTGCAGTTAGTGCCAGTCAAGTAATTTCTACATCTCTATCCAATAATTTAAAATAAAAATGGTTGCCAGAAAGAAAGCAAACCAAAAATTGTGGAAATAAGCCAAAAGAACACATGGACAAAAGGAACTAAGGAATATACTTGAGGGGGAAAGGGAGTACAGAGATACCTGGGTGACGCAGTCAGTTAAGCATCTCACTCCTGCTTTCAGCTCAGGCGTTGATCTCGGGTCATGAGATCGAGCCCGGCAGCCTGGGCACTGAGCATGGAGTCTTTTTAAGACTCTCTCTTCCTCTGTCCTTCCCCTCTGCACGACTTCTCTTTCTCTCTCTCCCTCAAATAAATAAATAAATCTTAAAAAAAAAAAAGAAAAAGAAAGAAAGAAAAAGGAAAACAAGTAGCTATCACACAGTCCCTGTGTTTCCCCCCATTATTCTTATCAGTGTAGAAACGTTTGTTTTTCCTAACACTCTAAGTTAGTAAAATCGAAGTCTAATATTTTCCTATAAAATGCTTGATAAAGTAATTGTTTTAAAACTTTAAATATCAGTTAAATATAGTGTTAATAGGGGGGAAAGTTCAAGTTCCATGTGCAAGTATGGAAACAAGGTTTATGGACAGTATGAAGTGTTAAGAAGCTTTTCGGACAAGAAAAGGCATTTTTTGGTATGATTAGAACAAGAAAAAGAATCAGGAAGTGATAGGCCCACTGCTTGGGACTCTTGCTGTAACCTTCAAAGAAAGCAGAACTACTCAACTAGTATTGTCTTGTCTCCTTTTCTCTCAAAAGCAAATGAGATGGGAAAGGGAGCCCAGCCAGGTGGGAGAGGGGATCCGAGCTGAGGGTGAGGAATGCCCCAAGGGCGGCACAGGCATGGCCCTGTAAATACAGGGGGGTCAGGAGCTAGATGGCAGGACCAGATAGGAAGAACTTGTAGTTGTGCTCAAAGGGCTGTGGCTGGTGATTTTTAAGAAGTTATGAAGAATAGGAGGAGTATCAGAAAACTTGAAGCAGGCACATGTCCCAGTTTTCAGAAGAAGGGCGAAATAGATGCTATTAAAGAACAAAGCTCGATTTCATTCCTTTGATAAGCTCTAGAGTCTGTTATTAAAGTGAAGAGAAGTGAAGGCTCTCACTAGGAGGCAGCCTGGTGTTCAACCAACTGAGCCACCCAGGTGTCCCCAGAGGCAGCCTGGTTTACCCATTAAAGAAAATCCCATTAAGGAAACACTGTGGGCCCTGTTGGGTGGTCACTGTCAGCCAGGCCCTGGAGCCCCTGAAAATGATAGTCTGCTCTGCCAAATACCTAGCCTTTCGTAGATCTTTCTGAAATGTTTAAATATTTAATTTCTACAGAAGAATGGACTATCTATAATACACAAGATCATACCTATATACCCAGTGTCCATTTATTCATATAATATTGATTTCCAGGAAGGGTCTGGCTATCCCAGAACTTAGAGTTTCATGGGGAATGTGGATAAGAATCCACAGGCCATTAGGGTCTGGGTGACCCGAGCTGTGATGCTAAAAGCACAGGGTAGGATGGGGACATAGGAAAGGCCCTTCATTCAGCTTGGAGGTTGGAAAAGGCCTCCCTGGTGACACAACCTAAAAGCTGAGCCCTGAGGAATGAGCCAGAATTAGCTGCCCGACCCAGACCAGGAAATGAGGGCAAGAAGTGTCAATGATGAGGCCCAGGTTTCTTGGATAACTGGGTGGGCAGTGGAGCTATCCACCAAAATGGGGACACACAGAAAGGGGGGCCATAATTACGAGTTTAGATTTAAACCCACGTTTAAGTAGACACCCTGGTGTAGGGTCTACAAGGGGTTGGACATATGGGTCTGGAGTGAGAAGAAGACGAGCTTGTGGAGACACAGGGAAAAGTCACCAGAGAGGTGGATGGCCATTCAGAGCCATCATAGGGCAGTTTTGGTTTTGAGTAACAGAAACTCAAGTGAAGAAGGCTTAAGGAAAGACACATGTTTTCTCATGAAATTGATCAGACCCAGGTGTGCTGGCTTCAGGCCTGGCCTAGGACCCCAAGCAGCGCCATCTGGTCTCTGTCTCTCAGCCCTGCTGCCTTCCTCATGCTGGCTTCTCTCTCAGGCAGTTGCCCTTCATGGGATGGGCAGGTGGCCATCTCCTATTCCAAATTCACCTTCTGACAGCTCAGCAACCCCAGTGGGGGGAAAAAAGAGAAGCTTTTCCCAACAGTTTCTGAAGAAGTCTTAGGTTTGAGTCTCATTGGTTAGACCTTGGCTGTATACCCATCCTGAACCAATTCCTTGAGCCAGGAGAATGAAATACCCATGTCTGCTGTGGGATGGTCGGGCCCCAAGCCATGTAGACTAAGACTGAGGCAACTCGGCTCCTCAAGGTGCTGCTATCAAAAAAAGGGAAAATATTTGCTGCATGTGTGAGCCATCGGGCAGCCCCCACAAAAGCCAGGGAAAGAGAGGGCATGGTCAGCAGGGCCAGATGCTTCTGGGAAAAGGGTTGAAATGGATCTGGTAGATTAGCCATCAGGAGTCAGGGTGACCTTGGGAAGAACCATGCCAGTAAGTGGCGGTGATGGAAGCCAGGTGGCAGTGGGCTGAGGAGTGAGTGGGAGGTGAAGCGTCAGATACAGAAAACTCTCAGTGACTGGGTACTGCAGGGGAGGAGCTGTGCCCTGGTGACAGGCATTCCAGCAAAAGCCATTGTAAGTTGATGGAAGGGGCCCGTGGAAACTGAGCAGCTGGTATCTCAGAAACCTAAGAAGAGACTCGCCTAGGGGCAAGGAAGGAGGGGCTCGAGGGCAGGGGGGTGTGGTGGGGGTCACAGCAGTCCCGTAGGGAGACCTTGCAGGTTGGCCTCCTGTCCACATACTACCTACCTGCCTGGCAAACGGCAGCAGTGCCCCCAGATGAGGAGAGATACGAGGAGAAATGGGTTCAGGTTTGTTTGTTTGTTTGTTTGTTTTTAATTATAAAATTCTCTTCTTTAACTTGTGTCTAGAAGCTTGCTTCTAAAAGACATTCAGGATACTTTTCAAGACCTTGGAAAATTATGAACCAGAAAGCCATGGTCCCTAGATCTGGCTATGGGTCAGAATCACTGGGAGCCTGAGAAAAAATTCCAGGGGCCTCCATCCCAGACCTCCTGAACTGGAATCTCTGTGGGAGAGGCTCCAAAATCTGGTTTGGGTTTGGTTTTTAGAAACCACCTCCCACAGTAATTCTTAGGTAGCCTCCCCCAGGAAATATTCGGAAACCTTAGATAGACAAAGGTTCAGCTAATGGAATCATGATGGTTGAACTTTTTAACTCCTGAAGCGGGTCGGCCTCAACCCAGAAGAGGGAGGCTCCCTTTGGTGGCCTTTCCATGGCATGTGGTCCAGGCTCCATCTGCTTACATTCTTAGCGAATGACCTAGATGAAGACTTAGAAGTCATGCTTACAAAACTGGGAATTATGCAAAAAATGCAATTTAATAAACAGCCTTTTTCACTTAATGTGATATGATGAACTCTTTCTTGTGTTATGAAGTAATCCTTGGAAATAGCTCTCGTGACTGCATCCTAGTCTATCCTACAACTTGAAACATTGTTTCTAATTTTATGCTGTTATCTGTAATATTGCAGTGGACATTCTTAGCTGAGAATCTTTGTCTCATTTTTTTTGCTTTCTAAGAATATCTGCCCAAGTATGAATTACTGCATCAAAAGGTATAAATATTTGTCAAGTTTATGTATATTGCTGATTTTATATATACAAATAGTACATACATGTTTATATAATATATATTTATATAAAATAAAACATTATTTTATCCTGAATATGTATATGTACATGTACCTTTTCAGAAAAGTCATCCCAAATTAGATTCCCACTACAGAATCTAATATGAGGATCATTATTTCACCAAACTGTCAGTGAAACTATGTATTATTATTTAAAAAAATAAGTGTGACAGGAAAAAAATTCTTTTTTTTAAATTTTATTTATTTATTTTGAGAGAGAGCACAAGCAGGGGGAGCAGCAGAGGCAGAGAGAGAAGCAGACTCCCTCCTGAGCAAGGAGCCTGATGCAGGACTTGATCCCAGGACCCTGGGATCATGACCCAAGCTGAAGGCAGACACTTAACCAACAGAGCCACCCAGGCGCCCCTTGCTTTTTTATTTTTTAGCACTATTTAATAATCTTATCTTTTCCCATTACCACATGAGGCTTCCTTGTATGCTAATTTATTAAATATTGTGATCTTTTGGAGCTTTCTCTCCTGTCGTATTGCTCTGTTGGTAGATTCTTATGCCCACACCACACTGTCTTAAGGACTGTCACTTTAAACCATTCTTTAATTAAACAGTGATGTGCAGTAAGGCTTCTGATCTCACTTCTCTTTATTTTGCAAACACTGTCAATCATCATTTCCTGTTATTCTTTCAGAGGAACTTTAAAATTGCTTCATTAGATCCTCCCCAGAAAATACCATTGGGATCCATATGTGTTGGAACTGCCTTGTATCATGGTATTTGCTCTTCCCAAGCAGGAACACAGCATGGCTTTGACTCAGACCTTTTATGGATCTCAGAAAGGTGTTTGATGTACTTACATAGGTTCTATATACTCTATGTTCTTAGGTATTTTATATTCCTTCACTCTTATGAGTCAGATTTTTTTCTTTTATATTTTCTGGATGGGTATTGCAAGTATATGAGACAAGTACTGATTTTTATGCATTTTTGTTTTGTATCTGTTCATTTGATCCAGGTTACTCTGACAGCTCTTCAGTAGGTTCTCTTGGATTTTCTAGATAGACAGCTGTATCAATTACATTCATGATTACTTTGTTTCTTCTTCTGTTTCCTATTTGATTGTGTTGGGAAGCAAGCATCCACACCAAGCTTCTAACTGTGATGACAATTCTTTTGTTATTTCACTTGAGGATATGCTGTTAGCTGCTGGTTTAATATTTTATAAATCAATCACATTAAGAAGTATCTTTCTATTATGAATTTTAAAAGAATTTCATTTGAAAACACTAGAACAGATGTTGAGCTTCACTAAATGCCTTTTTACTTTTCCATTTAACCAGTGTTCTGTGGATGGTAATTCTAGGAGATTGTTAAGTAGGTGTTTAAAAAGGGTCCTAGAGTTCAGGAACTCTGGGAAATGCTGTGTTCTGTAGCCGCCTCCTGAAGCTTTCCAATGCTCCCAGCTCAACCTCACTTCTGTTGTCCGGTTCATAAATTACAAGTCCTCACATAGAAGACACTTATTAGATCTTCAATGCATGAGGAAATGAATGACTGGAGAAATTAACAGGGCTATAAGCAACAGGGAAGCCTGTTGCCTTGGATTCCAGTGAACTTCCTCTCCCTTTCCTCTCCTTCCTTTCCTTTCTTTCTCTTTCTTCCAGCCTCCTTCCAGAATAGCACGGAAGGCAGAGTGGGGTAGCTCGTGGTACTGGCCAGTTAGACAGCCGTGTGCCTTAAGCACATCTCGGCCCTGCATGGTTGAAATGCCATTCATAACTGGAGAAATTGAGCTGTGGAAAGGCTTTATGCAGCAAATTCCAGTTTCTTGATCCCACAGGCTAATGTGGATTCCTTCACAGGCACAGCAGTTTGAAAGATGATGTCACCTGAGCAAGAACCTCTGGCTGTAATAGGTCCATGATTCAACCAAAGGAGAAACAAAAATGAAAATAAAAGTCAGGTTTCATCCTTAAGGAAGACCTAGAGTCTTAAAATGGAAGTGAAGCTTGGCCTGACTTCATTTTTCAGCAACTTAAAGAGGATTAAAATTTTAAAGAAAACGAGATATTTCTGATATTTATCTCAGCATTCTTTATGAGCCAGAAATGGAAAGCTATTTCAATGCCCAAGAGTAAGGAAGTGGCAGACTCAGTTGTTAGACATTTGTCTTAGAATAGTCTGCAGCCACTAAGAATTGTTTTTGAAGAATTTCTGATGGCACGAGGAAAAACTAATGGTGCAGAAAATTGAGAGGCAAATTATTTAAACATTCTGATCCCAATTTTAGAAAGAAAAAATATATATTCCCAAGAACAGTGATATATTGAGAGAAAGACCAATTATGTAATTTTTATTACAGTATATTGTTATAAGTGTTCTATTTTATTAGTTATTTTTGTTAAGCTTTTACTGCGCCTAATTTATAAATTAAACTATATCATGGATGTGTACATGTAGGAAAAATCATTGTGTGTATAGCGTTCAGGCATCCACTGAGGGGCTTGCAACGTATCCTCCATGAATAAGGGATGACTACTGTATTGCTAAAATGATTAATGCCTTTTCCATTATTCCAAGCACAATTTGGAACCTAGACAGAATGCATGAATGAATAACCAGGGGAGAAAACATTTGCAGCTGGAATTTTGGAAGTCTGTCATTGAATACCATACCTTGTTTTTAGTCATTCTTAAGCCCATCTCTGAGAAGATGGTGTTTGAGTATTTTGAGGGACTTTTCACCATCCTGAAGATTTTCTTTTCCTCTTAACACAAACATTTTTTATGATGGCGTTAAAATTTTTTTTCCTAGCCTAAGCTATGGAAGAAAAAAGGCACTGTCCACTTATACCTTTGCATGAAATCAGCTCCCTGAACCAAGGCTGAGCCAGTGTCCCCAGAAGCCATTTGGGCGAGGCCACACTGTGGCCTTCAGCAGAGAGGGGCAAGGAGATGTTGGGGCCCCATCCTCCTCACCAACCCCCTACCCAGCTGCTTGGAATCCCAGATGTCTGTCCTTTTTTTTTTTTTTTTTTTTAAATTGATGGCTTGGAGCAATCACCCCTGGAAGTGGGAGCCTTTTCTGAGAACACAGGAAAAGGAGAGCAAGGCGGAGCCAGGGACCAAAGCCCCATCTAACGCACAGGGTACCAGTTCAGTGGGCTTGTCGGCTGTGACCTACGCGATGCTTATCTGTAGTCTTCCCAGGGCCTCTTGTTCCTTTGAATTCTTGTTATTGCAGATAACACCACAAAGTCCCTGGAACTTGAGCTCTGGGAAAGCCTCTGATACATCAATGTTTACACAGCTGATCGGCCTCCTGCCTGCAGGTGACCTGTTCTTATAGGTCATACCTTGGAATCCCCTCAGACTCTCCAAGGTGGCTGGTTTTGAACCTCGTCCCTTTCTTCGCACTTTGTTCACGTAGGACACCCCAACATGCTGTTGTCCTTAGCTCCCTCACTGCCTCGGACACATGCCTGCCCACCTGGCAGTGTGACATCAGTGTGCCCGAGTTTCCCCATCCCCCAGTGTAAAACTCTTCTGGGCAGTCAGCTTAGACTGTCGTATATTAACTCATGTATCCGACATGTCCTACTTAGGGTGCCAGCAGCTGGGGGCTGTGTGGGACCCCAACGCTATGGGGCTGAGCCTGGTGTAAAAGCAAACTCCTTGGGCCAAGAACAAGGAGCCCCGAGCTCTAAGTCTTGCATGGCCGCTAACGAGTCTGACCAGCAAGTCACTGCCGGCTCGAATCCTCAGTCTCTTCACCTATCAAGATGAGGCATTGAGCCTAAGAGAGTTTGGGACTGGAGAGTTCTGAGCGTGTGGATCGTAACCTGCAGGAAGGACGACCTGCCAGGAAAGAGGAGATCAGGCCCTCAAACAGCACCCATGCTAGGTGTCCCTGAGGAGTTCCACAAGAGGAAGGGAGGGGGGGAGTGGCCAGAAAAAAAGGTCGTGGAGGGCTCAAGGAGGGAGGACAGCCTGAAGAGGTGATGCTTTGCCAAGTGACTCAAAGAGCAAGTAGGATGGGGCTCCTGGGTGGTTCAGTGGATTAAAGCCTCTGCCTTCAGCTCAGGTTATGATCCCAGGGTCCTGGGATCGAGCCCCACATCAGGTTCTCTGCTCAGCGGCGGGCCTGCTTCCCCCTCTCACTCTGCCTGCCTCTCTGCCTACTTGTGATCTCTCTCTCTCTCTCTCTCTGTCAAATAAATAAATAAATAAAATCTTAAAAAAAAAAAAAAGAGCAAGTAGGATGGATGGTAGAAATCATGAGACTCGATTCCCGGCCAACAGAGGGAATGAAGTAAGGGAGTTGGGGCAGGAATTTTGGACCTGGAAGAGACTAATCAAGGAGAGAATAAAGCCTACTATGGGTGAGGAGCAAGAACCCTGAGTGCAAGGCAGAGGGGATGGTTCATGGGGAAGGGAAGTCACCTGGGGAGGACTGGGTTGTTGGTGAAGGCTGTCTGATGGAAGTGGTATGTAGAAAAACAATCTCATCTTGCAGGACAGATGGGGAGAGGGAGGCTGGGAGGCAGCTGGGCAGGACAGAGTGACCAAAGCCTACATGAGGTGCAGAAAAGTGAGGGAGGGAGGCCAAAGCCAGATGCCCACCTAGAGGAGGGCATGGAGAAAGCCAGTCAGCTGCTGGACACTGGTTCACCCCTGCCATGTTCCAGATGCTGTGTTAGATGCTAGGGTACGGTAGTAAGCCAGACAGAGGGCCTCCCTCTCAAGGTGCTCCTGATATCCTGGGACAGTGACATGCCCACAGGAACATGGCAGAATGTCAGCTCCTGATAAGTGCTCTGATTAGGCTATGAGGTAGAGGGATGGGGAACCAGACCTGAGAGATTCCTGTGTCAGGAGTTTCCCCAAGGAAGTGCCTTATGACATGCAGAGATCTGGGGGAGGGCCTTCCAAGCAATCCTGAGGTGGGAATGGCCTTGGCATATTGACAAGGTGGTGCAAAGGCCAGTCTTATCAGACACTCAGACGCTCATTATTTCAACAAGTATTTCTTGAGCGCTCCAACCGTGTGCCAGAGATCATTGCACGCATGTGGGAAGTATTAGTGAACAGAAGAGACTAAAAGCCCTGCTTTCCTTTAGCATATACTCTACCAGGTGGAGGCAGGGAATAAGCCACAAATATAATAAGTGAATTTTATATTGTAGTAGAGCTATGGGAAAGAAAACACAATTTTCTAATTCTTTTTTTTGTTTTTTGCTGTTATAGATAATGCTGCAAAGGACATTATCACATAAAAATCTTTTTCATGTGTCTAGAGATTTTGCTAAAATAGATTTCAAAAGGAAGAACTAATCCCGTTTTAAAGGCTTTTAACAAAGTATCAAATTGCTTATCAGTGAGGTTATAGCGACTGATTATTCCATATACTTATATACATATACATATTCCATATACATAAGGGTGTTGATTTTACTACCCCCTTGCCACAGTTGGGTATTATGAGCTCTTTAAAGCATTAATACATTGTGTCTTTGATTGGCAGTGCTTTGATAATGAAACTGAACACTGAATTTTGGCTTCTTCTTATCTGTGGGAGAAAGTATCACTAAGCAAGGTCACAAGGTAAAGAAGCTATACAGAGCCCTTCCTAGTTCTACTTCTCTTCTGTGTCTGGGGCCCACAGATGGAATGGTTTCTCAAAGTCACTGTTTGGGGGCACCTTTCACTTCAAACTGATTCACAGTAGCAGCATACGTTAGCAAATATTTGTCAAATATAAACTGAAATATATTTAAGTATACTTTAAAAAATAATTTATTAAAGTTCCGTCTGGCAGGGTTGCTGCTTGGGAAGTTCTAGCTTCTGTTAGATTATGAACTTGAAAATAAGAAACACCTGCTCTTCTTTAAACGATTTCGTACTTTGGGTTTTTCCTTGAAACCCCTATTATTCCAAAATTAGTAGGGTTTGTTGTGTTTTGTATAAACCTATATATTTCTGTGAGTATCCAAAGCCATTCAGACTCTCCTTGGCCATGATGGCCTGACTTACACACTTTTACATGTAAGTTACTTCCCTACTGGGGACTCACTGCTGAACCCCGGCATCCACACACCTCTCCACCCCTTCCTGAGCCCCTTCCTCACCTCCTGAGGCCTGGAGCTGAGGGACCCTCTTCCAGGCCTGGGGAAGTGCTGAGAAGTGGCAAGACTGCAAAGAGCCACCCAAGGTGGGACCCATCAGTGGGTTTTCCCCCCAAAAGGCAGAGCTACAGTTCTTATCTGGTTTGTCTATTTTGTTGGTGTGTGTGTGAACATCATAGGCTGTCTTGCAAGCCAGCCACTGCTGTTAACATTGATTCCATGGGAGAGTGCCTGTCAAGTTTAAGCCGACACTTGGACCTGAGCCTTTTGTGAGAACTGTGTGTGCTCCAGGGAGCCTGGTGACATTGACTGCTGTTCTTCCTCCCCACCCCCCACCCCCGCTCCTCGGTGGTCCCCCTACCTCTCTCCCACAGATCTCCAGGCATAGCATCATCCAGGCCATGGGGTGTGGAAATCAAAGTGGACTTGGGAGGGGTATGATCTGGACTTGAATTCTAGCTTTGCTGATGACTGACTTCAGACTTGATATCCCAGAGTAGCTGTAAAACCGAAACTCCACAGTCATGTGTTTATATGAAATCCACACACTCTGCTTACACATTCCAAGTGCTGGAGTCTCCTGGAGCGTGAGATGCTGCTGTTGGCTTCACCGGTATTGCTAAGACCTGTGTGGAATTTCATAAGAAGTTGTGAAGGGGATCGTTTCTGCTCCTAAGGGTATTTAGTAGTGTGCTTGGTACCTGCAAAAGTTTTGAAATTTTTAAAAAATTTAATTTGAACATGTTTTGAAAAGTAGCTCCTTCTCTCCCCAGCTTTTCTCTAGGGAGAACAGAGGGAACCAGCCACTTGCTGTTTTGGGGTGTGTTTTTTTTTTAAGATTTTATTTATTTATTGGACAGAGACAGAGATCACAAGTAGGCAGAGAGGCGGGCAGAGAGAGAGGGGGAAGCAGGCTCCCTGCTGAGCAGAGAGCCCGATGCGGGGCTCGATGTGGGGCTCGATCCCAGGACCCCGAGATCATGACCTGAGCCGAAGGCAGAGGCTTAACCCACTGAGCCACCCAGGCGCCCCCGGCCACTTGCTGTTAGAGCAGTCCCAGGACCTTGCAGGAAGAGAGTAGGGGAGAGCTCTGCTCCCTGACTTTTGAGGAGAAGCAGGATTGCGGTGTCTATGGCCAGCACACTGCATGAGGGTGCACTGAACCCCCCCTTGTGCTCCTCATCGCCCAACAAACCACCAGCTCAAACCAAGTTTTAAAACATTGTGTGGAGGGGCGTCTGGGTGGCTCAGTGGGTTAAGCCTCTGCCATTGGCTCAGGTCCTGATCCCAGAGTCCTGGGATTGAGCCACACATCAGGCTCCTTGCTCAGCAGGGAGCCTGCTTCTCCCTCTACCCCTTCCTCCTGTTCATGCTCTCTCTCACTCTCTCTCTCTCTCATAAATAAATAAAATCTTTAAAAAACAAAAAGAAACAAAGAAAAACATTGTCTGGAGATAGCCCAAGGCCTGGAGTCCAGCTGCCAGCGTTCCATTTCCACTGAAACACACTTACTGTGTGACCTTAGGCAAATTGTGTAGCCTTTCTGATGCACCAGTTTTCCCACCTGTAAAATGGGAGTAATATTAGTGCCCACTTAAGAGTGCTAACGGGGTTTGCATGAACCATTTTACGTGTGGAGGGTTTTGTACTCCAGGTAAATAACAAGCACTTGGTAAATGCTGGGTGCTATCCTCTGATCATTTTTTCACATTTCCTCAAAATTTAGGGGACATATGTAAATGTTAACTATTCTTTTTTTTTAATATTTTATTTATTTATTTGATAGGCAGAGGTCACAAGTAGGCAGAGAGGAAGGCAGAGAGAGAGAAAAAGGGAAGCAGGTTCCCTGCTGAGCCGAGAGCTGGATGCGGGGCTCCATCCCAGGTCCCTGGGATCATGACCCAAGCCGAAGGCAGAGGCTTTAACCCACTGAGCCACCCAGGCGCCCCAATGTTAACTATTCTGGTGCTTCTCAACTTCACAGTAATGTAGAAACTTTGGATGATGTAAAAACTAGCAATTAGACCAATTAAATGTTCAGAATTTAGCCTGCTGAGATGGCTAAACAATGTCAGTTTTCTTTATATAGAAAACATAGGTTTTTCAGGGATGGCCTGATTTCTTATTCTTAGAAAGATGGCAAAATTTTGTTGGGCAGTTGAGTACAGTCCCTCTGTCCCAGGAAATAAAATCACAGGTTTGGGCCTAACTCCGATCAGTTGGGACATTTTAGAAATAAACAAGTCCCTTGGGACGCCTGGGTGGCTCAGTTGATTGAGCAGCTGCCTTCGACTCAGGTCATGGTCCCAGCGTCCTGGGATCGAGTCCCACATCGGGCTCCTTACTCGGCAGGGAGCCTGCTTCTCCCTCTGCCTGCCACTCTGTCTGCCTGTGCTAGCTCTCTCGCTCTCTCTCTCTCTGACAAATAAATAAATAAAATCTTTTAAAAAAAGAAAAAAAAAGAAAGAAATCCCTGATGGCTTCAAGAACGGGAGTCAGGGGGGAAAACTGTGCACCTTCATGCCCTGGAGCTTCTCCCAGGGTCAAGGGTCATGCCCTGGCAGGCCTGAGACATGGCTCTGCCCTAATCACCTCCAACAGGGATTCCTTTCTACCGCTCCCAAGCCCTAGAACTTGCTGTGGGTCACTGTCAAGTGTTCTCTGAAGGTGTTGCCTTTCCACTTGTCACTTGGTAATGAAGGAAATGTATTTTAAAGTACTCCTTTCTTCATGTTCCCCTCGCTGCAAAGGAAGGAGGGAGGAGTCTTTGCCCTGCCCCTGCCCCATTCCATATGCACAAATACAGGGAAGTGTGTTTCTTCTTCATGGAAAGGAAATCTTGGTGGGGAGGGAGGGGCTCAGAGGGGCTTCAGCTGAATGAAGTGCTAGCGGAGGAAGGGTGATGGGGAGTACAGATGACAGGACTCCGCCATTTTCCACAGGAAGCAGACTTTCCCCACCGTGCTACCTCTGGTCACCTTGCCCCACCCCAGCCATATCACTGAGCCAGTCCTTGGCCTGTATCCGGTTAACTGGTCTCCTTGGCCCCCTGAATAGGGACCCTCAGTGACATTTGCTGGGCCCACCTACCCAGTTGTGTGGGTCAAACATCATATGGGCACTGGGCAGGGCAGCATGTGTGGGGTAAAATCCAGCCAGCTTGCTAAGCTGTGGACCCTGGTGCAGGGCTGTGTCTGCCTGGAGGCAGGGGCATCATTGTCCAGTTTGCACATAGGGCTGGTCATGGCCCGGGTGATGTCTAATCTGAACCTCATGCACCCCCCACCGCCCCTTCTTCAACTCCCATTCCCCATAGCAGCCTCTGTTGCTGCTGAATTCTTTTGAGATGGGCTTCCGTGACCATGATCTCGAGGAACCCAAGGGAGCTATAAAGTGCACAAGGGAGGATGACCCGGCCTCACTGATCACTAGTGACAAGGAGAGATGGTTCATTATTTCATTTGCTACATGGAGTGCCCTCTGGGCAGGCATGGGGCTGGGTCCTGGGGCTTTACATCTGGCCGTAGGCATGGGCCTGTCAGCAAGGGCCCACAAACAGAAAAATGCAGTGCCCCTGGTGAGCACCATCATGGCTGCAGGCATGGGGTGCCCAGGCCCCACAGAGGAGGTATGCCCAACACAATGGTGGAACAGGGACACTTCCCAAAAGGAGGTGGGCCGAGGCAGGTTCTAGCGGGATGCTCAGGATCTGGCTGGGTACACTTCCTAGTGACGTCTGGGGGTGGTGTCTGTTGTGCCAATGGAACCAGGAGCAGGAATTGTGCTGAGCAAAGGTACATTTTCAGAAGACTCAGGAAGTCTGCAAGGTGCCTGATCTGTCACTAGGGCTTAGTGGGGAGGGAGGTGGGGCTTAGGTCTGTAGATTGAAAATTTGTCATTAGCCAAAAAGTAATATGCCAATCATTCTCCTTTCCCTGGTGGTAGGATTTCTAGGCCCAGGAAGCTTTCTGGCCTCTTGCTTTGTGATAATTTACTAAGTTTCTTTTCTTTTTTCCTCCTCCAGATACTTACTGGAGCAAGATTTCCCAGGCATGAGGATTGGTCCAGAGCCCACTACGGATTCCTTCATTGCTGTGATGTATGGGGAGACTGAGGGCAGCACCCCAGGGAACGCTTTGGTTGTGGACCCCAAAAAGCCATTTCGAAAGCTTAGTCGCTTCGGAAATGCGTTCCTGAATCGGTAAGGACCAGCAACCCACCGTCTTTAGTCAGGTTGTTTTAACCTTTTATTTGAATTCTTGCCAGTTACATATAAAGCTTCAAAAATGGAATGGTGCATGTCCTAGAAGAGAGAAGCTATAGAGAATATGCTTATTGTATTCAAATATTTGAAAAAAAATTTGTAGAGAATGATCATTTATTACCTATTCTGGGTGGCTTCAGAGGGCAGAGCTAAAGCCCCAGGACTGGATGTTATAAGGCCACACAGTACAAGGAATAAATTTCTTTCTTTCTTTTTTTTTTTTTAAAGACTATTTATTTATTTGACAGACAGAGATTACAAGTAGGCAAGAGAGGCAGGCAGGGAGAGAGAGGAGGAAGCAGGCTCTCTACAGAGCAGAGAGCCTGATGCGGGGCTGGATCCCAGGACTCTGGGATCATGACCTGAGCTGAAAGCAGAGGCTTTAACCCACTGAGCCACCCAGGAGCCCCAAGGAATAAATTTCTAATAATTTCAGCTGCACAGAAATGGATCAAGTTGTCTTGTTAGGTAGTGAGCTCCCCGTCACTGACAGTGTTAAGTGGTAGCTGGATGGCCACTGCTCAGGCATGGTGTGCTGGGGATTCCTGCACTGAGAACTTAGCCCAGAGGACCCCTGGGGTTTGCCTGACCCCCAGATCCAGCCTATTGATTGTTCCAGGACAAGTCACCTCACCTGCCTGCTACCCGTTATGCTTCTCACTCCCATGCGTTGAGCTGCTTCCTTATTCATTAAGGCGGGCTGGGGAAATAGAGGTAAAACAACACAAGAAGTTAAATTTGTGACTTGGTCATTGTATGATGGAAGCGAAGTTGTGGGATAGCTGAGGTTCTGTTTTCGCTGGAGCTGTGTTTCATTTGTACTTACCCTGGAGTCTCCCTTCAGCACTCCCAGTGAAACAGAGCGGTATGGACCCAGGGCACCTGCCCTCTCAGACTGGTCTCCCATTCCCTCCCTCTCCTTCCTCTTTGCCACTCCTAGCTTTTTTTTTTTTTTTTTTAACCTTTTTCTCTTTCTTCTCTCCTGCCCTACCCCTTGCCCTTCCATTCCCCTCTTTTATGAGTCTCCTGCTTTAGACCACTTACGCTGGGGGCATGAGCCATGGGGGTACAAAGCCAGGGAGGAGTCATCCAAACAAGAGACTGTACTTCTTTTTAGATGGTTTTAAAAGTAGGAACAGGGGCGTCTGGGTGGCTCAATGGGTTAAGCCTCTGCCTTCGGCTCAGGTCATGTTCCCAGGGTCCTGGGATCGAGTCCCACATCGGGCTCGCTGCTGATGAGGAGGGAGCATGCTTCCCCCTCTCCCTCTGCTGCTCCCCCTGCTTGTGCTCTCTCCTTCTCTTACTCTTTGTCAAATAAGTAAATTCTTAAAAAAAAAAAAAAAAAAAAAAAAGGTAGGAACAGATCTCCCCGGCCCTCTGCCGTCCTCCTAGAGGCTGAGGTTTCTCATCACACAACTCCAGGGGATGCCATTCACGGACGAGGGAAAGAATGATGTGTTCAGGCGCTGTGCGGTGGCTCTACTGAGGGCAGCACAGGCAACCTGTGGAGATGCATCTGGAAGAAACCAGACTCGAAGAGCTTTCTTATGCTCCTATCTTAAATCGAAGGAGGCATCTAAATGGCAGCCAGGGACTATGGCAGTAGGATAGATAGAATTGGAGAGATGATGTAAAGGGAGTCACAGGGAAATCTTGCTGCTAACAGTAATTTGCAGAATATTGTCCAGATGATTTTTTTCCACCTGCAGGATGCTGTCTGGGAGGCATTTCGTCCTCATCTCCAGAGCGGCCTTGGTTGCACCAGAGCCTCTTCTCCAGAAGTGTAGGGGTTGAGCCCAGGCGGGAGAACACCAGAGGGTCTCCGAGACAATTGAGGAGAAGTGGAACAAAAAGTTCCCCCATCAGGGCCTCCCAGGGAGCCCTGGTCATGGAGCAGGCAACAGCCAGGCCTCCTGTCCCAAGATGGGCCCTGGAAGTTTCCAGAGGCCTGGAAAGTGCAGGCCACAAGCTCCTTGTCCATGAGACACTGCCTGGAATCACATGGTTTTGCTACCACTGCCTCATGTCTTACTCTATTTTTGCCTGACAAAGGCTTAAAAAAGAAATAAGCTGCTGCTTTTTTCAAATTCCTGTTTTGTGAAGTCCTTATTCACAAGGGGAAACCCTGAAAGAATGGCTATTGGCTTGTTTTCTTTTGGCAGATGACTTATTTCCCAAACAAATCTTTTTTCAAATGCCAAAGATACAGCAGATGAGTATAGAAAAGAAGCATTTAAGAAAATTTTAATGGCGAGGCTCATTATCTGGGATCTAAAACTTGCTGAAAATAATCCATGCATTATATAATCAAGCATTAATTAAATTGAGAATACGAAGAAAAATATTAACAAATGATAATACGGCATTTACTGTGTGTCAGATAGAGTTCTAAACTTTACTGGTATATTAGCTCTAAATCCTCGGCAAACCCCTGTGACCTAGGTGCTGCTCTTACCCCCAACGTGGACAGGAGGAATTGACGCACAGACGTTAATTTAACTTCCACTGGGTCACTCAGCTGCTAAGTGGCGGCTCAAATTGCAACTCAGGCCATCTGGCCCATAGTCCCTGCTAGTGACCACTGGACTGCCGAAGGGCAGGACATGTGGACTGAGAATCACTGCCTGTAGCCCCCTATTGAACTCTGAAGGCTGTCCTTAGTGTACCCCACGGACAATGATGATAAAGGTGATGATTTTGTCCCCAGTTACAGAGTAATAATTTCAAATACACTACTTTTTCTGGGTTAATAATGCTACTGTGGCCATTCAACAGAAAAGAAAACTGAGAGCAAAGAAGTAGAATGACTTACCCAAGAAAAGGCAGAGACTCTATTAGAATTCAGTCTGCTCGTCCCTTCTGTCCACCATCCTGCACCTGCTGGAGTGCTGGCGGAGAAGGGTTTTTGTGGCCATGCATATGGGTGTCTCATCCCACCTGAGAGTAAACAGCGTGATTAAGTCATAGCCACACAACGGTGCTGTTGTTTCTCCCAGGGCTTATGTAAGAAAAAAAGTCAATTAGCGTAGGACGCTCAAACATGTGTATATAAGTATACTGTCCCTGTAATTACACTGTCCCTGTGGGAACACCCGTGGGGCTCCCCTCAAGGCAGGCAAACTCCTCTTGACATAGCGTACTTTCTGGGAACGAGGTCCAAATACAGTACCTAGCAGGAATGGGCATTGGTTGTCTGCAGGAGAGAACTTTCTCCCCACCCCCCGCCCCCAGCAACCACGGGTCACCCCTGGGATACGTGTCATTATCCTGGCCTTCTCATTACAAGGCATTGGCTCAAGGCTCTGCCCCCTGGGGCAGCTTTAAAAGAGCTTAGTACTTCACAAGGTGGTACCAGGTGACACCTGGAGGGTGTCAGCCTCGAAACATTGGGTAAACCCGTGCAAGCTGAGTTTCAATGTGGAAGGCTGGTTTCTAAGAAGGTAACAAAGGGTCTCGGGAGCAGTTCGGAGAAAAGAAGACAAATTCCCAAAAAGGCAGCTTCAAATTATAGACATTCCACATTTGAACAAAGGAGTTGAATCTAGCACAAAAAGGTCTATGAAAACAACGTGAATGCGGCATTCCGAAACTCCACTGTGCTTCCTCGCTTTTGAGAGGAATTCTACTGGCAGGCCTGTCTTGGAGCTGACCCTGTGGGAATGTGGTCCCCAAGGCTCCACAGTCTGTCACCAGGAGGCAGTTCCTACTCAGGTAGGAGGAGATGGATGGCCAGCACCCCCCGAGGGCACAAGGCCCGGAGGCACTCTGTATCTCCATCAATTCCAGAAGTGTCAGGACCAGCTCTGACATTCCCCGCCCCAGCCATCTGCTTCTGAACTGGGTGTTGTGTTTTTCCCTCAGTCTACTTTTCTAAACATGGTAGTCTTTTTTTTTTTTTTTTTGAAATCCAGATAGCTGTAGGCATTGTATTTAGTTTAGGATCTAGTTTAATTTTAAATCGCAGTTGTCCACAGAAGAAATTCTTAATCTCATTTCCTCATTGCCTCTGTTTCCTTTTGAAAAATAGCTTTAACCAGCGGCCCCAGGGATTGAAATTTTGCAACTTTCTTACGAGCTGAAGGAATCTGAAGGATACTTCCAGCATACCTGTCCTTTTAGCCAGGCCTGATCATAGCGATGATAAAATACAAATCCACTGTCTCACATTGGTGTGAAGATTTAGTAATACTAGAACACACATGTGTATTTTTGGACATATACCCTGTCACCACTCTGTAATTAAATGAAGCTTTAGTAATAGACTTTTTTTTATACGAATGTTACAGTCACTTAGTACCTCTGGGATTTTTTTTTTTTTGTCTGACTTCCCACAAGCATATAGCATCAGTCCAGACACATGTGGGCTCCCTCAGCTAATTTAGATGCAGAGATAAAGGAAGAGAGACTTTTGTCAAGAATCACCAGCAAATTTGTTACTTTCTTTTTAATCTGAGTGACAGACTGGTTCTGTTGGTTTATTTGTTCGCCTTGTGGTGTTTACCCCTAATAAACGCCCTGAAGCTCTTCCCATTAATCTTTAAACTCAGGATTTGTGGTGGCTGCCAGGTCACTGACCATTGTTCTTCACCGGTCACTGGCAGCCACCTCTATGGTCCTGGTCCTCAGAGACCAGAAAACCAGCTTTACCCGCTGCCCCCGGGCAGATCCTCCCAGCGCCGGCACGTGGCAGTCAGGAAAGAGAGACTTTGGTGTAGAAAATTACCTATTTGGGTCATACCACATGAAATTGCCAACATTCAGCCAGCCTTGACTTGTAAAAGTGGTGATGCTGTAAGATTCAATCAAAGGGGGTAGCTGTGGGCTCCTTCGAGTCTGGATATGAAGTTAAATTTCTCCTGGGCACTGGAAGTTTTGATCAGCCATTTGTGGCAGGACCGTGTGATGATAATGATTGCGGCTTGGTTGTAAAAGTCTTTTTGTGTATTGTGTGCTCTTTACTGTGCCATCTTAGGAAGTCATGTCCTCTATCTGGTCTCTCTCATGTGGGCTTGAAGGGATTGTCCCTTGTGTCCCCTGTAAGCATCTGATGTGCTCTGAGCCTGATGACAAGATGGGAGTTCTGGGACTGGTAGAATTGCTCAGATTCTAGAGCTCACAGCGTGAGTGAGCAACGTCTTCTGGCTCTGGCACCTCCACCCGCCAGTGTAGGCTGAGAGCACATCACAGGGGAGTCTCTGGTGTGGGATTCCAAGGCTGTGGCATGTCACTCCCTTGTTTTTTTTGTTGTTTTTTTTTTTTTTTAAGATTTTATTTATTTATTTGACAGAGAGAGATCACAAACAGGCAGAGAGGCAGGCAGAGAGAGAGGAAGGGAAGCAGGCTCCCTGCTGAGCAGAGAGCCCGATGCGGGGCTCGATCCCAGGACCCTGGGATCATGATCTGAGCTGAAGGCAGAGGCTTAACCCACTGAGCCACCCAGGCGCCCTTGGCACATCACTTCCTTGTTGGGGTATGTTTCCCTCTGTGATAAGGTTGGCTTGCACACGCAAAATGGTGGTAGGAGCCTCGAAGTCAAAAACCCCGGCCCAAGGCCAAACTCCTAGCTTAGTATCCCAGCTCCATCACCTACCAGCCATGTGACTTGACAAGTTGTGGTATGTATCCCCTCAGTGCCCCATTCTCCTCCTGTGTAAACGGCAACACACAGCCTCTACCTCTCAGGTTGTGGCAAGGATCAAGTGAGTTAAAATGTAAACAGAAAGTGTTCAGTGCAGTGCTTAGACACAGAGTAGGCGGAACGTAAATGTTGGTGCCATTTTATGATTACTGTAACTGCTGGATATCATGCTGTTGTTTGGAAGGCAAAAGCAGTATGAAGGTACTGCCTGGTTCTTTTAAAATGTTGATCATCAAATTGGAACGTTAGCATTTGGAGGCAATTTTAAAATCCCCGCTTCTCTCACCTCCCTGTTTTACTATGTGGCAGGACCTCAGAGCCCAGACTGTTCCTTGATCCAGCCCCCTTTCTGCTACCCCCTGAGCCGCCTCTGGGCGTGGAAGTGGCAGGGGATGGGGGCCAAGCGCACAGTCTGTGCCCATCCTCCCCTCTTTTTATCAGAGAACAAGAGGCATCAGGGCAGCTCTGGGTGAGCAGACACTGCCTAATAGCTTCCATGAGGCTCCTGGGCTTAACCGGCTCAGGTCTGCATATTTCATGGGAAAATGTAGAAGGCAAGGCCCAGTACACTTAGGTTAGTCACTCTGGGAAAGAGGAGGAAATCCATCTTGGGACAGCAAATCTGTGCTTGGAAACACTTCAGCACACAAACATAAACAAGAAAAGCCTGACCAAGGGCTGCCTGTAATATACCCAATAAATAACCTTGCCTTTCACCTTCCTTTCTTAGAGCATAAAAGTAATACAGGATTGCTGTAACAGCATTGCATTAGGGTTTTTTTCTGATTATAATTATTTAGGAAACTGTATGTGTCGTTTAACTCCTCGCGTAAGACGCCTGCCCCCACACAGGGGTCTGAAAGCTGACTTGTGCTTTGTGCTCCCTTGCCACAATACCCCTACCTACGCTCCCCCTTCCTGACCCTCACACCACCACCACCACACCCCCCTGCTCCTCCCATGGGCCCCAAGCTTTCTTGCTTTCTTTCATGGAGTGTAGCCTGGTTTTACACACACAACCCAGCCACCGTCTCTCAGGGTGCCCCTGGTGAGCTCCCTCCTCTCTGCCATCTTCTCCCCCTCTCTCCACTGCCCCATCCCCTACCCCCCTCCACTTACCCCCTCCTCCCCTTTTCTGCAGTTATCCCTGTGGGTCCCTCAGCCTGCCCCCTTGTTTGTTGTGAGGTAACGTCTCCACATTCACCGCATCTGACCACATCTTGTTTTGTGGCTCACAGATTTTGCCTGATTTCACCTCTGCTGTTGTGTCAGGAGGCATGCGAGTTGTTGAAAGTTTGTCACTTTGCAGAGAGAGAGTGGACAGTTTATACATTTGGGATCCCTCTGTTTAACTCCACACTAGAATCCAGGGGTTTTGTGTTTTGGAAAAGTTGCTAGTGAGTGTGAGCTTGTGGTTTTGGAGAAAGGTCAGTCTCTCACAGGAATACTTTGTGTAAAATAGTTCCACATATGTGCAGTTTTTCAGCATTATCAAATGTCTCAAGCCATCTAATAAAAGAGATGGGACTGTGATAAGAGACGGAATCATTACTGATGAGACATGCAGTCTACCACACATGTGCTCAGAACTCTGTTCCTACCTCAGTTCCAAGCCTCAAATGTGGTGGTTTCTTCTCTGAATTTACAAAGAGTGAATGCTTAGTGATCTCTGTGCACTTCGTTTCTACACAGATCTGGTCTCCCAAGTTTGGACAGTGGGATTTACTGAAAAGTCTGGAGGGTGCATGAGGGGCGGGAAAAAATCAGAAATGAGGGCTTCTCTTCAATTAACCTGACCCTTTATTTTATTTTATTTTATTTTTAAAGTCGCAAGGACTTTTTTTTTTTTTAAGATTTTATTTATTTATTTGACAGACAGAGATCACAAGTAGGCAGAGAGGCAGGCAGAGAACTCCCCGCCGAGCAGAGAGCCTGATGCGGGGCTCGATCCCAGGACCCTGGGATCATGACCTGAGCCGAAGGCAGAGGCCTTAACCCACTGAGCCACCCAGGTGCCCTGCCTGACCCTTTATTTTTAACATTTATGGGTTGAGTGTAGCTCAGCAGACATCAGAAATATTAGGTCGCCCTCTCCAGCCAGCCAGGCCTTCACAGTGTGACCTCAAGATATCATAACGACTTTGAGCTTCAGCTTTTCCAGCTGCAAAATGACCCTAGTATCTTTTCCTACATCTGTCCGGGCTAACCTGAAAATATAGGGAAGAATGTGTGGGAAACTTGTCCTGAGCACCTTCAAAGAAAGCTACTTTGAAATGTCAGCAATTGTACGTCTTGCTCGGGACTGCCCCGCCCCCGCCTGTGACGCCATGACCCCACCCCAGCTGGGGGACTGTGCGGGCCATCCACGTGTGCACTGTGAAGGCTGGCGTGGCCCCCCAGCCTGCATTCCCAGCATATTTACTTTCTGAGTGATCCCACCAGTTCCCCTGAATAGAAGAATTGAGCTTTCACTGAGGGTTTTCCAGCCTTCAGCCCACACAGATACAGAAGTTACCCAATTATAATACAGGAGGAGGAGAGCCACTCTATAGGTTTTGCCTTAAAACAGACACAGCGGGATGCCTGGGTGGCTCAGTGGGTGTGCTCAGGTTGTGATCTCAGAGTCCTGGGATCAAGTCCCGCATTGGGCCCCCAACTCAGCGGGAAGCCTGCTTCTCCCTCTCCCTCTGCTGTTCCCCCTGTTTGTGTGTGTGCGCTCTCTCTCTCTTTTCTCTGTATCAATAAATAAATAAAATCTTAAAAAAAAAAAAAAAAAAGAAAGAAAAAAACACACAGTGACAACCAGAGATCCACCTTGGGCTTTGCTGCCTGGATAAAAGGAACAAAATGTTTCCCTCTGCTACTCTAGAGTTATTCACTATTAAAGCTAAAAAGGACGTCACCGGTCCCCATCCAAGTGTCTCCATTTACACATAAGGACACAGGCCTGGAGCTGGGAGGCCCTTGTCCAGGGTCCCACAGCAAATAACTGGCAAAGGCTGAGCTGAACCTGAACCCAGTCTGCTGACCTAACAGCCAAATTTTTCTCCCACGCCACTCTGCTTCGGGGAGGCTGAGGCCAGAGCAGCTGACTGCAGGAGGATCAGGATGAGAAGGAAGAAATGGTATCAGGAAAGTGAGGGCCAAGAAAGGAGGCTTGAGATGCAGCACCAGAACTCTCCCCTGCCCCTGCCACTTTATCCACTCTTTGGCTACCCCTCGGACTCCAAGGCACCTGGAGGATTTGGGGTGTGGCCCACAGGTGCTTGCCCCATGCAGGGCTTGAAGCCAGATGGGCACCAGATGGATACTGAGTCCCCAGGGCAATAAGCCCCAGTACCTCCACGGCCACAGCAGGGAGTGGGCGGCATGGCTGGACAGGGAGCTTAGGGTACCCCGGCATGGCAGGGCTGTGACCCTGAGGGAGGCATGGTCTGCCCTGGAAGAAGAAGCCCAGGACACTTGGCCAAGGAGCAGCACGGAAAAGAGGCAAGCGAGGCTGATGGACTTTGGATCTGGCTGTCCTGGGTTTAAGGCACAGCTCTGAGTGATGCTGCATGAGTTACTTCTCTGATGTTAATAGGAATTTCTTCCTCAAGGAGTTACTCTGAGGGGCAAATGAGTTTGCAAAATACTGAAGCATTCAGTAAATATCAGCTAAAATCAAAGTTAGCGGTTAAGGATCTGGTGGCAGGTGACAGCATACCCGCTCCCTGGTCCAGCACCTGGCCCCGTGGCACCGGTGGATGTGCTGTCTGCAGAGTCCCTTTGCAGACAACGGCAATAACCTTAAGAGGCCAAGGATCTCGTCTGAGCTTGGAGAGGTGTGGTTCCTGATCCCACCTTTGATCCTTTTTTCCAGATTCATGTGCTCCCAGCTGCCCAATCAGGTCCTGAAGAGCATCAGCATCATCGACAGCCCTGGCATCCTGTCTGGGGAAAAGCAGCGCATCAGCCGAGGTCAGTGTCCCCTCTCCGCCCCCACAACCCCGGCACTGCTGAGGCCCAGCGTCACACCAGCAGCTGATGTCTGTCTTGAGGGGATTCTATCCAACCCCACCCCCACACCGGAATGCCTCTAGCTGCCCTGGACAGACCAGGGGTCCAGAGCCGGGGGGCCCCAAGAAATAACAGGAGGTAGGCATAGATAGCATCAAAGGTCCTGCCTTTCAGCTGAGAAACTTTCTGAAGTGTTAGCTGTAATCTCTTAGTTCTTTTAAATGCTGCCGTCTGCCGCTAGTTCCCACCTGACGTAATTCTTCTGAGTTTGGGAGGGGACCTTCATATCACTACTAACCATTCCCTTGGACACATAGGACAACAAATAAAGGAGAGGAGTAGTCACTGCAAAGGAGAGAAGCTCTCCCCGCCACTCTCTCTCCCTCTCCCACTCCACCCCCGTGGCCCCCACAGCACCCTCCCTTTCTGTCAGCCTTCGTCGTGGGCCAGATGCTGCTCTGTCTGCTGGGGATGTGGCAAAAACAGGCTGAGGTTCTGCCTTCAGGAGCTCCTGTTCCCATGGGAAAGACAGACGTGGAGCCAATTATCGCAGGAAATAGAAAGTGAGAACTGAGACAGTGTATGTCTGGGTGGAAGGGGAACTGGCCTGGCCTTGCAGTGTTGGGAAAGACTCCCCGGGAGAGGTGACACCTGAGCCAAGACCTATAGGGTGAGTGGGAATTACCTAAGTAAGTGTTGGGAAAGACCCCCCGGGAGAGGCGACACCTGAGCCAAGACCTATAGGGTGAGTGGGAATTACCTAAGGGAGGCCACGCGGTGGGGAAGGAGAAGACGGCGCTCAGAGGTGATCTGTGGAGGCTCCTGAAACCTCTAAGCCCTCCTTTCTCATGGCATTTTGGGGATACTGACTTTGCACCCTCCATGGACCCGCAGAGAGCTGGTCCTGCCTTGCTGTGCCTTCATGCCTTAGTCAGGGACTCTGTGGGCCATTAGGCCGCTTTCAAGAATATTCCTCATTGAGAAAACCAGGATAATACTCTTCTTCTCTCAGAAATACCTGTTAGTTTTATTTTCTGTTGTAAAAGTCATGTTTGTTGTAAAGGATTCAAGCAATGAATAGGGATGGACGAAATCTCTCTCTGTCACAGTTAACAATGGTGTGCTCCAGCTCCTTAGAGACTTTTTCCTGCACATGTACAAACATACCATTTTTAACCCAAATGACATCTCCTGACACACATTTTCTACAACTTGATTTTCTTTGCTGTAATGGTCTATCACAGACATTGTTCCATGCTAGTATAGTTAAATTACTTTATTCCTCTTAACAGCTGCTTGGTTTCCATCAAAGGGACATAACACAGTTTAACTAATTTGTGGATATTTGGATGGTTAATAATTTTCGACTGTTACAAAGAGTGCTACTAATAGATGTCATTTTTGTATCTGTGTGCCTCAGTGCCAATAGATTTTTTTTTCAGAGCCAATTTCGGACACTTAATTTGGCCCCATAAAAGTTGCTCTGCAGATAAAATGTTTTGTTTTAAGAGGAAAGTAAAGCCACTGCATATCCCATAGCTTTTCCAAGCTATCCATCTCTGACTGCTGCTATCACTTGGCTGATTCTAATCGTCCATATTCTTTTTTTTTTTAAGATTTTATTTATTTATTTGACAGAGAGTGAGATAGTGGGCGAGAGCACAAGCAGAGGGAGCAGCAGAGGCAGAGGGAGAAGCAGGCTCTCTGCTGAGCAGGGAGCCTGATGTAGGAATCGATTCCAGGATTCTGGGATGACCTGAGCTGAAAGCAGATGTTAATCATCCATATTCTTCAGGGCCTCTCCTTGGCTCCATGATTACAAGTGTCTTTCAGACTATAGCTCCTTTATAGCCGTGTAGCATAGTAGACTGCTTCTGGGAGGCTTTGAAGACCAATTCTTTTTAACTCTTTATAGCAATCTGACTCACATCCTGGTCCGACTTACGATGGCATGCACTTACTCATATCCCGTGCCCAGAAATAGTCCACATGGTTCCAAGCAGTTGTTGCTCGGTGGCCCCTGCCATCCTGACAGACAGAGCAGCTGGTGGGGAGGGACCAAGAGCTGCTAAGGATGAAGGCACCCTGCACCGGGGCTGACGTTCCCAAGCCTGAGTACCAACCTGTGTTTGGGACACAGCTGGTGGCCGGAGTCCCTCAGCTGTCTGTTTCTGCACGCTCCCTCCGAAGAGTCTGTACTATTTTAAAGCTGCTCCAGCTTAAACTGTTGCATACAGTGCAGCATTCCCATTCACCCTCGTGCTGCTTCCATCCCTCCAGCCTTGTAATCATGGCACCACCTTCGCCAGTCGCTTATATCGACATTGGATGAGGGAGGAGCTATAAACAGTGAGCCCGCAGGATGTTTGAAACATCTGCCATTGACTTTATTAGTGGGGCTTTGACTTCCTTATGGCTGTTCTGCCTCTAAAAGAGGAAAGATGGCAGCTGCTATGCCGTCTGCTATGCCTTGGTGCAGCTGGTGGATTAACCTTCAAGAAGCAGAGTCTGATCAGGCAGATGCCTCTTACACATCTAGAGGGTCTCTTTAGGTGTGCATCCGTAATAGCAGTATGAGAAAATCCACCTTATACTGAGCCCTTGCTGTATGTCTACACTGGGCTTGTCATTGGGGATTTGCCATCTACATTCAACCTGCTTATACTCATGCACTAACAGAAGCTCAGCCCTGGCCAGGTAAACCCCACTTGCCCTCCCTCCCCTGGGAAAGCAGAACCTTCCAACGGATTGTGAGAGCCTTTGCCCCAGCGACTAGGCAGATGGGTGACTGAGCTTGACGTATGGGGAGTAGACAGAGGAAACACTGTTCGCTGGGTGCTGCAGGAGGAGGTTGGGAGGGGCTGCATTGGCAGGCCCCGGTGTTCAGAGCTCTGGGGACCAGATGGTCAATGAGGATGTAGCTCCAGGAAGGAGTCCTGACACATTAGTGGTGAAAGCAAAATGGGGACTCTGAACATGGGGTTCAGTAACATATCTCACCTCACCAGGGACTCCATTCTTCCTGGCTCATTCCTCTCTCTCATGATATCATAAGCCTGGTTCCTTTTTGTCTGGTGCTGAGACAAGGGAGTAAGTGCGATTACAAGGATTACAAGGAGGACATAGCGTTCACAGTCATGGCTCCTCTCTAGTCCAAAGTTTTAGGTGATGGGAAGAAACATTTGACATTTCTACATGATAGTTTGTATTTTGTGGTGTCAAGTTGGAGGCAAAGCATGGCAGACCCACTCTTATGGTTAGAAGGGACCTTTACCAGACAACAGGTGTTGGCAAGGATGTAAAGAAAAGGAACCCTCTTGCACTGTTGGTGGGAATGCAAACTGGTGCAGCCACTGTGGAAAACAGTGTGGAGGTTTCTCAAAAAATTAAAAACGATTGAGTAATTGCACTACTAGGGCATTTACCCAAAAATACAAAAACACAAATTCAAAGGGATACATGCACACCTGTGTTTATAGCAGCATTATGTATAATAGCCAAATTATGAAAGCTGCCCATGTGTCCACCAGTTGGTGAATGGATAAAGATGTGGTGTGTGTGTGTATATATATATATATATACACACATATAAAATATATATATATTTATTTTATAAAATATATATATATTTTATATGTGTGTATATATATATATACACACATATAAAATATATATATATAATGTGGTATATATATATAAAACATATAATGGAATATATAATATATATTATATATATATTCCATATAATGGAATATATAATATACATTATATAATGTATATTATATATAACATATAATGTAGTATATATATATAATATAGAATGGAATATTACTTAGCCATAAGAAAGAATGAAAATATGCCATTTGCAACAACATGGATAGAGCTAGAGTGCATTATGTTAAGCAAAATAAGTCTGAGAAAGACAGAAAGCATATGATCTCACTTGTATGTGGAAATTAAGAAACAAAACAAACAAGGGGAAAAAAGAGAGACAAACCAACAAACAGACTCTTAATTATAGAGAACAAATGGATGATTCCCAGAGGGAGGGAGTGGGGGGACAGGGGAAGCAGGTGATGAGGATAAACAAGAAAGAAGTGAGCTTTACCAATTAAAATCCTTATACTTGCAGAATCTTAACATTTTCTCTAGAAGTCAGATCACTGGACCCCTTATGTCCCTATTCTGCACTTCAGAGTAAAACAAGAAGGCATAGTCAACATTTGGGGAGAGTATTACCTAAATCCATTTGGGAACTCTATAAATAAAACCCTCCAAGGTGATTGATTTTGGACCAATTTTTAGTATACTCCACATGGAAACCCATTACTATTCAGATGTTCCTTAGTTTAATTATAGTTTGTGGAAAATCTTTAGAAACAAAGGATTGAGCTTAGTTACTAAACTGTAGCTTTCTTAGCTGACATAAAAAATATCCATCAAGCCCAGATAAAAATGTTCTGATATATTTATAATAATAATTTTATTCTAATCAAGCAATAGCTAATAAAAATCCGAGGAACATTTCCTGATTCTTTTCTTGTAGCCAATAGAAGAATGTTTGGATTCTTAAGATTTTCTAAATTATCTTCTTGAAAGGTATGAGCAAAATGTAAGTTAGTTGATTCACTCTTTTTTTTTTTTAAGATTTTATTTATTTATTTGACAGAGACACAGCAAGAGAAGGAATATAAGCAGGGGGGCGGGGTGGAAGAGGGAGAAGCAAGCTTCTGGAAGAGCAAGGAGCCCTATGTGGGGCTCCATCCCAGGCCCCTGGGATCATGACCTGAGCTGAAGGCAGACGCTTAAAGACTGAGCCACCGAGGCACCCTTGGTTTACTCTTAAGAAACACCCTTTGCCCTGACAACAGCATCCAGATTTTTGGTTTGGTTTTTTTTAAAGATTTTATTTATTGGGACGCCTGGGTGGCTCAGTTGGTTAAGCCACTGCCTTCAGCTCGGTTCGTGATCCCAGGGTCCTGGGATTAAGTCCCGCATCGGGCTCCTTGCTCAGCGGGGAGTCTGCTTCTCCCTCTGCCTGCCTGCCACTCTGCCTGCTTGTGTCCTCTCTCTCTCTCTGTCAAATTAATAAATAAAATCTTTTTTTTAAAGATTTTATTTATTAATTTGACAGAGAGAGAGAGAAAAGCAGGCAGAGCGGCAGGCAGAGAGAGAGAGGGGGAAGCAGGCTCCCCACTGAGCAGAGAGCCCGATGCAGAGCTCCATCCCAGGATCCCGAGATCATGACCTGAGCCAAAGGCAGAGGCTTAAACCACTGAGCCACCCAGGCGCCCCAGCCTCCAGGTCTTTTACTTACCCACACACCCTTATTTTCATTCCCACTCTCTTGTTATTATGGCTCCTGGCCTGTTTACTTCCTAAAATACTGTTTATCCATGCTGATCCTAAGCATTGTCCGGAACTTATCTCTGGATTCAGGCATGAACACAGGTATGTTCCCAACTCCTGGTCCAAATCTCTGGGCTCTGGCTCTGATCGTAATGCACCAGGTGGACGAGAAGAACACTGTGAAAAATTCGAATGTGGCAACTGGAATGCTTGTCCATCTATTTAACATAGAAGCAAATGGAAGGCGCTGTTTTAGCAGTGAATAATTATTCCTGTGGATTCCTGAAAGGATGAGGTTTTGTGTCCCCTTCAACAGCCTTCACTTTGGGAACAAGAGTAATACAGTTTTTCTCTTTTAGAAATGTAAATGACTCCAGGGGCGCCTGGGTGGCTCAGTGGGTTAAGGCCTCTGCCTTCAGCTCAGGTCCCAATCCTAGGGTCCTGGGATAGAGCCCCGCGTCGGGCTCTCTGCTCGGCGGGGAGCCTGCTTTCCTTCCTCTCTCTCTCTGCTTGCCTCTCTGCCTACTTGTGATCTCTGTCTGTCAAATAAATGGATGAAATCTTTAAAAAAAAAAGAAAGAAATGTAAATGACTCCAAAAGAGAAAAACTCTTGGTCTGAACTTTCCAACAGCTGTATTTATTCCTCTGAGACCAGTGCCCATCAGCTGAAAATTCGAGAGCATCTTCTGATGTTTAAGTCCTTCGCTGTATAAGCCCTTCTCATTTTAAGTCAATGAAAGAAACTGGGAAGAGGGGGCGGGAAGCGGGAGCAGGAGTAGAAAATGTCCTGCTGGTAAAAGCAATAAATTACAGTAATGCAGAGGCGCCTGGGTGGCTCAGTGGGTTGAGCCTCTGCCTTCGGCTCAGGTCATGGTTCCGGGGTCCTGGGATCGAGTTCCGCTTTGGGCTCTCTGCTCGGTGGGGAGCCTGCTTCCTCTCTCTCTCTGCCTGCCTCTCTGCCTACTTGTAATCTCTGTGTGTCAAATAAATAAATAAAATCTTTAAAAAAATTACAGTAATGCATATGCAACAAAAGGGATCGAAATGTGCTTCAGATAACATGGCCCTCACAGTAGCTTCAACAATCACATTAGCTTCAAAAATTGATTCATGTTTTAACATTCACATCCTGACATCCTTAAGTCCCCTTACCTTTAGCAACGTTAAGGAAAGGCTTCAGGAATAAAAAGGCCATCTATGGACGTGACAGGAAACGTGAACAGGCAGTTTCAAGGGTCTGCCAGCTCCGCCCAAACATAATATCACACAAGAGCTGTGACAAACCTGGGGAAAAGGGACATGCAACTCCAACCTGGAATGAATGAAGGTGCAGAAAAAATAGAAAAGGTACAAGCAAACCGTAATCAAGGAAGCACAGACACGCCTATTCAACACGTCTTTTGAACTTGAAAGGCCAGAGTTTGAAGGTGGTCCAAGAAAGTGAACGTTTAGGGGTGTCCCAATGAGACTGACTTCCACCCTCGGGCTTTGGGACCCACACGGCGTAGGGAGGAAAACACACACATACACAAAGAAGGAGTCTTCTTCCTCTAAGAGACCAAGAAGACCAGGAGCAAGGTGTTAGGCACAGTTGACTGCAGCAAAGACCCTTCTAAGAAACTTGGGGAGAGCGGAGAGCTGGAGACTTAGGAGGCCAGTAGCAACCTGCGTGGGGCAGCGATGGCAGGGGAATCCCGTCCTTAAGGTGGGCTGCACAGCCTGGGCTGTGGATGTGAGTGCAGAACTTCATGGAGACTTTCTGAGAGGGGCCTGCTAATGTCTGCCAAGTATCCCTGGAACACGGGTATTCAGGCCTTACCTGGGTAGAAATAAAAACTGAATAAATGGGGGTGGGTGAGGCAGCGTTCTCCTTTCCCTCATTCTGGTCACCACCCAATCACAGATACAGCTCAGGGCCATTCAAGCTTTCCTGTAGTACCGGAGACTGCGGTCACAAGAGCTCATGGACCTGCAGCCCCCAGCTCCCCATCCTGTGATTGCTATGGGGTTTCTTGATTTTTTGTTCTGTTTCTTGGGGCTTGGGTCTAACCACAGTTCATGCTCTCTTAGCTCCTTTCCTTGTCTGCTGTGGCTCCTCCCAGCTTCAAGGCGTTCCCAGTTTTCATCAGCACGGTCTTGGGCTGTCACCCTTGGATCCAGAAGTTGGGTGAACAGGGCCAAGCCTTGAGGCATACCAGTAGAGAGTGGCGTCTAGGCTGACAGCAACTCATTAAGGAACAAGTTCCACTGAGATGTAGTGAGCTCTTGTGTGCCAAGTACCAGGCTAGGAACGGGGAGTATGGAGGTGAACAAGGACCTGCCCCTGGGAAGTGGCCACAGCCCAGTGTGCTCATCCGGCCGGTCACTGATGCACCCAACTGTTATGAAAGAAAGGTGTCCCCTCAACAGACTTAAATCCATTCAACAAACTGTAGGCCAAAATATGGACACAGTCACTGCCCTTACGGAATTCATGTTCTGATGGGAGGGTCAGACAAGGACAGCAGGGAAACAAATGAACAAATGAATAAATCCTTGTAAATAGTGGTGAAGGCCAGGAAGGAAACAGATGAGACCCTGAGCACAATGAGAGGGACTGATGTGGAGCTGCCCACTCTTGGGAGGTAGAGAGGCCTGGGGCTGAAAGCCCAGAGGGAACCAGCCTTCAGAGTGGGGCTGGGCGAGGTTTTGCAAGTTTCAGCTGACCACGCTGTCTGTTCATATATTTCCCACCCAATATATAAAGGATATCTAAACTGATAGATGTTCAGCTGTTAGATATTGACACACGGATTTCAGTTTCTGAATATTCATGTTTTCTTTCTCCTCCATCCCCACCCCCACCCCCCAGGGTCTTTTCTGTGACCTACATCAACTGGTTTGTAATCCCAGAATCAAACAAATTGTTTTCTCAGGTCCAGTCAAGGGATTGAAATCCTGAACGTAGTATAGCGGGAATCACGGGCAGTAGCTCTTGTCTTCCTGGGTCCACCTCAGCTGTGTAGCGCTCACATGGCCTTGGGGAAGTGGAGAGTCTGTAAAGGGAGGGTAATGATAGAACCTCACATGCCATGTTGTTGTCACCAAGTTAACACACATAAGGCAGAAAACCATGCCCCGCCCAGTGCATAGTAAGTGCTCAGTGCATGTTAGCTGCTCTTATTACTTTCATAATCTCCTTGTATTGTTGTTGTTACTGTGGAAGGCCAAAGAGTTCTCACAGGCTGAGCTTAATCAGCCTTCATATTGGTTTCTTGCTTCTTGAAGTCTTCTGAGTAGGAGAGATGTTTGTCAAGTGGTCAACAATATAGTTTGTTGTTCAGGGACTGAATATTCTATTTTTAGATAAGTGTTCCTACCTCTTATCCACATCTCTCAGTCATTGTATTGATGATTAGCTTTTAAATTTTGAAATCATAGGCCCCTCTAGCCGTAGAAAAGAGATACCACTCTAATCAATCGTCCAGTTTTAAAAATAATTAATGGAAAAGAATTTTAAAATAACAGATTGTGTGTGTGTGTGTGTGTGTGTGTGTGTGTGTTGTATGTGTGATCTTTTCAATATTCTTTTATTGTAGAAGTGATGGTATAAACAGCAGTGCATAATGTTAGGGGCATGCTAGAGACTACTCATTCAACACACATTTAGATCGATTATCCATTGGGTGGCAAGTACTGTCCTAGATGCCAGGATTCAAAATGAGTCGGACACAGGCTTTGGCCAGGGTGCTCATACTCAGTTGGGGTAGATAGACCTGCAAACAAGTCTGGGCTGTCCTGTGTGTTACAGGAGTTCTGATCAAGAAGTGCAGTGAGTAGGGACCCCACCAGTCCCCAGTGGGGAGTGGGAGGTAGTAGGGGCTCTTCTTCTCCCCCTCGTTTTTTTTTCCTTTTGGACTTGCATTTTCTCTCTGTCTCAACAATTTAGTAGGTTTTTAAAATATATTTACAAAATTATGCAACCATCACCGAAACCAATTTTAGAACATTTCCACCACCCCAAAAAGAAACTGAATACTCGTTAAAAATGACTGTCAATTCTCCCCCCACCCCCCAGACCCTGGTGACCGCTACTTTCTGTCTCTTTGGATTTGCCTATTCTGGACATTTCATATAAATAGAATATGTGGCCTTTTTATCTGGCTTTTTCCACTTAGCATAATGTGTTCAATGTTCATTCGTGTTATAATAGTTGTCAGTACTTCATTCCTTTTGGGGGTTGAATAGCATTCCATTGTATTGCCATGTGACATTTGATTAATGCATCAATTGGTGGACATTTGGGTTTCCACAGTTTGGGCCATTTTGAATAATGATGTGATCATTCATGTAGGAGTTCTTGCAAAAACATACATTCTCAGTTCTCTTGGGTATTTACCTAGAAGCAGAATTGCTGGGTCCTATGGTAACTCAATGTTTTGAGGAACTCAGTGATCCAAAGTGGGTGCATCATTTTACGTTCCCACCAGCAGAGTACAAGTGTTCCAGTTTCTCCACATCCTCATCAACACTGTCGTTTTAATTAGAACCATCCCAGTAGGTAAGAACTGGTATTTCATTATGGTTTCAATCTGCATTTCTCTTGAAGGCTAATGATGCTGATCATCTTCTCATGTGCTTTGTTGGCCATTGATATATCTTCTTTAAAGAAATGTATATATAGATTCTTTGCCCATTTTTAATTGGACTATTTGTCTTTTATTGAGTTTTAACATTCTTTATGTGTTCTCTATACTAATCAGATATATGATCTTCAAATATTTATTTTGTCTGATGTTATGATTGTCTTTTCACTGTCTATAGATATTGTCTGAAGCACAGAACTTTTTCATTTTAACGAAAGCTAATTTATTTATTTTAATTTCTGTCACTTTGCCTAACCCAAGCTCATGAAAATTTAATCCTGTATTTTTTTTTGAGAGGCTTATAATTCTAGTGCTTGCATTTAGATCATTGATCCATTTTAAGTTAATTTTTGTATATGGTGTGAGGTTGGGATCCACCTTGATTGTTTTGCATATGTATATCCAGTCGTCCAGCACCCATTTGTTGAAAAGACAGTACTTTCCTTCATTGAATTGTCTTGGCACCCTCTTTGAAAATCATTTGGCTGTAAATGTGAAGGTTTATTTCTGCACTCTCAGTTTTATTTCATTGATCTATATGTCTAACCTTATGAAGCAGCACGTCTTGATCAGGGCTTCCAGGTAAACAAGTGAGTTCATCAGCCAGCAAGCTCAGGGCGTCATCAGATAGAGTGAGGATATAGTAAGATGATGGTATGAAGCTCCTACCACAGCACCTGTCTGGTGCATAGTCAAGGAAAAGATAACCATGGCTGTCCTTATAATTGTTACCCTTTTCCAGGCAGCAGAAAGGGTATGTTCATGAACAGAGGATGATGTGTGAGCTGGGGCCCTTTGGAGGAATGCGCATTGTGGAACATGGGCATGTGTGGGGGCCACACATGACAGGAGACTGGGTTTTGTCCTGAAGATTGCACAGAATATGGAGGAGTGTGAGGTAAAGGATGACATGGTAGAGAATTCTGTGGAATAGAACATATGTCTTCAACCTCAGACCACGAAGCCATTTTTATGTTTAGAGCTTGAGCTCAGTGCTTGCCTCAGAGCTTTGTTTGAATTTGGCAACAACAGAAGTGTCCATCCCCCAGGGAATGGGGCTGACCCACGATGATTTGTTGGCAGATCCTGTTTTCTGTCTGTGCTAGGGTGTGAGGTCCTGGACACCACTCACTCCTTGGGCCTCCCACAGGAAATCCTGGTTCCTTTTTGTTTCGGGGAAGTTTGCTGACAGACGCATTCATGGCTTCTTTTCCGCCACGGCCACAGGAAATTCCACACCACAAGTGTTGCTGCTCCTGTCCCTGATGTGAGCTTGTCATCACTGTGACTCAGAAGGGCCTTCGCCCAGCCCTGGCAGCTATTTTTACTTCTGTCAATATCTTAAATGCATGCTTAATCATGAGGAATGACTGCTTCTACCCAAACTTTAAACCTACCTACCCTTGTAAATTTTTTTTTTTTTTGGTAGGGAAAAAATCACTCTGTGGAGCAGCTCATGATCTTCAAATATTTCATAGACATTGGGATGCCGAGATTAGTCAGGGAAAAGTTTCGCTCCTAACTCTTTTTTTTTTTTTAAGATTTTATTTTCGCTCCTTACTCTTGAGTAATAATAATGGCTAATACTTCCACAGCACATTGTAAATTGCTTTTCATACATTATTAACTCACGTGCTCCTCACAAGAGCTCTGTGAAGTAGGAAGTATTACCACATTTCACAGGAGAGAAGACTGAGGCACAAAGAGGTTAAGTAACTTGCCCACAGTCCTCTAGAAGTGTGGTAGCTAGTCTCAAAAGATGCCTCGTCCTCCTCCCACCACCCCCACCACCATGTACTGTGCTCCCGATATTCATGCCTGCTGCAGTCCCCTCCCCTTGAATCTAGGACAGCCTTCTGACTCACTTTTTTGACGAGTACAATTCTCCAGGAGTGATGTTTCGTAACTTCCAAGTCTTAATCATAAGAAGTCCTGAAGGTTCCAGCTGGATCTACAGGCGGTCAACTGACATTGAAAAAGTCTAACCACCCAGAGACCAACATACTATACTGTAAGGGAAGCCCAGGCTAGTCACTCGGAGGCTCAGGCAGCCGCTAGCCTAGGCAAGGTAAGTGAAGAGGCCGCCAAGGACAACCAGCTCAGCTGAGCCCTCAGACAGTTCCAGCCCCAGCTGCCATTTGACTGTCCCCTCATGACACTCCCCAATCGAGAACCACCCAGCTGAGCCCGGTCAACCCTCAGACCAGAGAAAATAGTAAGTTATTATTTAAGCCTCTGAGTTTTAAGGTGACTGATAACCAGAGCAGATAGTAAATGGGTGAGTGGGATCCAAACCGCACAGCCTTCTTCCAAATTGTGTGCCGTTAACCACAAGAGACGAGGACACAAACCAGGGAAACCTCTCTCTCTCTCTCTCTCACTGTCACACACACACGCACATACACACACACAGAAGGCAGCGCTGGGGAAGGGTACTGGTGGGGCAAGTTTCCATATAATTGATGCTTTCCCCCTACAAACACCAAACTTCCTGGGTTTTTTACCTTTGGTCACCTTTGGGAAAGACTGCACACACTGCCCTACATTCTCATTCAAAAGATAGTAGAAAGGGGAAGAGGTTGTCTTAAACTGAATATCTTCCACGCACCAAACTCTGCTTGGTTCCTCCTGGTCCATTTCTTCCGTGTCAGGCATCAGGGGCTTTACTTTTAAGTGGAACAGGATAGATCCTGTCACGCCTTCCTGGAGTACACACCAGGGAGGGCGACGGGTGAGCAGAAATACTAAGCAAATGCATGTTGAAAGGAAGACTTGAAGAAAGTAATTGCCGAGTCCCACAGCAGGGGTGTTCTGACTTTAGATGGGGTGTCAGGGGAGGGGTTTCTGAGGAAGTGACTTGTAGGTTAAAACCCAAAGAATAAAAGGATTAGCCTGGCAGGGCCTTGGGGGAAGCCCAAGGGGAGTGAAGACCTGAAGGGTCCAGGGAAGGCTAGAGGCTGCTGAGTACCTGGGAAGTGGTGGTCAGTGAGATGGGGAGCGCTTGCTGTGGGGGTCTGTCAGCCTTAGGGAAGCACGTGGGTTTTATTCTGAGAGGAATAGGAAGCCATTGAAGGATTATCTTTTTTAATGTCCTCTTGATTACCCAGAATTATTACTATGAGCATCCGGGAGTTGTGGCCCTGAGCGGTCACAGAACCAGCCCTGGGTCTGCCGCTCTACTTCTGTGGGTTTGGTTGCTAGGTTGGTTTTCTCTTTCTCGGGTGTCGCTGTCATTTCTTCTGTGGGACCTGTCCTCAGGTCACCCTCTTCCCACCCCATTTCTGCCCTGGAGTTGATGAATCTATGAGTGAGGCCAAGAAGCCCTACCGCTCTGATCCTCAGGCCCCAGGGAACTTGGTAACAGGCTACTTCCTGACCTCAGCACCAGCAACATGGGGAGTGTGGGGTGGGGCCACTGCCCACAGATCCCCACTTGGAGGAGTCTGGGGTTGCCGAGTGGGCCTCCTGAGCCTGCCCTTTCCTATGCGCTCTGCTACCCTCAAGGCAAGTGAAAGAAGAGAGGATTACAAACTTGGGGAAACTACCAAAATGGACTTGAGCTCTGCCCCACATCTCTGTTTTGCCAGTGAACGCTGTCCTCTTGGAGGCCAGGATGGAGGATGTAAGTTGTTGGGGGTCCAGGGCGGGGTATCTTTGGGTGGGGCGGGAGCCTCCGGCACTGCGCTGGGATCTGTGACTCACCAACATCCTCCTAGGGAGGGCTGTGAAAGGAAGCAGAGGTAACTGTCCCACCGTGGTCGCTGGGTGACCCAGTGACCATGGTCGCCTTCACTGGTGGGCTTCTGACCGGAGTCCTGCCTGACACTGCTGTCTTCTGCTTAGGCCTTCCCTCAATGGAGGAACACACCTCCCCCACAACATTTCTATACTTCTTTGGAAGTCAAGAGTTTTAGGAACCTCTAAAAAAAAGAGAAGAGATTTTTTTTTTTTTTGAAGATTTTATTTATTTATTTGACAGACAGAGGTCACAAGTAGGCAGAGAGAGAGAGAAGAGGAAGCAGGCTCCCTACTGAGCAGAGAGCCCGATGCGGGGCTCAATCCCAGGACCTTGGGATCATGACCTGAGCCAAAAGGCCCTAACCCACCGAGCCATCCAGGTACCCCGAAAGAAGAGATTTTTTTTTTCATTTATTTGACTGACAGAGATCACAGGTAGGCAGAGGCAGGCAGAGAGAGAGGGGGAAGCAGGCTCCCTGCTGAGCAGAGAGCCCAATGTGGGGCTTGATCCCAGGACCCTGAGATCATGACCTGAGCTGAAGGCAGAGGCTTTAACCCACTGAGCCACCCAGGCACCCCAAGAAGAGATTCTTAAAAGATGTCTCATTTACCTTTTCAGGTGTTTAATAAGTTCACTGCTATAATGAGGACATCCTTGTTATATAACCTGCATCCCTGCAGTTAGGTAAAAGCCCTTGCCCCCAAGTCACTGTGCACCAGTGGGGAACCCTCAGACTGGAGGGTGGGAGTGATAGATTGAAAATGCAGGATTCTAGGTGGAGGTGAAGCTGTAGAGTGCAGAGCAATGCTGACCTGAAACATTTTTCCATTTCTCTGGCACTTCCCCTCACCAGCTGGGGTGACCTGGGCAAGTTCCTCCACCTCTGGGAACCTCAGTCTCCTCCTCTATAAAATGGGAAGAAAAGTACTTTCCTTGCAGAATCGGATCTTGTGAGGGTCTGAGTGATTGGTGTGAATGCCTAAGTGTTCCAGAGACATGAGCAATGAAGTGTGCATCCAGTGAGAGGACCCAGAGTGGGGCTGGAAGTCAGGTCTCACATACCAGCACTGCGTGGCTGGGCATCTCGAGCCGGCAGATGTGGACACGTGCTGAAAATGGCGACACTTTCAAGGCCTCTTTGTTTTCCATGGAAGCAGAGAGGGAGGTGGTGAGAGGCTCACTATGGGTCCTGGAGGAGGCTGACCTGAGTTCAGATCCCAGCATCCCCACCTCCTGTAGCATCCTCATTTCATGCTGGTATAAAGGGTTGGAATTCTCCCTCTCAGGGTCATTTGAAGATACAGTGACATAACAAGTATAAATCATTTGGCAGAGAGTCACGTTACAGAACTGGTGGTTTAAGTGCCCTCATTTCATGGACTTGGATGGTCCAGGACAGCAGGGTCAGCTCGGCCAATGCTCCAGCATGCCCCAGGAAGAACGGATGGTGGCAAGTCCTGGGACTTAGACCAATAGGGACCTCGCTCTTCCAGGAACCCAAAAAAGGAGAGGGGAGGAGAAAGGAAATAGGTGGACTTGACCATAGACCTGTGGAAAGAATACGGGGAGAGTGCAGCCCAGGAAGGGAGCTGGGGAGCCTGCTGAAGACAGTGACCAACCACCCGGAGGAGGTGTTCTCTTGTAGCCGAGGGCCGTGGCTGTCAGCACGTTTCCACTTCTTTTTGCCATAATCTTTCTGGTATCTGGGGCTATTTCTCACATGTGCCAGACGCAGTTGCCTTTAGAAACCTCCTCTTCGCCTGCATTATGTCAGTCTCTTTCTCAAAAATCACCTCCTGCTTGAATTCAGATCGCAGTGTAAAGCGCAAACAGACCATTACTCGGCATTTCACCTTTCATTCTGCAAAAGTGTGTATACCCACTTGGGATGAAAAATTGACATTACAGAAAGTTAGGTGGGGAAGCGTGTCCCAACGGTACCCCCATTCCTCTCCCAGAGCAAACCATGTCGGCAGTGTCTCCCAGAGCCGGAGGATCCCACACGCTGCTCTGCACCGAGAATGTTCCACCTAGCTGTAAACCTTGCAGCCAGCCCTTGTCAGGACGTTGAAGTGTTCTGTCATACAGAGTTGCCCAAATTAACAGCCGGTATCCTTTGGGTGGATGGCACCCAAATATGTTCCAAACTGTGCTGCAGAATATAGTTGTGCACACAGTGCAACTATTTACAGTTTGCATAGTAGGGTGCGAGTGGGACTCTACGATACAAAACAAATGAGCAGAGAAACAAAAAATCAGACTGGGGGTCTGTTTGCCAGAGGGGAGGTGGGCAGGGAAACAGGTGAAATTATTAAGGAAGTGAGGGGTACAAACTTCCAGTTATAAAATAAATAAGTCACAGAGGTAAAAAGTGCAGCCGAGAGAATATAGTCGGCAATACTGTAATAACGTCGTATGATAACTGCTCTCACTGGAGAGGGCACTGAGCAACGTGTAGAATCGCCAAATCACTATATTGTACACCTGAAACTAATATAACACTGCATGTCAATTACACTTCAGTTTAAAAAAAAAAAAAAGATGCGCTCCTAGTAGTGAAATTACTGAGTCAAATGGAACTGAGGGCTTTTTACAGAGTTAGCCAATGCCAAAATGCCTTTTCTAGAAGATGTCCCTACTTACATTCCCATCAACAAAACATCCTCCCCAACTCAGGGCATTACTGATTTCTTTCCCTTATCTTCACTTTGTCTTTGATAGGTGAATGGCCTCTCAGTATAATTCTAATTCTCATTTTTATTATTAGTGTGGTTAAGCACCTTTGCCTATTTTCAGATTATTTCCAAGTATTTCCCTTCTGGAGGTATTTGACCATTTTGAAATACTATCGATAACTATGTGAACTTTTATTTAGTAAAATAATTGAGTCATTTTTATTTTAAAGTTTTGTGGGGTTTTTTTTTTTTTAAAGATTTTACTTATTTATTTGACAGAGATCACAAGTAGGCAGAGAGGCAGGGGAAAGCAGGCTCCCCGCTGAGCAGAGAGACCGACATGGGGCTTGATCCCAGGACCCTGAGATCAGACCTGACCTGAAGGCAGAGGCTTAACCCACTGAGCCACCCAGGCGCCCCTTTATTTTAAAGTTTTACTTATATATTTGACAGAGAGAAAGACAGTGAGAAAGAGAACACAAGCAGAGGGAGTGGGAGAGAGAGAAGCAGGCTTCCCGCTGAGCAGGGAGCCTGATGGGGGGCTTGATTCCCAGATTCCCAGGCAAAGACAGACACTTAACCGAGTGAGCCACCCAGGTGCCCCCAATGCAGTCATTTTTTAAAATAAAGAAACCATTGTTTATTCACATGGTCCCCATTGACTTGACCTATCTTTCCATCGATGACATAAACCCAGAAATAACTATCTCTGGGTATTAGTTTGACTTTAGGAGCAGGTTATCCAATAACTTACTGGCTGGCCCTGGTCTTCATGACTAGCTGTTGTCCAAATGCTCACAGAACACTCACACAACACTGGGATTGTTGAGGAGGAACAGGGCAGGGCAGAGGGTCAGAAGTCACTTGTAAGCCGTCTGTTGATCCCAAAGCTGTCACCATCTTGGTTTAACATCTCTCTTGAGAAAAGTGTAGCTTGAAGAAATATTGTCTTTTTGCCCTTCTGAACCACAAAATGACAAGATGTATTGTCAAGGTAGAAGCCTTGTTTGGAAATATTCCGTCTCCTCATACTTGGGTGAAGACTGTCTCATTGGCCTTTTGCCTCAAGAAAATCCAGTACAAGTACCAACTGACCATCTGATTTATAGATGTATTGTGAGAGGCTTTCTTGCCTTAGGTACACAACGCCCACTTGAAAATGAGGCATGGGTAATCTCCGTGTGCATGACACTTAGTTCCTGGATTCACTTACTTCTATTCTTAGAAGGTAGAGCTGATGATCTCTTAAGCACAGATTCTGTGACTTTTCCTCTGGTAATTTCAGTCAGCACAGAGTTGGTGGCAGTTGGGTGACAAATTACACTTCAGGGCAACTAAAGACCCTTCTGGAAACATGCAAGAACCTTCCAATCAGCCCTGTGTGCCATAGTGCATGAGTCCAGGGGTACAAATAGAGTAAAATGAAACTCATTACTTGATCATTTTTTTCCCTTGGACGTAGTCATTGAATGTTCCCGTAGCCACCTGAACAGTTTTATGTTTTTACGCTGGTACTATAACTAGCTAATATCTAGTGTAGTTAATCTAAGATCTGGGAAAAAAATTCTTTTTTTTTAAAAAAGATTTTATTTATTTATTTGATGGAGAGAGAGACAGTGAGAGAGGGAACAGAAGCAGGGGAAGTGGGAGAGGGAGAACCAGGCTTCCCACAGAGCAGGGAGCCCAATGCGGGGCTCGATCCCAGGACGCTGGGATTGTGACCTGAGCCAAAGGCAGGCACTTAATGACTGAGACACCCAGGCACCCCTGAAAAAAAATCTTCTTGATTTTTTCTGATTGATGTAGAAACTGAGGCCCAGCAAAGCAAAATGGCTGACCCACGCTCCAGAACTTGGGGGATTTTCTTGGTAAATTTTCACCAACCTCTCTCCCTAGCAAAGAGCCTTAAAATGCCACATACTATTGCTGTCTCTTTCCGGGGCTCAGTGTTCATTAAATGGCTTTGCTTCCTAACCTCATTTTTAGTCTGAGATGGAAAAGAGATATGAAACCCAGTTTCCCCCTTTGACATGGTCACCTGACCAGAGGCCAGGGTGTTCATCAAGCCAGATATTCAAATAGAGCCTTTCTCTGTTCCCCACCTGTGCGGGATGGTATGATTCCATGGTGTGAGTGGCTTTGGGGGTCATGTGCCCCCCCCCCATCGTTATCTTTACAACAGCCCAGGGGAAAGAGAGAGGCTATGAGTTTGGCTTGTTTATTTTAGGAGGAAACAGGCACTGATAAATTCGTTCACAGACTTTTGGACTAAATTCCAAAGGAAGAAGGAGTTGGGAGAGGAAATAGAGGATAAACAACACCAAGCCCATCCAAGGACAGATTGGTCCTTGATTTTAGTTCAACTGTGGTAGTCCAGTGGCGGAACTCCCTGCAGGACAGACGCAGTGAGACGGGGAACTTTGCAACCACAGGGATTTTCTCATAGCCAGTTACACTCTCTAAGGGGGAGCCACCACCACCTGAACACTTTGAGGTGGACACGCCCTGATCCCCTCCGCAGTGTGCGCAGATCGGGAGGCCCCTGTTCCTCTTCTCTAGCCGTCTTGTTGGATCTCCAGGACGGGGTTTAGGGTCAGCCCCTCCCCACACCCAGCAGAAGCCTAGAACCCCCCCTCCCACTCCTGCCCCCGCCTCCGCTTACCCCCACCGCACCCCACCTGTGCCTCTGATCAGCTTGGGGTGAGGGGAAGTAGACCGGGCAGCGGGAGCAGTGTCTGTGGCTCCTCTCCCAACCAGCTTGTTCCCGTTGCTCTGGCAAGTGTGGCTGATCCAGGGCCGACTCTTCCCCCAGAGGTTACGTATAGTTGCAAAGACACTACTTCACCCTCAGGGTTTCTTGAGATGGTGATAGGCTGGAAAATGCTAGAAATCCAGGCCCTGGCTGAACACCTTTGTAGAAGAAAAGGAAAGCCTTCCTCAGTAATACTGTTAGCGTAGTCACATAGGGACCAACAATTTTTACAATATGCTTATTCTTTTCTTATTACAAAAAGAGTATATATTTATTGTAGGACACTTAAAACTACTTTACTTGAGAAAGATCAGAAAAAAGGAAATAAAAACCACCTCGAACGCCACCATCCTGGCACACCCGTGGTGCCGTGCAGTGGATAAAAAAACACAGGCCCCAGGATGCAAGTGCCTGGGTGTGAATCCTGGCCCCCCTAGGAAATAGTTGTGTGACCTTGGGTAAGTTTCTTAACCTCTCTGAGTCTCTGGATCCTCACCTGGAAAATAGGGATAATCACAGCACCTGTTTCAGGGGTTACTGTGAGGATTACGGAGATTTTGTGGGTAGAAAGTGCAGGAATGTTGTGAGAATTCAGTAAATATTTGCTGCCGCCCAATCACATTTTCAGAAACAGCCTTTTCCAGTTGCAAAATAAACCCAGCCTGGAAGCAATACAAGGACTGGTCACACGTGTTTAACTGAAATAGCTGCTGTTGTTAACTGAAGTGACTATTTTTGAAAATATATATTTAATACCTGAGCAATCCCAGATACTTGATGTTTATTTTGAGGTTATTTGTACTTCCTAAAATTAGTAACAGCTCTTGTGTTTTTAGAAACTCACAGCACTATTTAAGCCTTGGCCTCTAACTTGCTAAAAATCAGTTACACTTCTCGTTTCCTTCAGTTCACTCCATTTAATCAAATTTGTTTTCAATTTTATATGCATACATATGTATTACAGTAAGAACACTTAAAAGGCCGTCCACCCTCTTAAATTTTTAACTGTACAGCACGATATTGTTAACTGTAGGCATAGTGTCATACAGCAGGTCTCTAGAAGTTTCTCCTCTTGCTGAACTGCAACTTTGTGCCTACTGCTCAGTAATTTCCCATCCCCCTCCACCCCACCGAGCCCCTGGCAACTGCCGTTGCACGCTATGATTACATGAGTTTGAGTATTTTAGATCCCTCGTATAAACAGAATCACGTAGTGTCTGTCTTTCCCTGAGTGAATTTACCTCACTCAGTGTAATGTCCTCCAGGTCCATCCATGTTGCAGAATTTCCTTTTGTAAGGCTGCATCACATTCTGTTGTATGTCTAAACCACATTTTTCTTAGCCGTGCGCCTCCCCCAAAGGCATTAAGGTTGTTTCCCCATCTCGGCTATTGTGAATAGCGCTGCAGTCAACTTGGGAGTGCTAATAATTTTTGAGAAGCTGATTTGAAGTCTTTTCAATTTAATCCTTCTGAATTAATCCCAGAAGTGGGATTCCTGGATCATATGGTAGTTCTATTTTTCTTTTTTTTGAGGAATAACCCAATTTTATTAAACACCTACTCTGTTCAGTAGTGGGTACTGAGTACTAGGTATACAGTGAGAGGTGGAGTCTCTGCCCTCGTAGAGTTTCTGTCTTATTCTCACCAAATAAATCACTGGAAAGTGTAAGAGTTAGGAAAGAAAAATCATTGGCGCTATAAGAATAGTCACAGGGAACGTGGTTTGGACAGTACAGTGTTCTGTGGAGGCCTTTTGGGTTCCAAGCATGACTAAGACTTGGCCCCTGCTCTCGGGCTGCTTACAGTTTAGTGGGTGAGCTGTGGCCGAGCACAGACCCTCTTGGGAGGAAACGGGGAGGGAGGGTCCGTTCCACTCAGGTGGGGGAAGGCCTCTTGCAGGGAAGCAACCCAGAGGGCTGGGTAGCTGGAGATGAAGAGGAGAGCGTGCCAGGCTGAAGGAAGTCTGGGTGAAGGTCCAGAGGCAGGAGACTGTAGGATGTCTCTGAAGAGGGGCAAAGAGCCCAGTGTGGTTTATGGGGTGGGGAGAGTGGGGCTTAGTAAGAGACCCTGAGTCCAGGCTGGAGAGGGAAGGTGAGAGCTAGTCATGGAGAATTTGCAAATATCTCTTCTAAAACTAATCAGGGATCTCAACGTTTTGGGGATTAGCTCCCAATTGTGAGAAGGGGTGGGGACATTTGAGGACTGGATTCGAAAGGAAGGAGCCTGGGGAAAAGAAGTACAGTTCACAGGTGCTCCCAGCACACTCGTAGGGCCTGGCTGGAAGGTCAACTAGGTGCTGGAGGGACACAAAGGTGGACATGATGCTGAAGGGACCTCCGGGAGAGAGGCTGGGGTTACCCAGACAAACCAGCACAGTAAGAGCTGTGGTGAGGGTATGAGTGGCCTGGCATGGAACAGGAGCTCCTGGCTCTAGAAAGGGCAGGCCTGTGCCCCACCAGTGAGGCTAAGTCTGAGCAGAGTCTTGGGCCGTGTCCAACTGGACAAGTGGCTTCACCCACCCCAAGAATGGGGCCAGGGGCATGGGCGGGGAGAACCTGGCGTCCGTTCTGGTTGTCCTCCATTGTCTTGCATCCTTTTACTGACACACAACTTATTTAAAACTCATGTAATTAGCAACTTGGCTCTGGGAAGAAATTGAAGAATTTTGTTCTCTGCTCTATGGGAACAGACTGCCAAATTAGTTTTCTCAAGGCCCCCACCCTATATTTACCTGAGCTGGGGGGGGGGGGCAAAAATCTCAGATGTCATTTCCTGGTGGGTGCCTTTGGATGGAGACCACAGCTTCCATGGGTGGAAGGCTCTGATTGGCTGGAAGGGGCCCCTTCCTTCCTGCCCCCTCCCTTTGTTCCCAGAACATGGAGCCAGGATGCCAAGCTGGGATCTTCCACAGGACAAATTCTCTTTCTCAGCTTCCAAAGTTATATTACTTGTGGATCCTTTTGCAAAAAAAGGAACTCCATTTTTAACCAATTGGGCTGATGACATCTCTGTTTTGTTCTAGACCAATAGAAGTTCCATTAGGTCTAATAGAACTAAGATGTCTAGGGCGCCTGGGTGGCTCAGTGGGTTAGCCCGCTGCCTTCGGCTTGGGTCATGATCTCAGGGTCCTGGGATCGAGTCCCGCATCAGGCTCTCTACTCAGCAGGGAGCCTGCTTCCCTCTCTCTCTGCCTGCCTCTCTGTCTACTTGTGATCTCTCTCTGTCAAATAAATAAATAAAATATTTCAAAAATAAATAAATAAAATTTTAAAAAGGAACTAAGATGTCTATAATTAAATGAATAAATTTTTAAAATACATTGAGCACCATGGGGGCAAGTGTGTAAGGATGTGGATTCCTGTGCCTTCCATACAAACTCATTAATGCAAGCATACATGCATGGCCCCACGTGCCTGTGTACAAACACACACACACACACACACACACACACACACACACCCCAGGTGTGTATGTACCCTGGGCTCTGTTGCGTTCTCCCTAGCTGGAATGGATTCTCATAAACTCAGAGTGTTGTCATCCCTGACCGTCACCATGGGAGATTCTCTCAGCCAGAAGGTAAAACACCTGTAAAATGTCACAACTCTCAAAGTTCCAGTAGATGAGCCAAATGGTACATTAACCTTTTTTGGTGAAGACTGATTTCAACTAAAGCCTGAGGCTCCTGCTTTTGCTACATTCAATTCTATACCCAGCCAAATATGCTACAAAGTCTGCTTGGAAGACAGATTTCAACTTACCGGTCCATCCAGGAATTCGTGGAAATGTTTATCTTGAAACAAGTTTAGCAGCTTTGAGTTCATTCTCCCTTCCTTTCCTTCTTTCTTTTTTTAAAATTTTTTTATTTTTTAAGGCAATCTCATTGCAGTAGAACATGATCACTCATTTTAATTATCCAGTTTGATGAGTTTTGACCAATGTGTGTACCGTCATCAAGAAGTAGAACCTTTCCATCGCCCTGAGAAGTCCCTTCTTTGTCCATGCCACTTTGCAGTCCCATCCACGGGCCCACTCCCAGTTACTATAGCTTGGTTTTGCCTGTTCTAGAATTTCACATAAATGGAATCCTATGGTGCATACTCGTCAGTGTCTGGCTTCTCCTGCTCAGCCTGGTGTTCCCGAGATCCCCCCGTGTGGCTGCGCATAGCTCCTTCTTTGTATTACTGAGCGCTGCTCCACTAGACAGTTTATCCATTCACCTGCCAAGGGACATTTGCATTTCTCCCACTCTGGGGTTAGTATGGATAAAGTGAGCAGCCTTTGTTTTATAGAAGTATATCCCTCAGCAACCATCCTGAGCACATCCTAGGCATTTGAGAATTATTAATTAATCCATTTTTGACTTGTGTATGTGAAATGTATTGTTACATTTCTAAATGTTTAGCGTACTTCTGAATTCCGGAGAGAGAGGTGTTCCAAAAGCTTGTTGAAAGCTACTTCTGGGAATTTTGAACACAGAGAAAACTCAGTCCCTCAGGAAGCATGTACTGAGGTCTGCTCTCGGTGAGCCCCGTCTCAGTGCTGTAGGGAGCAGGGTAAAAAGGGCCCCTCCCCTTGGGTGTTCACGGCCCAGCAGGGAAACAGCTGTGGCCTCAGGTGGTACAGTTCTCTGGGGAGCTCTAAGACCCCAGCTGGAGCCCAGGAGCAGGAGGTGGCTTTTCGGAGGCAGAATTTGGTCTGCGTCAGAGCTGTGGTATTTCCACTCAGAAGTGGGCACCAGGTGGAATGGGCTGTTAGAACTACAGTGCATGTCTGGACCAAAAACAGTCCAAGTCCAAACGTAACGTCACCGTGTAGGCCATAGGCCCAACGGAATAGCAGCCGAGGGCCACCGTCAGTGTCAGGGCCACTGGTTTCCACTTTGTTTAAGTGGCGGCTCTGTCACAGACCCACTTAGCACAGTGTGGCCGAAATCTAGTTGGTAATGGGGACCTGACTGCCATCTGTAACGGGATCTTCAGGAAAATTCGTTACTCTCCTCCTACTGGGTAACAACGTGTGCCCTGGTTATCCCAGCCCATATGGCTATGCACGGGCTTTTATAAGCCGGGAAGTATCTGTGGTTAGAATCACAGCTTTATTTTAGGAGCAACCCAGGGCCTTTAGGACCAACTGGTAGAGCTCCACCTGTTTCACAAGCAAAAAAAGAAAGGCCTCTGTACTTTGAGGGTCCACCAGCTTTATTTATAAGAAATGGGTGATTCTCTGCTAAGTCGTATCTACTGTTAGCTACCTTCTGAGTGCCGATTCTTCCACTTGGCTCGAGCGTCATAGCGCCGTCACCTCTACCCTAATTAATTGTGTTTTCTCTGTGGCTTCAGACTTTACTTGGCCCCAGGAAGGCATCCTTCAACATTTACCGCACTCCCACCATGCCCCCATTGCTAAGGTTTCTTAAATAACCAGTAGATAACATTTTGGAGAGATTTCTAAATGTCAGGATGATTCAAATGTTTCTCATCTGTTAACTCCACAGCCCCATGAGGTATGTGGATGCTACGATTAGCCCCATTTTACAGATGAGAAAACGAGGCACAGAGAGGTTAAGGAACTTGCCCCAGTTCATGAAACTGGTAAGTGATGGAGCCAGGATTAGACCCCAGGCAGCCTGAGTCCAAAGCCTGTATATATTCTTCTCCTTTTTTCCCCCCAGCTTTACTGAGGCATAATTGATAGTTAAAAATTTTGTATACTGAAGGTATACAACATGATCTAATGTACATATACAGTGAAATGATTCCTGCAGCTAATCAACACATCCATCACCTTACCTCGTTACCGCTCGGTTTCTGGTTGTATGTAATTTGTGTTAACTTTATACAGTAGAGAAATAATATATTTGCAAAAAGAGTCATGTTGATGAAAACAGTAATAGTACCTACCCCAGACTCATGAAGATTAATTCATTAATTGATTGATTGATTAATAATAAATTTGGGTGCTTTGGTGGCTCAGTTGGTTAAACATCTGCTTTGGCGCTCAGAGTAGCGGTGCTCATACCACCAGGCATCGCCAGTTATCGGGGAGGTTTAAAAAATGCTGGCCACCAAGCCCAGCCCCAGGGGTTCTGATTCCGTGCTTCTAGGGAGGGATCTGTAAGTCTCACCTTCAGCAAGCAGCTTACTTGAGTCTAAGACCTTACTTTGAGAATCAGTGATCTGCGGGTCCTTCCATGTCACCATTTGCTTTCAGCAGACAGACTAAATAACATCATTAAATTAAGTCGTTTCTTTAAAATCAGCTGGAAATTTTTGGTAGGTAAGTCCTTGGTGCCTGTCTTATCTCATGAAGATTTAAGAGTCGAGCAGACCTATTCAGCCTTAAAAAGGAAGGAAATTCTGATGAAGTCTACAACAGGGGTGAATTTTGAGGACATTGTGCTAAATGAACGAACCCAGTCACAACATGGTACTGTACGATTCCAGTTATATGAGGCACCTAGAGTAGTCAAATTCACAAAGACAAAATAGAATGGTGGTTGCCAGGGCTGGGCGAGGGAGGCATGGGAAGTTAATGTTTAATGGGTACTTAGTTTCAGTTTGGGAAGATGAAGAATTCTGTAGGCAGATGGTCATGATTGCACCACAATGAGAATGTGCTTAATGCCAATAAACTGTACACTTTAAAAATGGTTAAAGTGAGGGCTGCCTGGTGGCTAGTCAGTTAAGCATCTGACTCTTGATTTTGGCCCAGGTCTTGACCTCAGGGTTGTGAGATCGAGCCCTGCGTCTGGCTCAGTGCTCAGTGGGGAGTCCGCTCCAGATTCTCTCCCTCCCCCTCTGCCCCTCCTCCCCCCCTCTAAAATAAATAAATCTTTTTTAAAAGTGGGTAAAATACTAATAACAACAACTATGTATGAAAAAAATGAGCAGACCAACCTCTCCCAGCTGTGGTAATTATTTGCTTTCTCCTGAGACACTTGGTGATTTCTTTACCTTTGATTATACTCCCTAATGTATAACAAGTAACACTGTAGACCTGTTCAGTGACAGACAACACAGTTCTGTCTACCTGTACTTCTTAAATCTTTAGTTCTCCTGGCTACTTTAAAACAAGAAAATATGGCCATGGGGTCATTCCTCCAGAGATGAGTAGTGGCTTCGCTTACAGTAAACTTCTATCTAGCAGCTCTGTTCCCACCTTTTATTTCAATGAAGCATTGGAATGACATCTTTTAAAAAGACATTTAAAATAACTATTAGAAACCCAAGTTTGGGGCGCCTGGGTGGTTCGGTTGTTAAGCGGCTGCCTTCGGCTCAGGTCATGATCCCAGGGTCCTGGGATAAGCCCCGCTTTGGGTTCCCTGCTCAGCAGGAAGCCTGCTTCTCCCTCTTCCACTCCCCCTGCTTGTGTTCCCTCTCTAAGTGTGTCTCTCTCTGTCAAATAAAGAAAGAAAATCTTTAAAAAAAAAAAAAAAGGAAAAGAAAAGAGAAGCCCAAATTTAAGTGAAAGTTTAAAGATGGCTACTGTCAAGGCCAACCACTCAAGCCAGGTGGTCCTTGGAAGAGGAGATTTGTGTGTCTGTGGCTGAAATTGCGTGTGTGCAGGCAGTGACAGCAATGGGGGTTCCAAGTGTCTTTGGGCGCTGACTGTAAGAGTATTTCTGATGTGGGGAAAATTATTCATCAACTATGATTCTTGGCATCAAACCAAAGAAGCTGATTCTGATATAAGCAGAAAAGGAAATTTTCAGAAAATCAAGTTGTTCACAGAATTAATGGATAGGTTGGAAAGCTAGTCTCAAAAACTAGGTGAGGAAGCTACCACCACCTGACTCTCGGTTCAGCACCACTGCCATTAGGAAATTCTCATTTGGGGGGCACCTGGGTGCTTAAGTGTCAGCCTTGGGCTCAGGTCATGATCCTGGAGTCCCAGGATCGAGCCTCGCATCTGGCTTCCTGCTCGCCTAGGAGTCTGCTTCTCCCTCTCCCTCTGCTGCTCCCGTTAATAGTTCTCTCTCTCTCTCTCTCAAATAAATAATTAATATCTTTTAAAAAAAAAAAAAAAGGAAAGAAAGAAATTCTCATTTTCCCTGTGACTTTGTATCATTCCCTCAAGATCCAACACCCCCGCCTGGTAGAAGGAGATGATTCTCTGGTTCTAGGTCACCTGTCTGTACCCCAGCCTGCCAGTGAGTGGAGTGACAGACGGTCTGCTACACCTTCAGCGTCTATGGCCCACACGGGCCCAACAGGAAGGGTGCCCGGCAAATTCAACTCATGTCCACTCCAGTGTCCACATGCGGGTCTTTCTGGTGGTCAGTTCTAAAGCATCTTCCTGGCTCCCTGGGCGCAGAGCCATCATCCGCTCAGGATGTCCGAGCCAGGGTCTGGGGCTATCGGGCTGACCCAGATCAGTCTGGAATGACAGAAGCCCCTTGGGAGGCAGTTTGCCCTGTTCTGGTAGGGACAGAACTCCAAGTGAAATCTGCACTCGGAATCTTTACGTTCTGCTGTGCCATCCCATGCCACGGGTCTTTGATTTTCTTCTGTTCTCACCTGACTGCTGATCGTGTTGAAAATCAACTCTGGCCCACATTCAAACAACTGCCTTTGCCCTCTTTGTCCCCAAGGAATCAGGGAGTGCCACTGTGGGACAGAATAGAGAAGTGAAAAGTCTGAACGGGGAACACACAAACGTGTAATGACAAGAAACACCACGCTCAGGGCGGGGTTCCCCTGGGGAGTGTGCTCGGGAGGGGTCCTCAGGGAGCCTTAGCGTTTTTTTGGAATGTTTCATGTTCTTTGTTAAAATTGTGTCTAAATCCTTTTGTTCTTCAACCAGTCCTCTTAACACTTGTTCTTCAAATTTATGCAAACTCTCATCCACTGACCCCCTTTATTTTTTAAAATAGATCATTCTTTAGATGCTTTCTCATCTACCTTAGAACCCTCGGAGTTCCTCAGTATTCCAAAATTAGCATTAATATTTTTGTATTTGTGCTGTCATACATACCTCTCAGCTCCTGAGTGTTGCTTTGTTTTTTAACACTTTATGTGAATGTTATCATGCTGGACCTATCCTTTTGAAACTGGTTTTTTGCTCACCATTCCTTTGGAGATTTGCCTGTGTTGACGAGGGAAAATCTAACTCACCCTCACGGCTATGCGGGATTTCGTTATAGGAAGTACACTTAAATCCTTTAATGCATCTGAGGCAAATAAGCCAAAAGGTCAGGGTTTATTAAAGTTATGTGATGGGTACATCAGCATTCATCATATTATTTTCTAGACCTTTATGTGGGTTCGGAGGTTCTCAAGACCTATAAAAAGGGGTGATAGGAGTCAGGAAAGGCACCATCTTGGCCCTCCTTGGGCTATGTCAAGCCTGAGCCCACAGCTAATCAGACCGGAATTAAAAATAAACCTTGTAGGACTGGTCCTCTCTTGTTTGCTTTTCGAGGGCCTCTGCCTCCCCTGGGGGAGACCTGAAACAGGCCTTGACCAGGGCCTGTGAGAAGTGTTTACAGAGCTGCGTGATTTGGAGCCTATTGGCATGTGGCCAAAGTGAACTAAACAGGTTGTTGTGGGCCTGGCCATTTTTAAAAAAGAAATTGGCAAGAAACCACTTCACACAATGGCTGTGAGACATGATCTTTTAAAAATATTTACAACTTACTTACGATATAAATAGTCCAAATGATAAATATTGGTCACCATTTGGGGGCAGGCCAACATTTGGCCTTCTTTTTTTTTTTTTTTTTTTTAAGATTTTATTTATTTGTTTGACAGACAGAAATCACAAGTAGGCAGAGAGGCAGGCAGAGAGAGAGAGGGAAGCAGGCTCCCCGCCGAGCAGAGAGCCCGATGTGGGGCTCGATCCTGGGACTCTGGGATCACGACCTGAGCCGAAGGCAGAGGCTTAACCCACTGAGCCACCCAGGCACCCCAACATTTGGCCTTCTTAACTCTAAAAACTTAGGATAAGAGAAGACAGTTCCTCTTTTGTTGTGCTTAGTGGTGACACCATGGGACCCCGAGCAACCCCTGAGTCGTCTTCCTTCTCCACCTCTGCTACTTTCAGAAAAGTGAACCTTTGGCCAAAGGGAGAGTGTTGACCCAGGGCCTGTGGTATTATAGACCCATTGATCCAATTTGCCATCGATCCCAAGGACCATACCAGGAGACGTAAGAGACTCGTGGGGACTAAATGAAATCACAGATCTGGAAGGGACGCCCCATCCAAATGACCACCAGCACCTTTTCAGGCCCTATTTCTTCCCAGGGGAGGGCTCCTGGGATCCCCAGCATTGACTCCTGAATGTGTCCAGCCCCAGGGGGCTCACTTGAGGTGATTTTCAGGCCGTCAGACCTCCATCAACTCCTTGGAGGTGGCGCTCCCTCCTTGGCAGTCGCCAGCGACCCCACATGTCCCCCGGTCCCGAGCTCCAGCCCCACTGACATGCCCTTCTCTCATAGGCTATGACTTCTGCCAGGTCCTGCAGTGGTTTGCAGAGCGCGTGGACAGGATCATCCTGCTCTTCGATGCTCACAAACTGGACATCTCAGATGAGTTCTCAGAGGCCATCAAGGCCTTCCGGGGCCAGGATGACAAGATCCGTGTGGTGCTGAACAAGGCTGACCAAGTGGACACGCAGCAGCTGATGCGCGTCTATGGGGCTCTCATGTGGTCCCTGGGCAAGGTCATCAACACACCTGAGGTGCTACGTGTCTACATCGGCTCCTTCTGGGCACAGCCCCTGCAGAACACTGACAACCGCCGCCTCTTTGAGGCCGAGGCCCAAGACCTCTTCAGAGACATCCAGAGCCTTCCCCAGAAGGCGGCCGTGCGCAAACTCAACGACCTCATCAAGCGAGCAAGGCTGGCCAAGGTGAGCCAAGGAGACCCCTTTCCACTGTCTCCTCTCTTGGGGAAGGTGGGGGTGCAGGAGGGGATGGAACGTGAACAAGGTTCAGAAGAGAGCCTCGAGATCAGGAGGCCTGTTTAAATTCTGGCTCCTACTCTGTGATCTCAGGCAGATGATTCAATCTTTCCAAACCTGTTTCCTGCTCTGTAAAATGGAGCATGTAAGAGCACGTCATAGGATGCCTGTAAGGATTCAGTGTGACCTCGCTCTCAGGGCACACCGGGAGGGGTCAGTGTGCTCACCACCTGGAAACTGCTGTTGTCTTAAGACAAGGGGGGTGTAGCCAGCTGAGTCAGAGAGGTGGCCTTAGTGGAACCTGTAGGGTGCTGAGATGCCACGTAGGTCACCCTGTGCCTAAAGCATGGACCCCAGTGTCCAATGTCCCTGCCTGGAGCCAGAGTTGTCCTAGGAGGAAGGCTGGGTCAGCCCAACGCTCTGAGTATGCTACTTCGGGGGCCACAGCGGGTCCCCACACTGGGTGGGTGCCCACAAGCATGCCCGCTATGGCTCTGGGCTCTTCCACCCCATAGCTGAACCTTTTGGCAGCCCCAGGGGTGCATATCCGATGGGGTGAGTGGTCATCTGCTCGCCGTCCTCAAGCACTTGTCACATCCCTGAAGAGAGAAAAGCACATGACTCCTCTAAGAAAAAGTGTAGGGAAGACATGGTTCTTTTAAAACTGTGTGCCCCTTTCATATCCCTCTCCTGCTGGAAGTGCCTGCAGAGCTCGGCTAGTGTCAGTGATCATCAGAAGCTTCCCAGAGCTTGAACCACTGTAAGTTCCCGGGCCCTGCTCTGGAGCTTCTGATTCGTGTGTGTGTGCATGTCTATGTGTGTATATGTGAGTGTGCATATGCGTGTTATGTGCGTGTAAAGCACCCCAGGTGATTCTGATAATCAGCCATGTTTGGAAGCCGGAGGTCTAACCATTCCCTAATTTCAGAAGGATGAGGTAGAATAAGCAATCTTTCCAGGGTCACCTAATCCACGAGTAACAAAACTAGGACAAAAAGACAGCACTCCTGCTCTCAGCCTAGCCCTGTGCCTTGTTGCGTAAGCTAAACCCAGTCCACAGGCCTGCCTGGCCAAATCCACTGGCACCCTGGTCAGGAAGGGAGGAAGCGTACTTCCCTTCATCTTCTGGTGGCAAATAACCGCGTCCCCTCCCTTATCCTCTTGCTGCACAGAGAGTGACTTCTGGTCTGGCGTTGGGGGCCAGCAGGCCAGCCTTCTGGAATCCACCACCACTTTGCCTCATGCATGCCCCGTTTGCTCAGCACCAGGGCCAGAGCTAGGGAGCCTAGCGGGTGGAGGAGGAGGCCCCCAACCCTCCCCCGCCCCATTACAGAATGATGAGCTGTGTGCTGAGTGGGGTGTGGACACCATGCTCTGAGGAGGGGCCTGACCAGGGGAGGCAGGGAGGGCTTCACTGAGGGTGACTGCTGGACAGGCTATTGGCCTTCTCACACCTCCTCATCCCCACTCAGCAGCCTCCATCTTCATGCCTGTGTGCTCACCCAGCAGCCTCTCTCCAGTATCTAGAGAGACAAGGGACACGTGGGTGGCTCAGTGTTTTAAGCGTCTGCTTTGGCTGGGGTCATGATCCCAGGATCCTCGGACCGAGTCCCACAACGGCCTCCTTGCTCAGCAGGGAACCTGCTCCTTTCTCTGCTTACTGCTCCCCCGCTTGTGCGCTCTCTCTCTCTCTCTCTCTCGCTCTCTCTCTCTGACAAATAAGTAAAATCGTTAAAAAACAAAAGAAAGAGATACCTGGTGACATCGCTCTCTGGCCCCACAGACAGACCCTCCATCTGCTCTCAAGCCCTCTGCTCACAATCCGTCCCCGTGCGAGCTCATGCGTACCCCTGTCTTATTCAGCTGCTCTGCAGCCCCAGTGCCCCTGTAAGGTACTGTTCTTTATCCTGTCTTCCTGGTCCAGCTGCTTCCTGTCAGGAGCTACAGCCATTTTTCTTACATTTCTACTAGGAGGTTGTACTAACCAGTTCGTAAATCCATTTGCAGCTTTCCTGAAGTGCTTTCTCTCGTGCACTAGTCCTGAGCCTAGGGCCTGGTGGCGAGAAGTCTTTTTTTTTTTGCCCCTTCAGTGGCCCCCTTGGCGTGTGGTATTTCTCTTCTTCGGCTGAGACATCCGAACTTATACTGCAGGGCCCACGACGCCCAACCTTTATTCTATAACCAAGATGGTGGATCCTGTGCTAGCCTTTGTAGATTTCAGGATTGTCTTGGAACTATTTAAAACACCCATGGACATTTCTACTTCACCAGTCACTGCTGAAGGCCTAGTGACTCAAGGCACAGCTGTATTCGGTCACAGAAATAAATAGAGAGCAGAGTCCACTGGGAGCGCCAAGCGCCTTGGGAGTTCTCTGCCCTCCTTGAGCATCAGGCCCTCAGAACGGACGGACCCGTGCGGCCACAGAATGCTGCTCTGTCCTGACACTGGGAATAATGAAAGCCCTTGTGCCCATGCAGGGGCCGGGGGGGGCGGGAGGGGGGGCAGGGTGGCGAGCAACTTGCTGAGCTTACTTCTAGGAAAAAAGCTTGTCTTTTTTTTTCCTTCCTAAAAATAGTATCTGGCTTGTTCCTTTTCATAAAGGAAAATGTTTGAAGTGTGGCTGCTTCCAGCCCGAGCTTCTCAGTGCCAGGGTGCCCCCAGGGCAGTACCATCCTGTGAAAGGGGACAGGAAATAGAGGCTCAGGCAGAGAAGGAGCAGAACTCAGCACGGTGGCCTTAGCAACAACCGATGTCATCTGCTCTACGCCATCTGTGACTTTCTGGCCGTTTGTGAATGTGTTGTTGCTTAAATGGACAAGGAGTCACTCGAGTTTCCCTCTTTGCAGTGTTTATATTACGTGAAAATGCTCTTTGATTTTGGCATACTGATCTCCGTTTTTGTTGATCAGGTGTTGCTTTGCTAGCCACTGCTTCCTGAGGGGCTGAGGGGTCCCACAAGCTCTAGCATGAGTATTTCATGCATTCCTTCCTCTGATCCGATCCATAACTGCACAAAGTTGGGCATTATCTTTGTTTCTCATGCAAGGGAACTGAAGCTCAGAGACGTGAAGCAGCTTGCCCGAGGCCTCACAGCCTGTGAGTTGCAAAATATAAACTCAAACCTCAGTTAGTTTGTCTTCTCGGTCTGGAGAGCATTCACTGGAAGTACACAGTAGCCAGCCTCTGTAGCTTCTCACTATTGCTTTTTGTGTCCAACTGTCATTCCGTGTGGTCTATGAAATTGTGCATCCACGGGAACTCTGTAAAGTTTAGAGGTTTATCATGTTTTGAAAACATGCAACAAGCAAGTTCTCAGATGTCACCTAGGAAGTGTCAGGTCGAGTTAGGGTGTGGGCTGTATCTATTTAGACAACACCTTAATTAGGCAGAACTCACATCCCATCCAGGAATGAAGCCTGTGTGTCCTGTCGCTAATATCCTGCTGGGTTCTACAGTGATCAAGCTCTAGGTACCATAAAAATGACACTGTAGTAATTGAAAAATGGTACTCTTGGGGGCACCTGGGTGGCTCAGTGGGTTAAAACCTCTGCCTTCGGCTCAAGAAATGATCTCAGGTCCTGGGATCGAGCCCCACATTGGGCTCTCTGCTCGGCAGAAAATTACAAGCTTCCCCCTCTCTCTCTGCCTGCCTCTCTGCCTACTTGTGATCTGTCAAATAAATAAAAATCTTTAAAAAAAAAAAAAAAGGAAAAATGGCACTCTTACCAAAGATCTCTTGAAATGTAATGATTTCCCTGGTTTTTCTACTTTTATGTATATTTTTTACATCCCTCTAGTTCAAGGAACAAGAAAACTTTGGAGTAGGTTTTTTGGTTAACCTCAAAGACCGCGTCTTAAGGATCTTAAGTAGGCATCCTTTTCTGAAGACTGTTTACAATTTAAGGTGCTAATCCAGATTCATTTCATGATTCTTCAGGCGATTTGGGGAAAGCTCAAAACAGCACTGAAAAAAATACCATGTAGTTTTATGCAGCTGTCACTAACCCAGCCAAATGGAAGAAATTCGGCTCTTCCAGACAAACCCCAAACAAGAGTCGTTTGTGGAATAAACAAACAAAAATAGTGAGGGCCCCACCCTTCGTAAATGTTGTCCAGGAGCAGGAGAGGTTCCCACCCCTCTAGTGATCTTCATGCAACAAAAAAAGTGAGTCAACGCTTGAGGAAGGAACAGCTCAAAATGAGAAAGAAAAGGAGAGATCGGTGGTTTTCCGAGTCCCCTGCCAGGTCTGTGGCATTCAGTGTTGTCTTCAAAGCGTGTTCTCCTCTAGTCCCGTGTAAAGCACAGAGCCTAGCTTTCCGGTCTGTCTGACCTGCCAATTGCCTTTGTGGAGCAGTTAGATGTTTTGAAATTCATGAAACGGCACAGGTGAAGGTGTGAGGACCCTTCTACAGCAGCTGATGGCACCACCCCACTAATGCTTAGCGCGCCATGGGGCTTTTAGAAATCGCTCTGTCCGCTGTGGATATGTGTGTGTCAGTATTTGTTTCCAGACAGGGAAGCCCATCTCCTTGAAGGCTGACCTCACACGAGTGGGTGGGCCGCCGTGGGGCCCCCTGCAGCTGTTCCGGATCACGAGCTGTGGGCTCCAGCTTCAGTTTCAACAGAATGACAAACCCTGGCTTGAGGGGATCTGGTGAGCGGCTCTTCTCTGCCATTGATAGTCTCCCAGTCTTACTACTCCACAGCTCCACCTTCTGGGTCTCTAGTTTGTGAACTGATTTTTTTTTTTTTTTAAGATTTTATTTATTTATTTGACAGACAGAGATCACAAGTAGGCAGAGAGGTAGACAGAGAGAGAGGAGGAAGCAGGCTCCCTGCTGAGCAGAGAGCTGGATGTGGGGCTCGATCCCAGGACCTTGACATCATGACCTGAACCGAAGGCAGAGGCTTTAACCCACTGAGCCACCCAGGCGTCCCTGATTTTTTTTTTTATATATCCTCATAAACCCACTTTTTGAAATGTGCTGATCCCCTCGTGTTCAATGCTCAGTTCAAGTTTCTAGCTGGGCCTCCAAAGACGCAGCTCTCCCAACAGTTTGGGTTAATGTGCAGATGAGATGACATAGTGAAGAACCATGTTCCCGCAGCCCAAGTCCCCCCAAGCTGCTCCCCAAGATCCAAATTCCATGAGGATGTCCACTCCTACTGACCATGAGCTCTGGAAGCTTCCAGCACTTGCTGCCTGGGGCTGTCCCCACGCCCAGGAGGAATATATCCAGTATCACTCTGAGTACGTGCTTCTCTGCCTTGGAGATGTATGGACACTTGTCACTGGACATAGTTAATGAGCCTGTAGCAGAATCTATACATGAAAGAGATAGAAGTTCATGTTCATTTAAAGGGAAGGACATCTCTTTTTGCTCATTGTGTGATTAGCCCAGACAGAAACTGACATTATGATGCATTTGACCTCGCCCAAATCATTAGCCTTGGATGAGTTGGGGCTTTCTCTGTTTTATACGAGAGAAAGGGTGAATTGGACAAGATAAGTATATCCAGAAGCCCCCTAGAGTTCAATGTCACTTATTTGTGAATGAAGCGCTTGGGACCCATATTCATCATATTACTATTCAGATACATAGAACTTATTAATTTTTTCAGTCACTATTAACTCAGTGAGGGTTTATTCTTTATTCAGTAAGAACGAAACAACCACAAGCCTTCTCAGGCTTTACTAACCCTCTGACTCTGGGGTCTTTGGTCATTAGGCAATAATAATTAACATTTTTATTTCTTTTTCAAATACATCCAAATTCATGACCTCTTTTGATTCTCATCCTAACAACCCTGTAAGGTAAGAGCTGTCATTTCCAGTTTGCGTGCGAGTCAGCTGAGGTGGGGGCCTCGAGTCGCCTGGCATGGCTCTACAAGTGGGCAGTCAGGACAGGGCCTGACCCTGGCCTTCCAGAGCCGGGTCTCATCAGGCCTCCCCCTTCTCCGCTTGCTCTTCCCTCTTGTCTTTCCTATCTCCCTCCTTCTCTATTAGTTTTCTCTCATTATAAAGAACAAAAGGACTTAGACCGAGCCCACCTCCTTCCCCAGGGACTATCAGCTGGTCTGGCCCTTAGTCCTGTGTTTATCTGGGAAAAACTCCTTCGACACAGACAGGCAGGAATGTGCCTCCAGGCTGTCCCCTCTGTTTACCAAGAGTCTTTAGAAAATTACAAGGTGCCATCCTGCCAGAAGATTGCTGTCTTTACCCACATCCTACATGGTGTTCATAGTGGTGTTTGCAACAATATATGCGTTTTTTGTGTACGGGGAAGGAGACTCTAAATGACCTTCCCATACAGCATCCCTGGGACTTAGGGACAATCAAAACCAATCAAGTCTCAGTCTTCCACACTGTTTTTCTATAGGACATGGTTCACGTTCAGTTCCAGATTTTCAGCAGCTTTAGTAAGATTTTTTAATGCATCCCCCAGAGAAAGCAATTAACTCTATAAGGACAGGAATGAGGCAGCTGAATGCTAGTGCACCTCCTAACTGATGGTGTGACCTTGAGCAAGTCATATGAATTTCCTGGAACCGGGAGTTCAATTAGATACAGGGATTCCCTTCCAGATGTAACATTCCATGATTCTAAGATTGTAATTTACCTTGTAACTCAATACACTTCTTAAAGGCAGGGCCCATACACCGTATCTGGGGCAGGAGGGGGTGGCCAATTAGAGGCAGCACAACAGGAGACTCCCACAAAACAGGCCAGTGGAACTTTCTGGAAGTGGAGGTTGAGGCTAAGAGCAACCTGCAGCATAAGCAGGGCACCTGAGGATGGTAACTCAGACAGTGCCAGGCAGGATGGAAGGAGGAAGGAATTGAGGCCCAGTTTCTGTCAGGGCACCGGAGGCCTGGTGTCCAAGGACACCCCACCGTCCAGCAGTCTTGGCCATCAGCCAAAGAACACCATGTGGGCTGCGATGAGGGAGCAGGTGCAAAGTTGTGGTGGAGAGCTGTGGCAGGTGTCAGGCCAGGCCAGGTAACGCAGGCCCCTAGGCACCAGGCTCAGAAACCAGGTGCCAATCCCAGTGTGGCCGGCGGCTGTTTGGGGAGTCAGCCTTCCCTGAGCACAGGCCTAGCAACTCGAAAGGTCCACATTAATAGGTAGTGAGGAAGTCTTGGGGAGCCCTGCAGGGGTCTGGCAGCTGCCCCAGGCCTGAGGCCTGGAGGTGGAGGTTCAGTAAAAACCCTTGTAGACAGGAGACTAAGCAGCTTGGGAGTTCCTGCTTCAGGTGGGGCTGGCCCCAGCACAGGGGCAGGCCCGAGTATGGAAGGGAGAGGGGCCCACAGTGCCAGTCCAGAAGTTCCAGGAGGATCTGGAAATGACACAAGGACAGCTAGTGAGCAGCTGGTTCTCCCAACTGAGTATGGCAGTCCCCCAAGTCCTTCGGTGTGATACAGTGCCCTCTACCAGCCCCATCAAACCAAGCCAGGCAGTCACCGTCCGAGGCAAGGAAATTACTAGTCTTACCACTTATTCATCATACCTCAGGAATGCAGTTAAAGTCCGCCACTCTAAAAAAAGGATTCCCAAATTTGGGGTTTCTCTTTCTCAAAGAATCATATAAATGATTTAAGTTGTTTTCGTCTGAAAAATAGGTAAGTACGTGTACTCGTGACAGGTTTTGACATCCCCCTGCCTGTCTGTACTTGTGGCGGCGGCAGACAGCACAGTGCTTGCTGCTGTTCAACCACCTCTGCATAGATGGGAAGGTTCGCATGGTCTGGTCTGGGCCCGTCGTGTTTACATCACGCCCTTCCTTTAGGTTTCAGATCTTAGCAGAATGTTCTGGGTTGCACCCAGTGTGTGTCCTTATGCAGAGGCTTTCAGCTGAGTTGGAGGATGTCTCTGCTTACCCCCTTTATTTGATTGCCATTCTTCCACAAGATGACAGAAGTCTGTTTTCTTTAGTAAAGGAGCCCCCCTAGCTGCCTAGTCATTTTCTTTTTTGTCACCACTGTTCTGTTTTTCATCCATTCTCATTTTATTTTCTTGATCTCTAAATGACTCTACAGAATTCTGGCATACAAAGAGAACTTTAGTAAAGACATTTCTTCTCATCCTAAAGTTGGAAATCAGCAGAAGAGTGGAAATGTTGACAAAGGGGGTGACACAGCCGAGCAGAGCCCCCCCCACCCCCCTGCAGGGTCCACCAGCCCTTGGGTGACAGTCCCAGACCTGCTCCCACCAGCTGATCAGGGTTTCTGAAGCTTCCCCTTAGTGCACCTGGGGTCCCTCTCCCAGCGGGAGCTTCCGCCATCCTGCCCGGTGCCACACAGCTGGGGTGGGAAGGACTTGTGCAGAAAGGACTTCAGTGCCATCTGTAAAGACCCTGGGGTTCAAACTCTCCATGGGGAGGTTATAAGACTTTCCATCTCCCTGTTCACTGGGCACAGATTTCCATGAAGATTAGCCACTTATTAGCCATTTACATCAGATCAGCCGTTTGCATCGGCCTCCAGTTTCGTTTCCTGGTGCCCTGCTGAAACTTTCTTCAGGTCTTCCGGATAATCGCCAGAACTGAGGTCTTTCTGCCTAGGCCCCACCCATCCCGCTCGCTCCCTGCACAGACTTGGAACAGCCACTCAGAGGCACAACTGAACTGTGCCCAAGACCTTGCCCAAGTCAGTCACCACCCCCCATCCCCGGCCATGCATCACCGGCCAGCTTCCAAAGCAGGGAGCTCATGGCACTGTTCCTGCCCCTGGTCTCCAGAACTTCCATTAGCACCACAGTAGGTTAGCGGAGGCTCATTCTGATCCTCCTATCAGCTCTTGGCACCCACAGCAGTCTGCCCTCCCTGCCTCTGGAGACGTGTCACAGCCATATACACAGCACCCCAAATACGGCCCACATGTGTTACCTCCACACTGCTGTCCATGCTCTCCACTCCTAGATGGCTGCAGCCCTCCCTCATGTCCTCCCTGTCTTTGGGGCCCAGCTCAGGTGTCTCCTTTTCCTGGCCTTCCTTTCCTACAGCCTTTATCTACTATAGCCCACTCCCCTCCCTGGTCCTTCTTGGTGGGGTTTTCTCCGCTAACTTTCCATTGGTGGTCTCAACCACTCATGTGGCTCCAGGCACCACCTCTGCTTCAGCTCTCAAACCCAACACCCAGGCCAACTCAGAGCTGGGGGGGGGGGGGGGGGCCTCCTTCTAGGCACCTTTAAACAGTGCCATCTGGGGGATCCTTCATGTACCTCACATTCTGTACACCCAGAAGCAGGCTTATAATGTACCCCCCAGCCCCCCACCCCTGATCCCCTCCCTTCTGTCTCTAGGGCCATGGTCCTGCTGGGCACCTGTTCTGTGTTATGATACATTTAAGACACCGACCTGTGTATGTCTCTGGTACAGTTCTAAATAGCATGTCCTTACTGACATGTACCCCTTCAGGTCCATGCCTACATTATCAGCCACCTGAAGAAGGAGATGCCGAGCGTATTCGGAAAGGAAAACAAGAAGAGAGAGCTTATCAGCAGATTGCCAGAAATCTATCTTCAGCTGCAGCGAGAATACCAGATCTCTGCCGGGGACTTCCCAGAAGTCAAGGCAATGCAGGTACTGGGAGCTCATTGTAGCCTCATGGGTGTGTAACGGAGAGGCAATGCCACCTTGTCTGGCTGGTTGCTGGGTACACATGAGGGTTTCATGGTTTAGGATAGAGAACACGGTTCACCTGGGTGGCTCAGTCACTTAACCATCCAGCTTGATTTCAGCTTGGGTCATGATCTCAGGGTTGTGAGATCAAGCCCCATGTTAGGCTCTACCCTGGCTGTGCAACCTGCTTAAGATTCCATCTCTCCCTCTCCCCCACCTCCTTCTTAAAAAAAAAAAAAAGGAGAGAGAATGCAATGAATGCATCTTCCTAATGGTGATCCATGATAATAGGCTTCTATGAATAAAGCAGAGATTGCCTGCCTCCCCAAAACATTGAACCAAAAAGGGACACATTTCAAGAAGTAAATTTCTACAGTAGAATATTACTCAGCCATCAAAATGAATGAGATCTTACCATTTGCCATGATGTAGATGGAACTAGAGGGTATTATGCTAAGTGAAATAAGTCAGAGAAAGACAAATACCATATGATTTCACTCTTGTGAAATTTAAGAAACAAAACAGATGAACATTGGGGAAGGGAAGGAAAAATAGAAACAGAGATGGAGGCAAACCATGAGAGACTCTTTTTTTTTTTTTAAGATTTTATGTATTTATTTATTTGTCAGAGAAAGAGCATAAGCAGGGAGAGCTGCAGGCAGAGGGAGAAGCAGGTTCCCTCCTCATCAAGGAGCCTGGGATCATGACCTGAGCTGAAGGCGGATTCTTAACTCATTGAGCCATCCAGGTGGCCCCATAAGAGAATCTTAACTCTAGGAAGCAAACTGAAGGTTGTTGGAGGGGAGGGAGGGAGGGAGGGGGAGGGGGTAACTGGGTGATGGGCATTGAGGAGGGCACGTGATGTCATGAGCCCTGGGTATTGTATGCAACCAATAAATCACTAAATTCTACCTCGAAACTAATAATGTATTACATGTTAACTAAATTGAATTTAAGTAAAAATGGTCAGCCAAACTGACCATCATTTTGTCCAGAGCAAGGACCCATCTGCACCAGAGGCCACTGTCCTCCCTGGAAAGCAGGCCACACAAACTCAGATGTCCATAGCTAGTGAGGCAGGCCAGGCAAAGAAAAACCACATCGCCCTCTTGGATTCTCTCTTGTCTTCCCACATTTGATAAAGATGTGGGTTCTCGGAAACAGGACTCTCCCAGGAGGAAAACCAGCCTACGAATACAGTGAGAACTTGCCGGGGCCTGCCATGGGGGCAGGCTGGGCAGGCTGTGCCCTGCTTCTGGCCACACCCTGGAGACCTCCAGGTGGCTCTTCTGCCGTGAGCCACCGAGGAGGATGGGGCTAGAGGAAGAGCAGTCGGAGATGTGCCCCCGGAAGGTGGGCCAGCGAGCTGCCTGGCTGCCTCAGAAAAGCATCAGAGACAGATGGAGAGACGGAGCGGTGGGACAAGGATCAACAGGGAGCAGGAGGGAAGCTTTGGCCCTGCGGAGTTCCACAATATAAACCCTTTCTATAAAGGACACACTAGCATAGGAGTGGGCCATACTTCCTGTTGAGATGGCAGGGTTCAAGGTGGTAAGAGCATGTGGGATATATGAGGTGGTCAGGTACAACTTAGCTGGCTTCAAAATAAATCCAGAACACCTTTTTTTTTTTCTTCTAGAAATGAAATAGGTAGTCCTGTACTCAGAAGATGAATTGGGGGGTGGAGGTGTTTAGTCACAAGATGGATAATTGGAGGGCTGCTGGGCCTCTGGAGCAGTCTTCCTGGGCAGGCCCGCCTTCACGCCCTTCAGCTATGCCCTGTACCCCGTGACCAAACTGTGGGACAGTGATCTCCTTGCATCCTTCAAGGATCTTTTTTAAGGGAAATTGGCTTCTTGAGTGCAATGAGAGCTATGAAGAAAAACACAGTGTGCTCTATGGCCTCATTAGCCTCTTGAGCGAGCACAGCGCCCCACCCACAGGAAGGGGCTGCTCCCAAGGCCTGAGGCATCGCGGAGCCCAGCGGGAGGCCACTGTAAGCCTCCTTTATGGGACCTGCACGCCTGTCCCAGGTGAATTCCCATAACACCGGTAGTGCGCCCCTGACCAGAGCTTCTCATAGCCATGTTAGCTTTGGCTCAGCCATGTCAGAGGAAACCAGGCCTCGCCAAGCTGGAGCAGAGGGGCAGTCCCTGGGGAAGAAGACAAAGAAGCATGGGCTCCTCAGCTAGCATCTCAGGAGAGGCCTTAGCACCGCCAGCAGACACCTGAGGGCCCCCAGCCCTAGGAGCGAGGAGTGCATCCTGACGGGTACCCCCCATTCGCCCATGTTCATTCGCTCACTCACCAAGAAATATTAAGGGTACCGTGTCAGGCACTGTTCTGGGCCCCTGGGATAAATCCGTGAGCAAACAGCACAACAAACAAACAGCTGCTGTGCTCCATTGTAATTCATGGATTCACTCAGTGACGCTCTCCCTCCTGAGGCTCCAGAAAGCCAGGGACCCATGTCCTGGGCACCACCATATCCCTGGCCCCTGCCACGTAGCAGGTGCCCCATGAGTAGTTAGATGAGCTCCTTGGTAAGTTAGTGTGTGTTTCTATCCAGGCAGGCCGGAGGGTAGTGACATTCTGGGACCCTGACCTCACCCTGACACCCACACAGCTTGTAGAGAAATGGGGACGCCTCCTTGGGAAGCTGGCCAGGTGCTGACCACAGCACCCCAGCCCCTTCGGGGACTCCCCAGGAGACAAAGCAGGCCTGGATGCTTACCATCACCTGGCACTTCGAGCTAGTTTGCTGTCACCCAGGAAGCTTTGTGGGGGTTGAGGGTGGGGGCCAGGGTCTCCGTCGTCTTGGATTCTGTGGAGCATCTGAGCTCCCCTCCAGCACAGGTGTTCAGCCTCTCATCGACCACATCTGGGACAGCAGTGGGGACACAAGCTGGGAGATAACTTTGTTAGGATCTTTGCACATCTGAGGGCCACTCAGAGAACTCCCCGAGGCCAGCTTTGTGTCTGACCTGCCTGTGTCCTCACAGACCACGCTGCTTGGGGTGACTCAGTAGAAGCAATGATCTGAGTGTATTTTGAAGGCCTTTATGTGGTGCTGAGAGAGGCCTGTGACCTGCTGGTGAAGTCACCCGAGTCTGCCCTGCCTCCTTCCGGGAGGGAATCTGAATTAACCACACAAGGCAGGGTCCAGGCTGGAGAAGGAGAACATGAGCAAGGCCCCTTGGAGCGCAGACTCAGTTTCCCTCCTTCAAGAATCCGCCCCTGTTGGCTGACCAGCTGGCCTCGTTCCCACAGCAGAGGGCAGCAGAGCCCTCCCCACCTGCTCAGCCCAGCTGGAAACTGGAAAGTGCTTCTGGTGAATGCCAGGAGTGAGTGGGCAAGAGGGAGGCCAGCAAAGACCCGGCCAGGAACTGACCTTTGTGCCTTGGGAGGGAGAAGTTCCAAGGATCCCGGGCTTGGTGGCTTCGATGGAGGCAATTGTTGACGGGTCAGTCTTTAAATTCCCCAGTGTGTATTCATTCCAATACAAAGATGTCTTTTGGAGCGAACTCAGTGGAGGGCAGGGATGGCAGCAGTTTAACTCGGACCCCATACTGCCTTGTCAGGCCTTGGGATGAGAGAATAGGGTTTGTTTCCTTTGCACCCTCCAGGCAAGGGGTGGCTGCTGCTGTTACTTCCTGTCCACCCCTGCAACCACGTAGCCATTTCCCCTTGCCAGCTTTCCAGAGGTTTGCCGTCTGAATGCACGTACCCCGCGGGAGGGTGGAAAGTTCGGGTGGACACCACCCTCCATCGTCTGCTTGGCCAGACACTGGGGCTTTGTGTGTGCTCAGAGCTCAGGCTCATTCATGAGGCAGGAGGGTAGGTGTCTGTGCACCCAGGGGAATCCAGACTTGTTTACCCCAGCAGCACTTGGATTTTTGTGTAGGCTGCCCGCTCTCCTCCTCCTGGGCTTTCTCTTCTCCATTCCCCTGGCTGACCGAGCGAGTGGCAGTTAGAGCCCGAAGTGTCGGGAACGTTGTTGAGTCCTGGTATTGGAGTGCCATACAGGTGACCGTGGTCTGTTGGAGAGGACAGACAACATGCAAATGGGAAGGGGTTTAGAAACCGGACCTGCACCACCCTGCGGCTCTCAGCGGGGCACAGGCTGCCCGCAGGGTATCAGCCCAGCCCAGCCCTGCGTAGTTTGAAGGGGTCACAGTTTGCTACTGAGAAGAGTGTTGGAGGTGCCTCTCTACACATCCATCGAGCTGTTTAGCTTTTAACTCTGTCCGTCCATCTGAAGCTCAGGGCTGCCCTTCTAAGTAACAGCACAGAATGTCCTACTGGCACCCTCTGGACACCACAGTTTTGACTCTCCAATGGAAACATGTCCAACCACACAGGACAGAGTAAATGAGGAATGGCCCGGCTGGACCATTCAGTGTTGTACGGGTCTTAGGAATAAGGTTTATAACAATCATTATCAGGGAAAGATGTGATACATTTTTTCTTAAAAATGCAAGTAGTCAAACAGTGTGGTCTTATTTCAGTTAAAAAGAGTGTGTATGTGTGTGTGTGTGCGCGCGCGTGTGCGCACACGTGTACATGCACACATTTATAAAAATGGCTAGCAATGTGTGCCCAAAGAAAGTTAGCAGAAGTTATTGCTGGGGGATGGAATTATAAGTGATTTAAATTTTTTATTTTGTCTATCAGTTTTTTTCCCCAAATTTTTACAATAAAGTTGTGATATTTATGATTGCACAAAGTTCTGCTCCCCCTACCCCCCACCAATTGCCCGTCACATTACTTCTGCCCAGAACAGTGAGGTCTGAGTGAAACCTCTTTTACTTAAGGGTCTTCCTACCTCATCTCCAGGAAATTGCACACCTGGACAGCCCCTTGCTGGCCTTCTAGAATTTTCCTAGCAGAAATATTTTACATAAAGCCCATATAAAAATTTCCTTATCTGGAACTTTCTGCATTTATTCAGCAAAACTGTTGTTGAAAACATTTTTCAAAGATCAGAAAAGGCCCCAGGTAACTCTCACAATTCAGAAAAAGCATGTCTCTTACAACGAACAGATAGTTTCTTCCCTCAGGCTGTGAGAGGGTGTGCCCCCCAGGACCCCAGCCACGGGCTTCTGAGGAGTGGTGGCTTTTCTCACCTTTGAAGTCTTATGTGATGGTACTTTCCTCTCCCCTTTAATTACTTAGCTTTTCCTTTTCTAGTGACTCTCTTCTATTTCATGTTATCATTTTTCCATTGTAAGCTGAGTCAAACTCTTTTTGAAAGTAGGCAGGAACTAAAAAAACTAGAATGTTTTCCCTCTCTTAGAGCATAAGCTCCCTGAGGGCAGAGACTGGCTCCTCATGATTATATTATGCTCAAACTCCAAAACAGGGCCTGGTAATACCAATGGCCAGTAAATGTTGGATGGGTCAAGGGATGAAGGATGGATGGATGGATGGATAAATGGATGGATGGGAGGCAGAGTAACCAAGGAGAACCAAGGTAGGAAGGACTGTTTCTACAGAGCCTATGTGTCATCTACAGTTGGCTCCTGTCCGAGTTGGGCAACTGCTGTGTCCCAGGGCCCTCTGCGGCGCACGTGTTCCTGCCGCTCTGTCTGTTGATGGGCCCATTCTCCTGGCAAGTGATGCCGAGACCTGCCCTGCCCAGACTAGTGATATTCAGCCCTACTGGCTGGATCTCTACTCACCCTCCCCATCCCTACTCTTCTCCCATTCACCAGTTTCAACTTTTACTTAATTGTACCTTAAACGATACTTTTTCTAACTGATCCCAAAACAACATTCTTAAATAACTGTTTTACCTAAAAAGACCTTTTGACACAGCTTCATGTTACAGCACAAAAGAACATTTGTCAAGGGGCAGGAAGCCATGGGCTCTCGTTTTGGCTCTGTCAAGAACACCCCACAGGCTGTGCATCCAACAGGATTTTTCACCCCTGCCCCTCCTTGCTCCCAGCATTGTTGTAAAGATCAACTGAAGTGTGTCATTAGATCACCTTAAAAGATAAAATGTTAGGGGCGCCTGGGTGGCTCAGTGGGTTGAGTCTCTGCCTTCGGCTAAGTCATGATCTCAGGGTCCTGGGATCAAGTCCTGCATCTGGCTCTCTGCTTGGCAGGGAGCCTGCTTCCCCATCTCTCTGCCTGTATCTCTGCCTATCTCTCTCTCTGTCAAATAAATAAATAAAAATCTTCACACACAAAAAAAGATAAAATGTTAAATCTCTAGAGCACTAAAAAAAGCGGGGGGAGGCAAGGTTGAAGGAAGGGTGTCAGAAAGCCCTTAGGGGACTGCTATCCCTCACATGACTTCCAGCCAAAGATTGGTTGCTGTAAAAAATTGTTGTCTTCCCTGCATCTTGTTTCTTGTTCCATAAGCCAATCCTGGATCTGGTGGATTCGGATGTGGGGACTCCAGCAAATAGAGAACGAGCTCCGGAGCAGCCCCGGGATGGGATGTCTGTTTACAGGACAGTTCTGCCTGCTGCCCTCCCTCTCCCTGCCTGCTTCCTGAAGTGAGGGCCTGTGACCAAGTCTGTGGTTTCTCCTCTTGCAGGAACAACTGGAGAACTATGACTTCACCAGGTTCCACTCTCTGAAGCCCAAGCTCATCGAGGCGGTGGACAACATGTTGAGCAGCAAGATCTCGTCCCTGATGAACCTCATCAGCCAGGAGGAGAGCAGCATGCCCACACAGCTTGTGCAGGGCGGGGCCTTCGACGGCACCACCGAGGGCCCCTTCAACCAGGGCTACGGGGAGGGCGCCAAGGAGGGCGCCGACGAGGAGGAGTGGGTCGTGGCCAAAGACAAGCCCGTCTACGACGAGCTCTTCTACACCTTGTCGCCTGTCAATGGCAAGATATCGGGGGTCAACGCCAAGAAGGAAATGGTGACATCCAAGCTGCCCAACAGCGTCTTGGGCAAGATCTGGAAGTTGGCCGACTGTGACTGTGACGGCATGCTGGATGAAGAGGAGTTCGCGCTGGCCAAGCACCTCATCAAGATCAAGCTTGACGGTTACGAGCTGCCCAACAGCCTGCCCCCCCACCTCGTGCCCCCCTCCCACAGGAAGTCCATGCCGAAGGCCGACTGAGGGCCGGGCCGCTCTCAGAACAGGCCATGGGCAGTAGGGAATGAGGGCGGGAGGGCCTGGGCCTGAGGCCCGTGCTGCCACTGACTCACTGACCCTGGCCACGGCACCTCCCTCTCTGTGCCTCAGTTTCCCCACCTATGGAATGAGAAGGGCAGACACAGGACACTAGATGAGGTTTTTTCACCTCAAAAATTCCCCGAGTTTCTATTCAAATGTTGGGAGGATGGGGTGGATAAGGAGATGGAAGGGTTGAGAAAAAGGAGAGATTGACCAAAGAGTCCTTGGAAGCCTGGAGAGACGTAGACAGGAGGCGGGCTGGATAGAATCCCACAACCCCAGGGAGTGAGCCGAGGGCCCTCCCGGAGCCGGCAAGCCTGTGCTGGGCCGCACAGCACAACGCATCTGCCTTGGCTCCTGTCTGTCCCTTAGAGCGTACTGGGAGGGAGCAAAGGTGATCTTATTTATTTCATTTCCTGCTGTATTGAGAGTGGAAAACAACAGCACAGAAGGTTTCTCTTCTCTCCAGGCCATCTACCAAAGAGAAGACTGCTTCCCCCCGAGTCTGTGCCTGTGTTTGCCCCGGTCCACCCCTGCAGGCTCAAGCAGGACAGGCAGCCAGGCCAGCGGAGAGCATCTCTGATACCCAGCACCCTCCTGACCAACCCAACCAGAGCTCCCCCCACCCCGGACCCTGCCCCGCAGAGTTACATTTGGTTAGGAATCTGGAACTCAGAAACTTTATTAGCCCCTGGCAAGATTTCTGGTATTCAAGTCCTGTCAAAGTCTGAAGGCTGGCTTTTCTTACTGGTCTGTCCAATAATTTGTAGCAAAGTCTATTGATCATAATCAAACCATAGTAAAGGAAAGAGATGGTTCTCTGCAGCCATCAATTAGTTGGTGACACCTCCCCAAGGCTTCTTGGTCAATGGCGGGAGTTAAACCCGCGTCTTGGTGCCTGCCGTGTGCTGGGCCTAGGGACATAAGGGGAGTACAAGGCAAGCCCACCCCAGGCTGCCAGGTAGAAAAGGTCATTCTCTAGCTTGAGACACTATTTTTTAGTTCAAAAAAAAAAGTTGGCATTTTTATTATGTCCAGTTTTTCTTTCTTACAGGAAAAGCCTTTATACAGAAACAGGACAGAATCTTTCATATGAAACCTTTTCTTCAAAAGGCTGTGAGTTCATACAGTGCCTGCCCATCACAAGGCAGGATTTGGGTTCCTGAGTGTTCTCTGAGTCTCCGTATAAAGCTGTCTGGTCCACTCGCCCAGGCGCCCGTCAGATGGAGGTAGAGACAGGTAACTCTCACTGCCACACTCCCTCTGTGGGCTGCACCTCAGGAATCACTTCATTATTATTCATGCAGTACAGAAGAGAAGCACAAAACAGGGATAGCCACATGGCCCCAAAGGGAAGGAAATCATCACAGTCCTGCCCAAGCCTTCCAAAAACCACATTTTTTTTTTTTTCTGATATCCCCTGTAACATCAGGGGCAGAAATGCAGACTTAAAATTTTTATTTTGGGGAAGCTTTGATCCAGAGGCCAGTCCCCACACTCCCTAATTCACTTTCTAAATAATGTCACTTTAAAGGAAGTAAATTCATAATATGATTTTTAATCTTAATGAGCACTTTTAAATTAAATTAATTTTAATTAGAAACATAGCCAAGAAAGGTGTATGTCAGTACTATGATGTAAGCAGATGGTTTGGTGAAATCATGAGGACTGCCCAAGTGTGTGCCCACACGAGAGTCCACCAAAGGGCAAAGCAGAGTGAAGAGAGAGAATTCATTGATCCAAAGGTTTAGAGATGCCAGGGTTCACTGATTTCCATTGAGAATTATCCTGCTCCTTTAATTCTTCTCAGTCGTCCTACATAAAGACATATATATCTACACCACGTGAATATGTGTTCTTGATACTTGCCATTGGGTATATAGGCAGATGGGGCAAGTTTTGTCTATGCAGAGACATATAGGAAAGCTTGTAGCAGGCTGAGGTTTCTGCTTTCTCTGCGGAAGGAAACTTCTGGTGGCACTGTGATTGCCACCCCCATGCTGTCAGGTGACGGAACATCTGGCAGTTGCCTCCTTTCCCTGCTGAGGAAGAAAAAAAAGGAAATCCCTTGCCCATTTTTCTTAACATCTCTTAAAACATGAAGTCATTCATCATGAAAAGCTGATTAAGAACTTTGAAAAGAAAAGCCCTGGGAAACCTCAGGAATGGCTGCCAAGGATTGGGACCTGTATGTTCCCAGGACCTGCACCAAGTTCCTTGAGTCTGTGTCCAAAACGCCCCTTATCCTGCCTCCCCATGCAGCAGGGCTGGGGGACAGCAAAGCCTTCTAGAATTCTGTTCACACTGCCCTCCCCACACCACCCCAATTTTAAAAAGTAGCCCCTCCACAGAGTTTGCAAGCTGGGCAGGAGGGCGGAGGTAGGCAAACCCTAGCACTGTGAGACGCCATGCTCTCCACAATTCCACAGAAGAAGATCGAAGAATCTTGAATCTACAGCCCTGGGTCCCACGTAACAAACCTCTGCAGCCTCGAGTGTAGGAGGAAAGCAGTTTCAGCCTTCTCCTCCCAAAGTCAGCTTGCAAGCTGGAAGCCTGCTGATGAGGCCCTCCTGAACCAATGTGCACCAAGACCTCTCAAAACCCTCTGGTTTCATGGCAACATGCAGACATCCAACTTGCTCCAGCCTCACTCTCCAGCCCAGCATCCTACGTGGATTCCATGCCCTGGGATGGCCCAGGGGTCCCCCTGCGATGGGGAGGGGCATGCATTCAGCTGGCTTCCGCCTTTCTGGGGCTGCACTGGGTTCTCCTTGGAGCACTTGTCGTGATGCAGCTATAGTGTCTTCCCATCTGGAGCTGTGGTTCCTTTGAGGAGCTGTGGGCCTTTGAGGAGTTAAATTCCGGATCACGGGACTGCATGTCCAGGCGGGTCAAAGAGCATGTGCAGAGAAGCCAATGCCTCCTGCCCTTTTCTCAACACCGCCCCCCCCCCATTACCAGCCCACAGGGAAGCCTCTGCAGAGCCCTGACCCCCAGTCGTCTGACCACAGCCCTTTGCCGTACTCCATGGGGTCTCCTGAGGAGCCACCCGCCCACCGGGCATGTCATACTGCAGCCCACTGCCCAGCCAAGAAACTGGTCGCGGCCCAACAGCCCCCACAGGGACCTCCCCACTTTGACACTCCTTCATGATGCCCAGAGTACCCCAGGCAAACTGCCTTGAAGAGAAGGAAAGCGGTTAGCAGAGGCGCTCTTTATTTCCTCTGAGGAATGTAGCAGAGAAATAACATTCTTAGGACAGATAACCACTGAGTTTATTCAGGTAAACACGGGCCTAATTTAAGAGTTTGTTAAGTTACGTGTCCCATTAGCCAATGCAGTTAATACACAATGCTTCTATTTTTTTGTAATCGTGTTTAGAAGTGTCAAACCAAAAAAGAAGACACAATCTGTTGATCAATAAACTTATGAAAAATTTACTACCTTTCCTCCATTGGTTCTGGTTTTCCAGTGACCCAGTTGTCTCAGGAGTAAAGCGTGGGGGCCGGGAACAGCAGGGCGGGGAGGCGCCTGGATGGTTCAGTCGTTAAGCATCTGCCTTTGGCTCAGGTCATGATCCCAGGGTCCTGGGATGGAGTCCCACATTGGGCTCCCTGCTCAGTGGGGAGCCTGCTTCTCCCTCTCCCTTTGCCTGGTGCTCCCCCTGCTTGTGCTCTCTCAAATAAATAAAATCTTCAAAAAAAAAAAAAAAAGTAAAGCAGGGATCTAATGGAAATGAGGCTGAGGAGTTAGGGGGGAGGGTGTGACCCTTCTGTACGCTATCCCTGTGACTCCCAACTCTTCCTATGTCCTCTAGGCTGGGAGACTCCCAAAGTGGGGCTTCTTGAGCTGGAAAGCAGCTCAATCTGCTGGGGGCAGAGGCCAGGTCTGGGAGCAAACCCCAGGTGAGGATGACTGGAGACCAGGATGGAAGGAATCATGCAGGGGGGTGGGAAGGGCACCACTGAGCACATCCAAGGGAGCTGGATGCCTGCTGCTTCCTCCTCTCCAGCTCAGAGGCAAGCCTCTGTGCCTGAAGGTGCAGGAGTGGTAAGGCTGGCGCCCCCTGGTGGCTGGCACTGCTCCTACCTCTTGTCACACCCACCTATAACAGACATCTGGGTTTTTCCCATCTACCCATCTACCCTTGAGGTGATCCAGACCCAGAATTTCCTTTGCAGAGCACTCCCTACTTCCCCACCCTGCGTCTGAGCCACAAGGTTTGGGTGAAATAGATATCTCTCCAGGGTAGGTCCTGACTGGATCAGCCAATGAGAGTATTTCATCCTCCCTGCCCCCCTTCCCATCACAAAAATTGGTTCAGGAATGGACATGTGGCTCAATTCAAGCCTATGAGAGCCAAGCTCCTCAGATTTCTCTTCAAACTCTTGAGAGACATGTTCTCTCTTCTCTGAACCATGCAGTGTAGAGAAGTGAACTCATTAGTACAACAATACCAATGGCATTGAGCGGACTGCCCAGAGCCACTGGGGGCAGAGGAGCGAGGTTAGGCTGGCAGCAACCACCTTCTGGAGCATGAAGGTGAAGGAAGCATCGAGAAAGGCAGAGGGAGTCCAGGCCTGTGGAAGCATCATCTGAACTGCTGGATCAAACCTCACCTAAAGTCCTCCTCCTCTCAGACATTTCAGTCCTCTGGGACTTTTATATTGTTTAAATCTTTTTTATGTTGTTTAAATCTGTTTGACTTGAGATCTTAGTTACCACATAGATAACTCAAAACTAGGTACAAGGGATTCTCATTTCAGCAGGGGCTGCAATCAGTGGCAGTGAAAGAGGAGCCAGGCCTTGCTGCATGTGCAATGGCTTTAGTGGCATCTGAGCTGAGGAAGAAGATGAGCAGTCCCCCAGCCCCACTCAACAACCTCATACGACAAGCTCTGTTGAGGTCTGTGTTCAAAGCATCACACGGCTCCAGCCTGTCCTCTGGTGATCACATCATACAAGATACCCTGGGCCAAGGCTCTTGATAGAAGGAGAGACAAACTGGGAACAAGAGGGCAGGTGGCAGGGAACCTACTAGAAGGAGCAGGATTTTTAACTGGGGCTGATAAGATAGGAAAATGTGGACCATGAAGAACAGAAGGGACATTCTAAGCCAAAAGAACAGCTAAACCCCAATATGGGCAGGAAAGCTCTGGTCCAGTTGAGGCGATGGGGAGTCTTCATAGCATGAGCAGAGTTGTGCTCTGGGAGGTAAACTGGGGAACTGTGCATAGGCTGATGGGCGGGCAAGATGTCAAGCGGGGCGACGCTGATGGGGCCGTGCAGGGACAGTGCAAGCAGAGTAGGAGGGTAGATGGAGGGGTTCTGGGGAGCACAGAGCAGCCGCCACTGAGGACTGATTGGATCTGGGGCTGTGAGCGAGGAGGAAGCTTGGGCTCTCTCCGATATTGGGAAGCCAGTGGCAGGAGGGACCTCACAGGGAGAGGGCAACGGGAGGGAAACTTCTCTCAGATGAGGGGAGCTGTCCCCATCCTGGGAGCACCATGCCCTCATTCCCAGCCACAGCCCCAGGGTTCCAGAGTGCTCTGTCCCGCCCAGCTCTGGAGGGCAGGCTGTGGCCGCTGTTCCTCTCACCAGCCTTGGCTACCCGGGACACCCGCCTGAGGAGTATGGCATCTCCGCTCGGAGTCTCTGGGGCTGCTGGATGAACCCACAGACACCCACCCCAGACTAGTGACTATGACCCCGAAGTTAGCCAGAACATTTTGTGAAGCCACACGAATGAGAACCCTCTCTGGCCTGCAGTTCAAGATTGCTCAGGAAGAGGGGCACCTGCGTGGCTCAGTGGGTTAAAACCTCTTCCTTTGGCCCAGGTCATGATCCCAGGGTCCTGGGATGGAGCCCTACATCAGGCTCTCTGCTCAGCAGGGAGCCTGCTTCCCTTCCTCTCTCTCTGCCTGCCTCTCTGTCTACTTGTGATCTCTGTCTATCAAATAAATAAATAAAATCTTTCAAAAAAAAATTGCTCAGGGAGAGAGGGAGGGAGAGTTGCCTGTGGGCTCCCTCTAAAGCTCCTGCCCTGAGCCCCAAGACCCAGATAAAACCCTCAAAAGTGAACACTCTGTCCCTGGCTTTGAAGGAGACTCTATCATTCCCATACCCTTTGCGTCGCCAAGTTACCCCTTCCCAGGGAGAGCCCCCTTCAGAAAGTGTTCCCTGGGCGTGAGGGAGCACCCACCGTTGGGCCCTGGCCCAAGTCAGGGCCTGGAAAGCCAAGCTCCATGTCCTAGGACTCCTCTCCCTCTATGGTGGCATTCCCCTGGACAGGATGGGCGCGCCAGCATGCTCCCTCCCATCCCCACCCTTGTGAGTGCTCATAAAGAGGCCCTGCAGGGGTGCCAAAGGGCAGTCCCAGACTGGGAAGTGGGTGCAGAAGCTTCTGACCAGGGGCTCTGCTATGTGGGTGCCATTTACCTGAACAGCAACACCCCCATGGCACTCCCACCCAGAGCCAGCTCAGGGTGCTCCCACAGGCCTCTGTGACTTGGCAGCCAGGACCTCCACCTGACACTGGGAGCATCTGAGGTAGGGGGTGGGGGAGGATGAAGGAGGCCATCCTGGGACCACAGGCTGCAGCATTCCTGAGCCACCCCCTCTCAGTCCAGGCCACACCCTTTGGCAGGTGGGAGGACAAAGCCTGCTGTGTGGCGTCACCCCTGCCCCATGGCTCAATAGGAGGGCCATGGCGTGGTCCCAGCTCCAGCCTTGGGCTCTCCTGTGGTTCTCTCCCTCCCCACACAGCCCCTGCTATCTGCCGTTTCCATCTGTCCAGTAGGGTCCCTTCCAGGCACAGAAATCACCAAGGTGAGTTTCCTCTTTCCCCCTACCCCACCTGCCCTTTTCATCCCGAAAAACAGCAGCTAGTTCCCGTGTCCCCGAGGAATCTGGAAAGTGGGGTGAGTGGGGCAAAGGGCTCTGAGGCATTCAAGCACAGGGCACCAGCCAGGAGCTCCAGAACTTTACCTGGCTGGGCTCTAAACCACAACCCGCCCCTCCAAACGTGGGGACTGTCACACTCCTTCCCCAACCTCCATGTCCCTCAACATCTCTGGCTTAGAGAAATATCCAGTGACCTCTCATCCCTAAAGGGCTGCAGGCCTGCCGGCTGGTCCGCCCCACAGTCCCCAGCAGCTCCTTGGGTCCACCGGGCACCTTCAGCAGGAGGCCAGCACCAGAGCCGCAGGGCAGCTGTCCCAGTCCCATCCCGCCATGGACTCCGCATACGAGACAAGCCACATTCGCAAGCTGCAGGCGCAGCACAAGCGGATGCAGGAGAAGACTTTCACTAATTGGATCAACAACATCTTCCAGCACGGCCGGGTGAGTGCATCGGGGCTGTTCCCCCTTGCTCCCTGGCCAGTGGACTCTGGGGGCCTGCCGGGAGGTCATCTGGCTGAGACTTCGAATCCCAGACCCCATTGCTCAGCTGAAGCCACTTCTGTTGACTCTAAAGCCCACCTGAAACCAAGGAAGCTGCTCTGGGCTGCACCTCCCAGGGGCTGGGGATAGGCCGGGCAGCTGGGGAAGGCTGACCCTGTGCCTTTTCCCCAACCCTCCCAGGTGGCTATCAAGATCCAGAACTTGTACACAGAGCTGGCTGATGGCACCCACCTACTTCGGCTGCTGGAACTCATCTCGGGGGAGACCCTGCCACCCCCCAGTCGGGGCCGCATGCGGGCGCACTTCCTGGAGAACAGCAGCCGAGCTCTGGCTTTCCTCAAGGCCAAGGTGGGGGCTGGGGAGAGGGGCTTCTGGGCAAGGTGCTGGGGCAGACAGAGGGGATCAGCTGGGCTCCTAGATCATCTTTCCTGGGCTGGCCAGGGCAGAGTAGAGGATCTGGAGCCTGAATCTAGGCATAGCAGCTAGGATACAGAGGTCCAGAAAGTCAAGCCCTTCCTTGAACAGCGCTCCCAGCTTGGAGAGCACCAGACTGGCTGGATTGGGGATAGCTGTCATCCCATGGGCGAGACTGAAATGCACCTCTGCCTGCAACGAGAGAATTGTGGGATTCTTAACTTTCTCCTTTCCTATATAAGGAAATAATTTACCAGCCAAGACCCATGGTCCATGGCCCAGCAGAGCCCGGATGTGGGAGGCAGGCTGAGAGGAGGACATGGGAGCAGAGCCCTGGACACTGAGCCAGGTGGTATAGGCAAGAGGTACAGGTCTGCTTTGGAGAAGCTGGATCAGTTAGCTGGCAGGGGCCGCAGCAAGAAGGAGGGATCCACAGTCTCCTGAAAGAAAGAGATCAGCCAAAGAAATAGTCATTAAAAGGAGGCAAAACTCCATGGCCATGGAAAGACCCTCATGGCCAGCACTGGGGGTTAGGCAGGGGTCCTTTATACTGACAGCCAGGATTGGGGAAGCCCACAGGGCTCCTGGCCTCAGGTCCAGAACCCATGAGGTGGCTTTTCCTAGAGCCTGCAAAATCTCTGAGCTGGAATTGGCTGGGCTGAACTTGAGTGTGTGTGCCTGTCACTTACATCCAGGGTTGAAGGTCACAGCCCCCTGAGAGCCTGGCATGCCTGAGAGAGGCCAGGGCAGTTAGAAGCCAAAGCTAGGGATGGGGGCACTGCTGTCCCCAAGCCCAGGGAGGAGCAGAAAGCTGACAGCGACAGAATCCCAGGCCCTTTTTGGTCTCAGGGACCATAGCCTATGAGCCAGCCACCTTCCCTCAGGATAGATGGGTAGAGTGGGCACCCCGTGGCCCTTGTCAGAGGCTCTGCAGCTCCCCTCAAGCACAGCATGTCACTGATACATAATCTGTGAAGGTGACAGCCTTGTCTCCACTCTACATACTGCTGCCCCAAAACAGGGTTCATGAGCAGCAAAACGTGGGATTCACTCACTTCTGGAGACCGTGTCATTTGCTGGGCACTCCATGCCAGGCTCCAGGACCACGGTCATCAAAGCCCAGACCTGGCTGTAAGGGGCCCAGGGTTTCAGGGAAGACAGTTGATTTGAACCCAGTTCAGTGGATGCTGGTAAATGTTTAACAACCAGCTCTCAGCGCAAGGGGAGTAAAAGCCCTCATTCGTAGCATTTGCTAATTTCCCTGGCATTGCTACGGCTGATTCCACCATGGCTGATTCCAAGTTACCAGTGTGATATCACTAAACACAAAGTGGGAAGATCAGACTTCACAAGCTGGTATGAGCAGACTCCGACACCCCACCCCCCAGCTGCTCTGGCTCCAGGCTGAGATGAATGCCGAAGGGCTCAGGTGTGCCAGGAGAGGAAGGCTGAGCACGGGCTGGACCCCACGTGATACCCAGGGATGCAGCCCCTCTACCAGGCAGGTGGTTGGCTGGAGCCAGCTTCCCGCCAGGTCTTACAGAGAGCCTCCTCTCTTCTGCCCCATTCAGTGCATCCGTATCCATTACCACTATATGCCAGCCACTCTACTAAGGAGACATAAGAGAAAACCAAGATCCCCACCCAAGCAGAGTCAGAGGGTTGAGCACGTGTGTTTGAGGAGAAGGAATAGTCCCTGGGCTTCTATTTGACATAAGGTGGCTATTGAAAACACCCTTGAAAAAGTGGTATTTGGTAAAGACTTAGAAGAAGGGAGGGAAGTAGCCATGTGGCTATTGGGGACAATATTTTTAGACAGCAGCAACAGCCAGTACAAAGGCCCCAAGGCCTGTGCCTAAAACCTTATGGAACAGCCAGAATCCCACAGGCCTTGGAGCGCTGTGGTCCAGGAGAGGAAGACAGAGCCAGAGGGTGGAGGGGCCCAGGTCCCATGAGGCTTTGATGTTTACTCTGTTCCTTTCTCCCCTCATTCATTCCTCCTCCCTGTCCATGCGGGCAAGATCAGGGCAGCAGGTTTTCAACTTTAGTGCCCAGGAAAACCACCTGAGGAGTTTGTCCAAATGCCAATCCTGGTCCCTGGCCCACGAGAGTCTGATTGGGTGGAGCTCAGGAATCTGCCTTTTTATCAGGAGATGGACCACTGAGGAAGAGGGCTGAGATTGAAGTGCTCCCAAGCACCCCCATATGCCCTGAGAGGCAGAGGCTGACAGTTGCTGTTGTCTCTTGTGCCCATATATTGACTATGATGAGCCCTTATTTCCAACCCCCGTGGCGGAACCACTGATCTCAGCCCCCATTTACCTGTACCCCACATACAGGGAGATCCCCCACCCTGGGGGTCTAGCCCATTTCACCAGGCTGGGGTTTTGCTGGGAAGGACTTGGGTCCAAAACAGCAACCATTTAGAAAGTCTTCACCTGTGTGGCATTGTGCCCTGCCTCTTCCTTCCTTGGGAACCTCCTGGGACAGGATGGATTCCAGGACGCTCCCATCTGGCAGCACGCCCCCCAACTTTTGGGTACTCAGTCTTCTCTGGTACATGGGCTTCACAGTTAAACCCAGCCAGCTCTGCCTACAGGTGCCAATACCTCTCATTGGACCAGAGAACATCGTGGACGGAGACCAGACCCTCATCCTAGGACTCATCTGGGTCATCATTCTGCGTTTCCAGATCTCCCACATCTCCCTGGACAGGGTATGTCCCAGCCCCCACCCGCACCGCCCAGCCCAGCCCTGGCCTCACCCCTGGCTCCTGGGGACAGAGCAGTTCCTCCTGACTCTTAGGAGCCCCACAACAGACCCTGGAGTCCACACAATGAATACCCACTCTTCAACAACAGGCAAAGAATTGAGAATGTCAGAGAGACTGTAATATGCTAAAATGACAACTAGATCCATGAACTTCCATCCTGATCTGGGACAAGCCATTCACAAGTGAGCAGTTAAGGAGACTGCCCAGTGCCCACCTTTCACCCCAACTGGTTGTTCCCTACTTGGCACTAAAGCCCTCTAACTCCTATTATACATCTAATGTGCTATTGGAGGAAATTAAACATGTGGAGGGAGTCCCAGCCCCAGAAGTTTCCAAATCCCCAGTATCCTGAACACCAAAGAGATGGTCCTCCATCCTCCGCTTGTTCTCCCACAACCAAATTGAAAAGAGTAGAAACATAAAGTCCTTATATTTATCAATTTTCACAGTTTGGTGGTTTCCAAAACCCCACCTAACACTTAATTAGGTGTTAATTAATTAATTTTATATCCACTAGGATATAAAAGCAAACCTAGAAAACAAGACCCTAATGAAAAGAAGCCATAAATCTGGCTCAAATCCAGGAGGACCCTTGAAACCCCATCATGTGACTGTGAGCCCCAGGACAGCAGGAGCTTTGCCTGGATGTGTCCCCAGAGTCTCACACCTATGCGATGAATGATTGGATGGGTGAATTTCTAACTGGGCCTCAAGCCCATTTAGAGCTGGGGAGGAAGAAGGAGAAGGGCCTTTGGGGCGGTGAGGGTGAGGGTGGGAGTGGGTAGAAGGAGAGTCCCACTGAGGGCAGGACAGGGACCAAAAATGGAGGCTGGAAGTGGTGAGGAGTGGAGGGAGTAGACAGGAAGAAGGAGGGGGAGAGAAGCACTGAGGGGAAGAGAGATAGCAAGGCAGGGGTGCAGGCAAGTGGAACCAAGAGCAACAGAGTAAAGGAAACTCTCAGTAAGAGAAACATCAAGGGCGAGAGGGGATGGAAACCAAAGGAAAATATCCTTGCGGGCTCTCCCTCAGCAGTCCTGTCAGGCATCGAGGTGGCAGACAGGGGGCGCTCGCCCGTCAGAGGCAGGCTGTCAGCCATTACCGTCCGCGCACGCCTATTGGTGGAGGGATGCTGGGCAGCCTTCTCCTTGCCCCTCTGCCCCTCCTTGTGTCATCCCTAGAATGAAGATAGTAATAGTGTCCGCCTCGTGGGGCCGTGAGAGGTTGGAGAGCCACGGCCCTGTGCCTGGCTGGCAGACAGCCCATGGGGACCAGGAGCCAGTCTACCAAATCCCAGCCTCAATTTTGTGGGGCCCATTGTTAGCCCAGTGCCCCCTGCCCATGAGAAGGGCTGGAGAAATGGCAGCTCCCGCCGTTGTGGTCACCAGCGGTGACCCAAAGCCAGCTGCTCATTGTGACAGCGTTCAGGCGCCCCACTTTGGAAGGACGATCTTTCTCCCTCAGCCCCAGTCCCCGCCCTCCACAAATGAAATCAGTGGCAGAGAGAGCCATCTGCACCTGCCCCCAGGTTGGGGGTGGAGAAGGATCACAAGCAGGCCCAGCCCACCTCTTCCGCGGCCCCCTGGGTCCCGCTGCCTTCCCAGTGTCCCTGCATGGTGACCCGATGCCCGCCCTGCCAGGAGGAGTTTGGGGCCAGCGCAGCACTGCTGTCTGCCAAGGAAGCTCTGCTGGTCTGGTGCCAGAGGAAGACGGCCTGCTATGCCAATGTCAGCATCACCGACTTCTCCCGCAGCTGGAGTGACGGGCTCGGCTTCGGGGCCCTCATCCACGCACACAGGTGCGCCTGAGGGAGAGCAGACCTGGCGCCCTCAGCCTCTCAGCCTTCCCCCTGGAGGCCCCCACCACTAAGCCGAACATCCACAATGGGCTTGCGTCCCGAACCTGCCCATCTCCCACATCCTTGGGACCCATGCACCCCAGGCACAGACGTAGAGCAGGCTGATAGCCTTGGCCCTCCCCTGTCCCTAGGAAATCCTGGGGGAGTTGGCCCGGTTTGCCTTGACCCTTGCCCTTCTCCACTTTCTGTGTCCCTGACTCTATTCTCAGTCTTCTTCCTGGCAAGTAGCCGCCCTTTTGGATCTTCTCCCCCTTCCCAGAAGCCTGGTCCCTGAGGGAAATTAACATGCCCCCCCCCCATAAGAGCCCCATTCCTTCATGACCGGCTCAGATTACCAACAGGAGAAACTAATGTGTGGTAAGGTGTAAGCAGCCGACAGGAGCTGGTTGGCCTTTTAAACAAGTTCCTTAGACCCAAGCAGTAAGTGACTCTGGTGAGGAGCTCTGCCTGCTCTCTGTCCAGGCCAGACCTGCTTGACTACTGTTCCCTGCGTCCGGAGCGTCCACTGCACAACCTTGCCCTGGCTTTCCGCGTGGCTGAGCAGGAGCTGGGCATTGCTCAGCTGCTGGACCCCGAGGATGTGGCGGCCCTCCAGCCTGATGAGCGCTCCATCATGACCTATGTCTCCCTCTACTACCATCACTTCTCCCGCCTGCACCAGGAGCAGACGGTCCAGAGGAGACTTGCTAAGGTTGGTGACAAAGCGAAGGTGGCATCAAGGAGAGGTGTGGTGAGCATGGGCTCCGGAGTCAGACACACCTGGGTTTGAAGCCTGCTTCTGCCACTTCCTAGTTGTGTGGCCCTGACCATGTCCCCTAACTTTTCTGTGCTTCCTCTGTCAAATGGTGACAATAATGCCTGGGGTCGTAGAAGGCTGTCGTGAGTTTTCGGGAGTGTTGGGCATAGTGCCCAGCACGGGGTCTGGCACAGAGGGAAAGCCAAGTGAGCTCCATTGCCTCCAGCCCTCCCCCTCCCCCTGCTCTTAGGCTGTTAAGCTCCTAATGGGATTGAAAGGCTCAGAGAGCCGTACTCTGTAAGGACAGGCACAGAAGCAGCTCTACTGAGCTCAGTCCCTGTTTTGAGGAGCTCTCTTCCTCTCCGGGCACAGTGGCAGGTGCAGAAGCCTGGGAAGGCTGTTCTTAGGATTGGTGTCTCAGTTGGGCATGAGGGAGACGATTGATGCCAAGGGTTCTGAGCTGCTTTAAGGATGTGGGGGCCTCAGGGAAGAGAAAGACGGCTCCAAAAAAGAACGGGACTCCCGGACATGAGACCAAATGGGGTAAAATAAGAGGGAGGAAGCCAGGATGGGTCCAAGTGTGCAATGCAGGCAGACCTGCTTCTCTGGGGGCTGGGAGGAACCCCACTTTCATGAAACCTCAGCTTGGGGGAAGGAGCTGCCACCCACCCTGGGAACCCTGGTGGTCGACTCAGCAGCCAAAAGGGGAGTGCCTTCATCCCAGGGCCTGCACCCCAGTGCTGCCCTGTGCCCTTATCTCCTCCAGATCCTGCTTCAGCTCCAGGAGACAGAGAAGCTGCAGACCCAGTACAAGCAGCTGGTGGGCGACCTGCTAGGCTGGATTGCGGAGAAGCAGGCACAGCTGGAAGCACACGATTTCCCAAACTCCCTACCGGCCATGCGCAGGCTCCTGGTGGCCTTTGCTCGCTTCCGCACCCAGGAGAAGCCACCACGGCTGCAGCAGCGAGGGGCCACAGAGGCCCTGCTCTTCCGGCTACGGACCGTGTTTCGGGCCCAGAACCGCAAGCCCTTCCTGCCTCCCGAGGGCCTGGGCCCGGCAGAGCTGTCCCAGCGCTGGGCATGCCTGGAGCGGGCGGAGGCCTCCCGGAGCCAGGCCCTGCTGCAGAGAATCCTACAACTCGAGCGGTTGGAAACACTGATCCGGCGCTTCCAGCGCAAGGCTGCCCTCAGGGAGAGCTTCCTGACGGACACAGAGCACACGCTGGACCGGGCTGCAGCTGCAGCCCCGCCAGCCAGCCTGGCCACAGTGGAGGTAGCTGCCCAGAGACTGAGCATGCTGGAGGCCAGCATTCTGCCCCAAGAGGGGCGTTTCCAGGCCCTGGCCGAGATTACAGATGTCCTCCGGCAGCAGCAGCACCCTGGCTGGGAAGAGGTGGCCTGCAGGTGAGCCTGGGGCACGGAAACTATCCTCAAAACAGGGTAAGGCCTTCCTATCATACCCTTATCTTTATGGGTGCCCATTCCTGGCCATAGAGGTGTGATATGGTAAGGGCTCCCCTTGGGAAGCTCAAACTCCCACCAATGCCTGAAGTTCCAGCATCTGTAATGGACCCCTTTTGGTAAACCACCACCCTTTCTACATACTTCTTATTAATTCACTCACTAAACATTTATTGAGCATCTACTATTTCCCGAGCACTGGGCTAGTGCTGGGGATTTAGTAGTGAAGAAGACACACAATAATTCCTCCCCTCCCAGAGTTTACACAGGTCTAAGGAAAACAAACTACATATATATATATATATATATATATATATATATATATATATATATAATTATAAAAAATAGTGATAAAGCATAGGAGATTACAAGGTGCCAACAGAGGGAGAGGGAGGTAGACTGGGCGGTCAGAGGAGGTTCACTTTTGAGCAAAGACCAGCGAGGAGTGAGGGGGCAGCCATACAGATGGGACAGACTCCCCAGGCAGCAGGAATGGCTGGTGCAGTGCCTGTAAAAGATAGCCCAGAGGCCAGTGCTGACCGAGGGACTGGCAGCAGCTGAGGTCCGGGAAGGACAGGGCCAAAGGGCAGAGGCAGATAGCATGCTGGGTTCTGTAGGGTGCCCTAAAGACGGGATTTACTCAGAGGGGAACGTGTCGTGGGAGAGCCTGAGCTGAGGAATGCCACAGTCTAACTCCTCTTCTACAGTGATCACTTTGGAGGCCATGTCGGGGACAGATGGACGGGGCAGAAGCAGACCACATAGGAGGCTGCACAATAATGTAGGCCAGAGAGAAGTAACAGAGGCCATGAGAAATGGTGGGATTCTAGAAATATTTTGAACCCAGGGGGACTTGCAGACAGACCAGATGTGAGGTGTGAGGAAGTGAGTTCTCCAGATTTTACCACAGGCACTTAGAAGGCTGGAGTTGCTGTCTATCATCTGAGATGGGGCCTGGAAAGAAGGATTGGGGGCCCTGAAGATCTGAACCTCACAGACCCTTCCTCTGGCTTCTCTGTGTCTGAGAAGCAAGAATACGATGCCCCAGTCACCCCAGGCTAGGATGCTCCAAGGCCCCAGCCACCAGGCTCAGGCTCCTCCCTGACAACCAAGTCCTCCAGCAGCTATAGCCCCCAAGGTGGCTTCCCCATAGCAGCCCAGTGAAGACCACCCTTATTCTCCTGTACTGCAGGCAACTGGAGATCACCGGGCGCTGGGAGCGATTTCTTGAACGTCTCCAAGGGCAGAAGAAGCAGATGGCAGATCTGCGGGCTGTGCTGGGCTTGCTGCACGAGGTGGAGAGTGCCTCCAATCAGCTCAGGGAGCTCCAGGTGGGCCCTGTACCCTCGGCCATCTCCCTCCCGCAGGCCAAAAGGCAGGTGCACCAGCACGGGTGCTCATGGGGACCCAGCACTATGGGGCTGCAATGTTCATTTGTCCACCCCGGCCAGGTGCCGGCCAGCTCCACAGCCTGTGGGCAGCAGCTGGCAGAGACCATGGAGCTACTACAGAAGCATGACCTGCTGGAGGCCCAGGTGTCCGCCCACGGAGCCCATGTGCACCATCTTGCCCTCCAGACCGCGGAGTTGGACTCCTCCCTGGGCACTGGTGTGGAGGTGCTGCAGGCCAAGGCCCAGGCACTGGCCCAGCTCCACTGGAGCCTGGTGTCTCTGGTCAAGGCCCGGTAAGAGCTCATCCCACTCTTCTACCTACTCCAGAATCTTCGTGTAACCCAGTTACCTCCTGCCCACGTTAAAAATACTGCTGACTTGGCAACTTTCTCCACATTGTCCCTCACCCCCAAGTCTTCTGGGTCCCCTGCTGAGTCATCCAGAACAAGAAAACTGTTGTCTCAGGGGAAGTGTCTGAATCTGGTGGGGAGCCCTCCCCCAATCCCTTTGGGGCCCCTGCCTTCCCTCAGGCGGGCCTTGCTGGAGCAGAGCCTGCAGCAGGCAGAGTTCCTGCACCACTGTGAGGAGGAGGAAGCCTGGTTGAAGGAGCGCCGGCAGCTGGTGGAGGATGAGGGCCTGGGCCCAGACCTCAGCCAGATCAGAGCAGCCTTGCAGAAACACAAGGTACCTGCCGCCTGCCGCCCTGCCAGTCCCCACCTTGCGGCCCCCTTCTTCCCTTCACCCAGATCCCTACTCTGCACCCCGCCAGGCCCTGGAAGCCGAGCTGCGCCACCACCAGAACGTGTGCACTGACCTCGTGCGGAGGGGATGCGACCTGAGTGCCCGCAGGCCCCCCATGCGGCCAGATCCCCGCGAGAGGGCCGAGGCGCTGCAGGGCACGTGGCAGCGGCTCCGGGCCGGGGCGGCCAGGCGGGGGGCGCGGCTGCAGGCGGCTCTGCTAGCCCAGCAGGTAGCGGGACAGTGGGCCGCGGGCGGTAGCCGGACAGTGGGCGGTGGGCGGCGGGCGGTGGCGGGTGTGTGCGGGGCGGCCAGTGCACAGCCTGCCCTCCTCCCCGCAGTACTTGGCCGACGCGGCAGACGCCGCCTCGTGGCTGCGGGAACAGCGGTCGGCCCTGGAGAGCGCCCCCTGCGGACGGGACCCGGCGGCCACCGAGGCCCTGCTGCTGCGCCACCGGCGGCTGGAGGGCGCGGTTCAGGCCTTCGGGGCCGAGCTGCGGCAGCTGGATGAGCAGGCACGCGCGGCCGCAGAGCAGGTGTCGCTCACGGTGCGTGGGGGCCGGCAGGGCCCCAGAACTATGGGCCTCCCGCTCCAAATGCACGCGTGATCTCAGCGAGGCCCGTTTCCGTGACCACACGGAAGGTGGAGATGGGAGGGCTTTTGTGGCCGCGGACCGGGGAAGCCTGGGCTGGGGGGGCGAGGGGGCACCCCTCCCGGGCAACATCCTGCCTCCTGCCCAGCCCAGTGCGTGGCATCCCATCTGCCCACCCAGGGAGGTCATCCAGTGCCTCTGGCTTTGCTCATTTTGCCCGCCGGTTTCCAGGCATTAACCAGGTTCCCGCTGGAATGCCCCCCTTCACTTTTACCAGCCCAGGGACCACCCCTGGCTGCACCATTTGGAGCCTTCTGTGCTTAGGGGAGCCCCCCAGTGGATGTGCTGCCCTCTGTCTTGTCAGCACAGGTGGTGTCTTCCCTGAGCTCTCTGAAGAAAGCCCCGAGCCACCTGGGGACCTGGAGCGAGGTCTCCTGCCACTCCAGCCCCCCGGGCACCCGGAAGATGGCCCTCTTGGCTGAGCCTGATGCCATCTTTGACCCTAACACCATACTCCAGACACAGGACTGCCTGAGCCGAGACTATGAGGGCCTGCGGGCCCTGGCAAAGGTAACATTCTTGTTCTAGAAGATGTTCATGGAGCCCTTACTCTCTACTGGACCCTGAGCTGGGAGCCCAGGGACGGAGCCCTTACTGGACATGCATGCTGGCTGCAAGCAGCTTATGTGCTGGCAGAGGAGATGAGAAGTCAGTAGACAGCTGTGGGTGTGATGGGAGCCCAGGTCAGGCTGGCAGATGGGGAAGGCATCTCTGAGGGAGGGATACTTGGGCTGAGACTAGGAACCAGGAGGGGCTAAGAGCAAGTAAAGGGAGGGAGCGGGGAGGGGGGGGTGGGAGGGGCAGAGGAGACAGGGACACAATGGCCTAGGCAGGACCTAAGCCAAGGCAGGAAGGAGGCCCAGGAGGAGTAAAGGCCAGAGTATCTGGAGCCCAGCAGTGAAGCCAGGAGTGGTAGGCAGCAGGAGGAGAGCCTGGAAGGGAGGTGGACCGAGCTAGGCAGAGCCAGGTCCCCCAGAAGTAGGGCCCTACCTGAGAGCCAAGGGCTAGATCAAAAGGGCATACTCTGCCAGCATCCTTGACCTGACGCTGAGCTCTTGTCAGCTCCCTCCCCTAGTCCTCTGACAGAGGGCACTGGGCCCACCAGTGAGGGAATTGGGGTAACAGGACCACTCTGAGGGCCCATGGGGAAGTTGACCCTCACCATAATCCCTGGGCCGGCCTCTCCTCAGCACCACAGGGCGCGCTTGGAGGAGGCAGTAGCCCTGTGGGGCTTCCATGGCTTCTGTGGGGAGCTGCGGTCCTGGCTGGAGAACCAGACAGCACTGCTCCAAACGCTGCAGCCCCAGACCCACAACTTGGAGGTCACTCAGCTCACATATGAGGTACCGCCCACCAAGAGTGGGGGGTCTCAGCTGCTCCGCCCTGCCACCTCCCCTCACTCCCCATCCTTCTTCCTCCCTGCCCATTCCCACCTCTCCGTTATTCGCTCCTGTGCCTGACTGGTCCATGTGCACTCTAGTCCTGTCTGGGAAGGAGGAGCAAGGGGTCTGGCTTTGAAGTTTTTTATCGAGCATAAATGACATGTGACATTACAGTAGTTTCAGGGATGCTACAGAATGGTAGGATAGTTGTAGATATTGTGAAATGATCACCACTGTAAGTCTAGTTAATATCAACACATAACGTTCTATTATTACCATAAGGACTCAGTACACGTGTACATTTTTTTTCCTGTTTTTTGTTTTTGTTTTTGTTTTTGTTTTAATTTCTTTTCAGCGTAACAGAGTTCATAGTTTTACACCACACCCAGTGCTCCATGCAATGCGTGCCCTCCACAATACCCACCACCTGGCTCCCCCAGCCTCCCACCCCCCGCCCCTTCAAAACCCTCAGGTTGTTTTTCAGAGTCCATAGTCTCTCATGGTTCATCTCCCCCCCAACCAAACTTATTGTAAAATGTACATGTGTACATTTTACAATAAGTTTGGTTAACAGCCATCACCACACATAGTTACATAAGTTTTTTCTTGGGATGAGAACTTTTTTTTAAAGATTTTTTTTGCATTTATTTGTCAGAGCACAAGCAAGGGGAGTTGGCAGGCAAAGGGAAAAGCAAGCTCCCCGCTGAGCAGGGAACCTGATATGGGACTTGATCCCAGGATCCTGGAATCAGGACCTGAGCTGAAGGCAGATGTTTAACCGACTGAGCCACCCAGGCATCCCTTAGGATGAGAACTTTCAAGATGTTCTCTCTTAGCAACTTTCAAATATGCAACACAGTGTGATTAACTGTAGTCCCCATGCTAGACATTCCATCCCCATGACTTATTTTATAGCTAGAAGTTGGTGCTTTTTGACCCCCGTTACCCATGTCACCCACCCTCAGCTCCCTACCTCTGGCAGCTACCAATCTGTCCTCTGTGTCTGTCTTGTTTTGTTTTGTGTTTTTAGATCCCCCCATACAAGTAAGATCATACAGTATTTATCTCTATCTGACTTACTTCACTTAGCAGAATGCCCTCAATGTCCCTCCCATTGTCCCAAATAGCAAGATTTCATTATTTCATTATTTTCTTATGGTCTGAAAGAAATATTTAATTCTATTTGATGTGGTAGATATGTATGTATGTATATATATATGTGTATGTATATATATATATATATGTATATATACACACACACACACACACACATACACACACACACACACCATATTTTCTTTATCCATCCATTAGTGGACAGTTAGGCGGCTTCCATATCTTGGCTATTGCCCGTAATGCTGCTATGAGCATGGGGGTGCAGATATCTTTTCAAGTTAGTGTTTTCATTTTCTTTGGACAAACACTAGAAGTGGAGTTGCTAGACCATACGGTAGGTCTATTTTTCATTTTTTGAGGAACCTCCATGTTCTTTTCCATAGTTGATGCACCAATATACATTACCACCAACTATGCACAAGGGTTTCCTTTCTTCCTCTTCTCCACATTCTCACCAACACTTCTTTCTAGTCTTTTCAAGAACAGCCATTCTCTGGTGATCTCTGGTTGTGGTTTTGATTTGTATCTCCCTGAAGATTAGTGATGTTGAGCATCTTTTCATATGTCTGTTGGCTCTCTGTATGTCTTCTTTGGAGAAAGAAGATTATTTGCTCTTGGTGTTGAACATTTTTAATTTGTTGTTAATGGTGTAAGGTAAGGGTCTATTTTCATATTTGGCATGTGGCTCTCCAGTTTTCCCAGCACTATTGAAGAGACTATCTTTTTTCCCAATTGTATATCCTTGGCTCCTTTTCCATAAATTAATTGACCCTATGTGCATGGGTTTATTTTTGGGCTCTCTGTTCTGTTCCACTGATCTATATGTCTGTTTTTATGCTAAGACCATGCTGTTTGATTATTATAAATAATTACTATAGTTTATTATAGTAAACTATATAGTTTGAAATCAGGGAGCATGATGCCTCTGACTTGGTTCTTTCTCAACATTGTTATGCAGTCTTTTGTGTTTCCATACAAATTTTAAGATTGTTCTACTTCTGTGAGAAATGATGTTGGAATTGATAGGGGTTATATTGAATTTGTAGGTTGCTTTAAGTAGTTTGGACATTTTAACAATATTAACTCGTCCAATCCATGAACATGGTATATCTTCCCATTTATTTGTGGGTTGTTTTTGTTTGTTTGTTTGTTTCAATTTCTTTCATCAGAGTCTTATAGTTTTCAGTGTGTAGGTCTTTCATCTCTTATGTTAAATTTATTCTAGGTACTTTATTTTTAATGTAATTATAAGTGAGATTTTTTTTTAATTTCTCTGACAGTTCATTATTAGTGTACAGAAATGCCAGATTTCCCTGTAGATTGATTTTTGCCCCGCACTGTTGCTGAATTCATTTGTTGTAACAATTTGTCAGTGGGGTCTTTAAGGTTTCTGTATATGATACATGGTCATCTGCAAATAGTGACAGTTTTACTTCCTTCTAGTTTGGATACCCGGCTTTGAATTTTTTTAATATTATTTATTTATTTGTTTATTTGACAGAGACCACAAGTGGGGGGGGGGAGGGTGGAAAGCAGGCTCCCTGCTGAGCAGAGAGCCTGATTCAGGGATTGATCCCAGGACCCTGGGATCATGACCTGAGCTGAAGGCAGAGGCTTAACCCACTGAGCCACCCAGGCACCCCCTCGCTTTGAATTTTTAAAAAGCCCTCCAGCCCTATAAGGACAGAAATCCGGTCCTTTGAGAGGGAAACAGTTCAAACACCTAGGCAGCAGAGCATGTCTGAGGTAATTTGTAGTCTTGAGGGCAGCTGTGGGAAGAGAAAAAAAACCCTCAATTCCTGGTCTTCCTTTCCCCAGAACTTCCTCACTACCCTGGCTGTGGGAAGGGGCTACTGGGCTGAGGTCAGCAGCAATGCGGAACAGCTGAAGCAGAGATATCCTGAAGGTACCCCCAAAATTCAGCAACAGCAGGAGGAATTGAGCCAGAGGTAAGAATGAGGGAGTGTAGGATGGGCTGGATACAGTTTCCAGGCCTGTGGAGCCTGCTTATCTACCTCCCAAGATGCCAGAAGGAAACACTGGGTGTGTCAGAGACAGGGAGGAGAAGGTGTGGGAATGGCCAGCCTGGTAGCAGCCATTGTGTAAGCTCCCGGCCAAGGTCCTGGGATGGAGACATCCCTGCTCCCTCTGGTCAGGTGGGGGCAGCTGGAAGCCCTGAAGAAAGAGAAGGAAACACAACTGGCACGTACTGCAGATGTGTGCACCTTTCTGCACGAGTGTGGATCCACACAGGTCCAACTGCAAGACCTGCTTCTCCAGCTGGAAACCCTAGAGCTGGGGCAATCCAAGGATAGTCACCGCACCCTGAAGCTGGCCCAGCAGAAGATGCTAGCGCTGGAGAGGAGAGTCCACTACCTGCAAAGGGCAACCATGAAGTACAGCCTGGGCTTGGCATGGGGACAGGGCCCCGGGAGGCAGGGGAGGACTGAGCAGGGTTGTGGGAATGAGGAATGGGACAGAAAGTGGAGGACAGGCAGGATGTGCTGTCTGAAGGACGGGGACGCAGATAGGGGAAGGGTACAAGGAAATGCCCATGGAGAAAGGGAGAGCCACACAGGCTTGCTGCCCCTGGGGCAAGGGGGGAGATGGGAATGAGGGGTCACCACCCCTTCCCCTGGGGAATCTGAGCCTGGACACTAGGCCTCTGGGGCAGGCCCCTGACGAGGCGGTGGACCCCATCTCCCAGGGCTGAGGAGCTGGGCCCCCCAGAGAGCCGTTCCATGCAAGAACAGATGGAGCCGCTGTGGGGGCTGCTGAAGCGGGGACAGGAGCAGGTGGCCCGACAGACCAAGGCCTGGGCTGAAGCTCGGGCACAGCAGAGCTTCCTGCGGGAGAGCCAGCAGCTGCTGCTGTGGGCGGAAGGCATCTGGGCTCAGCTGCGCAGCGAGGAGAAGGTGGTAAATGTGGCCTCAGCCCAGCAGCTGCTGATGGAGCACACAGACCTGCTGGCGGAGATCCAGCTGCAGCAGGAGAGGTCAGGAGGGGAGGGCAGACAGGGCGGCCTTCAGGGGACAGGGCACCAGAAAGCGAGAGGCAGGAAGCAGGGTATCACCCAGGGGAGTAGGCCAAGTTAGGATCCAGCAGGTGCTTGAGGCAGGTTTTAAGGAGGGGGATGTAGGGGCGCCTGGGTGGCTCAGTGGGTTAAAGCCTCTGCCTTCACCTCAGGTCATGATCCCAGGATCGAGCCCCGCATCGGGCTCTCTGCTCAGCGAGGAGCCTGCTTACCCCTGCCTGCCTCTCTGCCTGCTTATGATCTCTGTCTTTCAGATAAATAAATAAAATCTTAAAAAAAAAAAAAAAAAAGAGGGGGATGTAACCAAGAACTGGTCAGGCATCCTGCATACTTCCAGGGGTGGGGTGGGGTGCAGGGCAGAATCTTAGCTTCCCGCAAGGTTCTGTCAAGTGCAGACTTGGCCATACCCCACCCAGGTGAGCCTGATGGGTTGCTTTGAGTACTTCCTTCTGGGTGACACAGACCCCACAGGCTCCCAGAGTCAGATGGCTCCTCCCCAGCCTGGCTAGATGGGTCCTGTGGGGATGACAGCCCGGCTCTGTCAGGAAGGCAGGGTCACCTCGCCAGTCCACAGGCTGTGCCCGCACAGGGGAGCCCAAAGGTAGCCAAGTGGGCACCGAATCCATCCCGTCCTCCGTTTCCAGACTCTACTAATGGGTTGAGGTTGCCTCACCTCAGAGGAAGCAGAGCCTTTTCCTAATCCACACAGAGGTGTCACCCGTCCCCAAGCTGTGTGCCCATGTGCTCAGCTGGCTGAGAGAGGCGCCCTTTCTCATGTGCATGGCCATCTGGTGGCCTGGGTGCAGTTTGAGGGATTCTTCTACTTGCCTGGGCATGGCCAGTGGGCTGGGGCCCTGGAACAAGTGTGTGACCAGCAGGAAGCGTGGCCGCCATGAGAGCTCAGCAGCGTGCCTGGCCCATGATGGTCTGCGCCTCACTAGTGAGCTAGGGCACAGCTGTCCTAGGGGACGAGTGCGCCACTGGGGCTAACTAGCCTCGGGTCCCCCCTGCCAGCTAGCCCTCTATCAGAGCTCCAGAGTGAGTGACCAAGGGAGAGGGGAGGGAGGGGCGGGCGGTGAGCGGTGCAGATGGGGTTTGACCTCCTCCTGCCGTCCTGGACAGGCTGCAGCAGCTGGAGGCTCAGGGCCAGCCCCTCTCAGCCTTGGACTCCCCGGACTCCCGGGAGGTGACCCGCACTCTGAGCCTCCTGGGCCAGCAAGGCCCCGGCCTACAGGCCGCCTGGGAGCAGAGACGGCAGCGACTGCAGGAGGGGCTGGAGCTGTGGAGGTTGGGAGGAGACGTCGATGGCTTCACTGCCACCTGTGCCAGACACGAGGCCTTCCTACAGCGGGACAGTCTTGGGGTAGGGGGCCAGTGATACGGGGCTGCGGGGCGGCTTCCCCATCACTTGGGGGAGCTTTGAAGATGGGCAGGGGCTGGGGGAGGGGGGTTGCTGGTGGCCCTGGGGCCAGCAGTGGGCAAGATGGGGCTGACCCCATTGTCCCAAGCATGACCCCCGGCCTCTGCCCGCCCCCCCCAGGATGATGTTGGGGAGGCCCAGAGCCTGCTGCAGCAGCACCAGGACTTTGGGCGGCTCCTGGGCATCCTTGGCCATCGAGCAGAGGCTCTGAGGGCCCGTGGTGAGAAGCTGGCCCTGAGCCAACACCCTGCTGCACACAAGTGAGCCAAGGTCCATGGGCACAAGGCATGCCCTGTATGGCCTGCTGCCCGGCGGCTGGGAGCGGGTGTGGGCAGTGAGGTGGCAGCGGGGCATGCCCTGAGCTGAGCCCCCTACCCCTGAGCCCTCCCCCCAGCCCTCCCCCACTCCACCTGGCCTCCAGGGTCCGGGAACAGCTGCAGAGTGTCCAGGCACAGTGGACCAGGGTCCAGGAGAGGAGCGAGCAGAAGAGGAGGCAGCTGCTGGCTTCCCTCCAGCTGCAGGTGAGGCGGCCAGCCCAAGTGGACGAGGCCTCCTGGGAGGAGGGCCTAGGAGGCCCCTGCTGCGTGAACACTCTTGCACAATGCAGAGCCCTTTACGGTTTGCAAAGCACCTTCCCACGTGTTCTGTTCTGCCACCGACCCTCATAGCCCCTATTGTGGGACATGTGTTACGGCTGATTTTTTATAGGCTGAGGCCACACTGTTGAGGCAGGACTGAACAAAGTCCTGATAAACTCCCTTGACCTCCCTTACCTGGAGACTCCCCTTGCCCATCATTTCGGGCCACACTCTAGGCTCACGCTTGAGCCACCCACCGCAGGCGCACTGCGGGAACCCACCGCAGACCTTGGCTCTGTCAGAGACTTGTTCAGCCCCCATGGGGACTCAGAGCTGCGCCAGTCCACAGGCCTCCTGTGGCATAAGCCTACTAGGAGAGAGAAATGGCCATATGTGATCTGAGGTGGCCTGAGTGGTGGGGACTGACCAAGGGCTCCTGTTTTCTGGGCACAGGACACCATGGGGGGCCCAGGCTGTCCCTCCCTGGACCTCGTCCTGCTGTGAGGGGAACATTTCCCTCCCCATCTCCCCTTCCCTGTCCCCACTTGTGAGCAGTAACCCAGGCCCCACCTTGCACACTGTGTCCTGCTCTTTCCCAGGGGGTCCATGAGACCCCTTTCTCTAGAGGTCCATGCATCAGCCTTCCCCCTGGCTCATGAGACCCATTTTCTCCTGGTTCTTGGGCAGGAATGGCAGCAGGATGTGGCGGGGCTGGTGCTGTGGATAGAAGAGAAGGGGCTGAGGGCAGCAGAGGAGCCTTCCCAAGAGCCGAGCGACATCCTGCAGCAAGCTGCGTGGCATGAAGCCGCCAAGCGTGAGCTGCTGGCCTCCTCTGGGCACATGGAGGGCCTGCAGCAGGTGGGGGTGCTAGACAGAGGGTGCGGGGCTCATGCGTCTTCAAATCCCCAGCCCAGATGGATGGCCTGTTCTCATGGAACAAACTCACTGAAGGAAGACTCGTTCTCAGTCACCTCGGAATTAGGATCCCCCAGATTCCTCCTCCATTCTGCTCTGTCTTGGTGCCCAAACCAGCCCAGAACACTCCCTTCATGTCTTCCCACCATTCCCACTCCCAGCTCTCGGGGCAGCTCCAGCACCTGCCACTTCCACCTGAACAAAGCCTTCCCTACCTCAGTCTGCTTCGGACTCACCCTGCTACCTCAGGGGCATCAGCCTAGAGCCTGCCCACCGCTGCCTACAGATTGGGGGCTCCAGGAAATGCTTGAGCCCTTGCAGCCTGGAGAGCACAACCTGTAGCAGACTAACCCCTTTCCCCACCTCTGCCATCTGGGTCCCGCCTGCTGTGGCCCCTCTTGGTAAAGCAACTCGACACAGTTCCCTCCCTCTTTGTGTCTACTCCAGGCAGGGAGACGGCTGCTGAGCGAAGGGCACTGTGCCGGGGAAGCTGTGCAGGCCAGCCTCCAGGGCCTGAGTAGCAAGTGGGAAGAGTTGAAGAACAAGCTGGCCAGGCAGGGGGACCGGCTCCAGCAGACTAGACAGCTTCTGGAACTGCTACAGGTCTGCCAAAGAGAGGGCCAGGGCATAGGAGGGAGACAGAGGCTCTGCTGGGCCAGGCTGGGGGAGGGGAACAGGCAGGACAGGCAGGGGCAGGGAGGAGTCTGGGGTATTTTGCTAATTCTGGAGGGGCCCTGGGGAGTCCTGCCCTCTTGAGAGGCCTCTGGCTGATGGCAAGTGGGACCTGGCTCTGACAGTTTAGAATTGTCTCCTGTGTGCCCAGGGTGTAGTCAGCACACTTGGGATACCTGTGGAGGAAGAAGCATGAGGGGACGGGAGTGTTCATGAGGCTCTGGGGTGCAGGGCGGGTGGGAGGTGGATGGTGAGACTCAGGAGTCCCGAGTAGGTCCTCGGCGAATCTGGTAAACAGCAAGCAGTATGGTCTTGGAGTCCAAGAACTTGCAAACCTATGCTACAGAGCCTGATGCAGGACCCTGCACTCTCCCCAGGATGCCAAGGAGAAGATGAAGCAGCTGGAGAGGAGCCTGCAAAGCGCAGAAACAGGGCAGGACCTGGGTTCGAGCCGGGAGTTACAGAAACGGCACGGCCAACTGGAAAGCGAGAGCCAGGCACTGGCCAGCAAGATGGCTGCCCTCGTCTCCCAGGCCCACCAGGGGCTCACTTCCCAGACCATTATGGAGGAGACCCAGAAGTACCTGCAGAGGTACCCACCTGCTTGTTCCAACTTCACCCCACTCTGTGCTACCCCCCGTGAATGCGAGGACCGTTTACCCAGTGAGGCCAGCAGTGGAGTCTACATGACCTACTTGTCCAAATCTCCTTCTTTTACGAGGAAGGTCATTCCCGGGATAGGAAGGCCAGAGACCCCAATTCTAGGCATCCTCAGTACCCCAAAATCTGAAGTCAAGCAAGTTATCTGGGTGAAGTGTTTGGCCCTGGGCCCTCTCCAGCTGCCTCACCGTCATCAGATGAGGATTTCCCGTGTCCTCTGCTTCGTCCCACAGTTCCTCCCCAGGCTGTGGGAAGCCCTGAGGGCCTTCCCCCCGACCCCCACTGTTCCCACTGTCTACCATCTCTTCTGCCTTCACCCAGGTTCAAGTCCCTGCAGGGACCTCTGGCCGCCCGGCGCCTACAGCTGCAGGCCTCAGTGGGGCTGTATGAGTTCTACCAACTGAGCAATCTGGAGCTCACTTGGGTGGCTGAGCGCATGGCCAGGGTCGGCTCCGCCCAGTGCTTGAATGGTGCCCAGAGCCTTTGCCACAAGCACAAGGTAGCCGCCCCCTGTTCCTCCCAGGATCCCTGACCTCCCACTCCGAGACCTTAGAAGCTTTCTGTCACTAACAGGGTGTCCCTATTCCCAAGTCTCTGCCCCCAGTTATTCCCTGCCCAGTTTTGCCCCAGTGGGGCCCAGAGCTGCATGCACAGCTCTGTTGCAGGTGCCCCATGCCTAAGGGAAGCCCAGAGGCAGGAGTCCTCATCCCGTTCTGTGGCAGGAGCTCGGGGCGGAGATGAGAGCCCACCAGGGACAGGTACAGCACGTGCTGGGTTCTGGACAGAGCCTCGCAGCCTCGGGGCACCCCGAAGCCCAGCATGCCCTGGAGCAGTGCCAGAAGCTGGAGGGCCGCTGGGCTGAGCTGGAGCGGACGTGGCAGGCGCAGGCCCAGTGCCTGCAGCAGGCTGTGGCTTTCCAACAGGTGGGACACGGAGAGCCCCCGGGGTCACTCTGTGAGGGAGTTCTGCAGGAGCTGGGCCTCTCAGAGGGGCGGGTCAGTTGACAGAACCCGGGCCCAGAAGCTGGCAAGTCCCCAACAGGCACAGAATCCTCTCTGCACGGACTGCCGGAAAGCCTAGTGCGATGTCCCCGAGGGTGGTTGGAGGGTACCATCCGACATCCTCAGGGTGAGGTGGCCTCATTCCTGGCAGTGTTTTCTGGCTGCATCGGAGCTGGAGGACTGGGTGAAGGAAAAGCAGCTGCTGGTGAGCAGTGAGGACTGTGGTGGAGACGAAGCAGCCACCTCCAGGCTCATCGAGAAGAACCAGGTACCATGTCCCAGGCAGCCTGCACACAGCCTGCCCTGGGGAGGCGATGAGCCATGAGGAAAAGGTCTATCATGCTCGCCAAAGGCACATTCTCCTTCCCAGGGGCACAGAGCCCTGCTGTTTCTTCCTGAAAACACAGCCAACTCCTTTCCTGCCAACCCCCAAGTCTGGCAGGGCCCCCTTCCCATCCCCAGGGCTCCCCTCCTTCAGAGACAGCCCTTTGAAGAACTCTGCCCCCTTCTTTAGTCTCCTGACCCATTGACACCCCTGTGGCCTTGGGATTTCTCTGCCTTCTTCCTCTCTTGCCCCAGCACCTTCTCCCCATGTCTTCCTCAGGGTTCTTCCTCTCACACTTTGAATGTCACCCTTTGAGTTAACCAAATGCCCTCTTGAAACCTACCTCCCCTGGCAAGTATTCCTCCACCATGGTTAAAGGGAGGGAGGCCCAGAGCATCCTCCTCCTGGGCTCAGACTCTCAGGACCTCACAGCCCTGGACCCCACAGCAGCCCTGGTTCCAGCTGTCACTGACGCGTCCTCTTGTCTGGACATGGGTTTCCATATAGCCCTCATGGTCGGTGTTTCCACGTCCTGGGATGGACTCTCAGCCATGCGTATGGGGCGTGCCTGGGGCTGTGCCCTTGTGGGGCTTCGGTGTCCCAGACATCCTGGGCAGCTCACTTAGCCCCGGCCTTCGCTGTCTTCTGTATTGTTGGGGTCTAGTGCAGTGTCTCCTGCGCCCTCCCTCCCCTGGCCCCAGTTACCCAGCACCTAACCTCTCTTACTAAATAATGAGTCCTCTGAGGACACAGTAAGAACTCCACGAGCATTGGGTGGGTGGGTGTTGGACGCATGGCTGGACAGGTGGGTTGGGGATGAATGGATGGGCAGATCAGTGGGTGTGTAGCTGGGCAGACGGATGAGTCTGAGGATCAGTGGCTGAAGGGAAGGGGAGGGGAGATGCGTGTGTGGGTGAGGGAACCATCCAGTCTGCGCCGGGCCTGGGTCCGTGTGTGCTGGCAGGCCCTGCAGCAAGAACTGGCCCTCTGCTGGAGCTCCATGGAGAAGCTTGACCAGAGGGCGCAAATCCTCACTGGCCCCGGGGCCCCTGAGCAGCTGCGTGTGGTACGGGAGAGGCTCTGGGAGCAGCTGCGGGCACTGCGGGAACGGGCAGCCACACGGTAAGGGGCGCTGTACCCCCTCTGGGTCTGGCGGGGCCTAGCCACGGTTGACCGTTCCCATGCGGTGACCCTGAGTTGGAAGGAAACCCTGGCCCCCGGCCCATAGAGATGTGTCAGAGGAGCCCTTGCTGGGGGTTACTCACCTCCTTCCGTCAAGTCCACAGCAAGGCCCGCTGGGCAAGAGCTCAGCCCCCAGCTCCCAGCTCCCGGCTCCCGTTGCTTCCCTGCATATGAGCCCACTGCCCTGCACGGCCCTCCTTGGCTTTACTTCTCCCTGAATCCAGAGCCACAGGCTTGCACAGAGACCACGAATAAGCTTCTTCAGGTTCCTCCCAGGGGAGCAGGCAGCCAACCTGTGGGAACCACGGGCTGTCCCCACAGGGGCCGAGAGCTGGAGGGGACTTGGAAGCTGCATGAGTTCATGGGGGAGGCTGAGGAACTGCGGACCTGGCTGGCTAGCCAGAAGCAGGCGGCCGGGCTGGGGGAGAGCCTCGGAGAAGACCATGAGCACATCCTGGTGAGCAAAAAGGGCTGGGAGGACACCCTCGGGGAGAAGGCCGGGGGCAGTGGGCCGGCCCGAAGGGCTGTGCAGGAGGGGGCTGTGGGAGGCGTGAGTGCTGGCCGAGGACAGGCCTTCTGAGGAGGTGTAGGCACGGGGGCTGTCCCACCCCTCATTGCCCAATCAGGAGGCCCCAGCTTCCCAGGCTGCTTGCTGCCTTCCTGAGGGGTCACTCTGTCACCCACTGCCCTCTTGTCCTCAGCACCTCTGCACCGAGTTCACAAGGTTTCAGCGGCGAGTGGAGCTGGGTGCCCGGCGGGTGGCGGCCTGCCGGCAGCTGGCAGAGAGCCTGCAGGAGCTCGGGCACAGGGCCGCCCCTGATGCCCGGCAGACGCAGCAGCACCTGCAGTGAGTGCCCAGTGGGCTAGGCCGGGGGTGCTGGCTTGGGGGAGCGAGCTGTGCAGGCAGCTCCTGGGGTGTCCAGAGAGGGAAGGCCGCTCTGAGGGCCACACCAGCTCTGTCTGCCTGCAAGAGGGAAGGCCGCTCTGAGGGCCACACCAGCTCTGTCTGCCTGCAAGGATTCTGGAGAGGGCACTGGCCTCAGGGAGGCTGCGCCAACTCCTGGTGACCGCGGACTGTGAAGGAAGGCAAGGCTGGGTGTGTGGGTGGTCAGGGACACCTGCCCGGACCCCCAGGGACACTTTTCCAAACCCCTGGCTCCCAGGACTTGGGGAAGGAGCTGTGCAAAGACGGCCTAGCTGCCACCTGGCTGGCGTGCCCCGCCCCCTCAATCCCATACTGCGGGCTCTGAGGCCAGGCCTGACTTGTCCATGACCCCTGGCATGGAGCCTGGCCTGGTGGAAGCCTTAGAAGCTCAGTGAGAGTTGGCTGAGCACATTGAGGAATGGAGAGAAGATGCAGCTTCTGCTCTTGAATGTTTATAAGCTGATTGACATTTGCGACTGGAATACACAAGAGGGAAGAAGGAGCACAAAGCTTAGAAATCAAGGGCTGAGCATGACAGCGGTGAAGGACTGAATTCGTGGTAAAGCTGGAAAGGCTCCCGGCAGGTCCTGAGGCGGGAAAGGGGTTCCAAAGGGGAGCTCTGGGCCAGTGCTGGATGCAGCCTGGAAAGGACAAGGGCTGACAGGACTAGCCAAGTGTGGAATGAGATGCTGGGCCAATGGCTGACATCCTGTTTGTCTTCCACACACCTGGGGACAGGGCTGCCTGGTCGGAGCTATGGGAGCTGACCCAGGCCCGAGGCCACCAGCTGCAAGATGCCGAGGTCACCCTCAGAGTACACAGAGATCTGTTGGAAGCCCTCACGCAGGTCCAGGTACAAGCCCAAGGGGAAGAAGGATTCTTTCTAGAAGGGGACACACCCCCAGCTCGGTGTCCCACCCTCTATTCCTGACAGCCTTGGCCATCTCCTCTCCTCAGGAGAAAGCCACAAGCCTCCCCACTGAGGTGGCCCCAGACCTGCGTGGGCTGGAGGCTCAGCTGAGGAGACACGAGTTGCTGGAGCATGAGCTCAGGGGCACTGGGCAGCAGGTGAGCCAGTCTGGCCGCCGCCCCCCCTCCCGTGCTTCCACAGGCCTCCTTGAGCCTGTCCATTTCTTCCTCTGGGTTTCCCGCACTCTCCCAGGGCCTCCCACAGGGCCTACTGGGCATGGCAGGGCCTGGCTGGAGGAGGGCTCTGTGGGATGGGCAGGCCCTTCAGCCTCCAGGAGGACATGACCCTTCCCCCCACCTCCCCTCCCTGCCCCCAGCTGCAGGAACTGCTAGAGGCTGCAAGTGCAGTTCAGAAGCTGGGGCCAGGGCCCCAGGCCCAGGCCGTGCAGCAGAGGCAGGAGGCTCTGGGCCAGGCCTGGGAAGCCCTGAAGCTACACGTGGAGCAGCGCAGGACTCGGCTGGAGCAGGCATGCCTCCTGGCCCGTTTCCACAGAGCGGTGAGGGCTCTGTCTTCTTGGGCTGCATGCGTGTGCATGTGTGTGCGTGCATGTGTGTGCATGTGTGTGTGTGTTGCCATGCACGTGCGTGTGCTATTGAGGCCCTCCAGCTCTGGAGGGAAACCCAGTGTGGACACAAGTGAGAGGAACGGGTACATCTGGAGGTCTGTCGCAGGTCCTTATGTTAGGGCACTGAGTGGGTGGGACACAGCAGGGACTCCTTAGGTTTGAGTCAACACCAGCCCAGGTGAGTAACAGAGCAGTCAGGAGACAGGGGTCCCAGCCGGGCCTGGGGAGGAAAAGCAGCCTATAACTGGAGAGTCACATGTTCTAGACGGTGACCTCGGGATAAGCTAGCATCTGTTGAACATCTGTGTCTCACCGTCTACCGGGGTCCATGGATGGAGAGGGAAGGGTGATGAAGAAGCTAGGTAAGATGGACTTGGTTGTCCTCAGGGAGCCTCTCTAGATGAGGGGACAAGCCTCATACTCCAGAAGTCAGTTTGGGACAGGGGGCCCTGGCCACAGGCTGTCTCGGAAGTCCCCAGATCCAGTGCCTGGTAAAACCAGGAGGCCCAAACTCTGACCCTACAAAAAGGCTTCATCTGGGAATCTGCCGCTGCTACTTTCCAGCAGCGTGAGTTTAAGCAAGGCTTCTGTCTGTGAGTCCTCCCTCATACACACTGTGCCGTCGCCCTTTCTTCACCTCTGCAATGAGGTGTTTGGGCAAGGACCCAAGGCCCCTTCAGCTCTCATGCTGTGTACACCGATCTGAAGACAGTGTGTAAGTGTTAAAGCAGAAATCTCCCGAGGACAAGGTGAGCAGCGAGGTGTCACAGTGTCAGGGAAGCCTTCATGAGGCAAACGAGGTCCTGGACCCTGAAGAGCAGGTGAGCTGGGGAGAGACGGAAGGGGGAGGAGAAGGAGCTTCTAAGCAGGAGGGGCACCAGAAGCAAAGGGTGAGGAGGCTCAGGGAGGGGGACGAGGAGGCTGGCAAACGGGCACACTTCATGAACCTGGAAAGATTAGGTTGGATGACAGCAGAGGAACCTGGTGACAAAATGCCCCTGAGCCCTGGAATGGTTACTCTGCTGTACGAGTGGACATGGGCGGGCTGGAGTTGGGCCGCAGAGCCTGGCTCTCTGCCGCCCAGCCCAGCCCAGCCCAGCCCTCACCCAGCTCTCTCCCTCGGTCTCCTGGGGCCGCAGGTGCAGGACTACACCTCCTGGGCGGCCGCTGTGTGGCGGGAGCTGCAGGGACAAGAGGGCTCCCAGGAGCGGGGCCGTGGCCTTCCCACGCTACTCAGCAGCCACCAGCAGCTCCGGGCAGAGCTGGAGGCCCGGGAGGAGCTGCACCAGAGGGCCTCGAAGCTGGGCCAGCGGGCGCTTCTGGCTGTAGTAGGGTCACCCATCAAGGAGGTGGGCCCCTTTCTCCGGTGCCCCCCCACCGGCCCTGACCTCGTCTGAGCCCCATCACCTCACACCCTGCCCTGCCGTGCCACGCTGGCCTCTCATCAGGGGATTCCCTCAAGATGGGCTGCCAGCTTGTCCAGGGGGCTCTCCCCAGTGCGGGCTCCCCGTGTGTCTGTCCCCAGGTCCAGGAAGGGCTGCGAGCCCTGCGGGATGAACGGGAGCAGGTGTTCCAGGCCTGGGAGCAGAAGGAAGAGAAGCTGCAGGCCATGCAGCGGGAGCAGCTCTTCCTCAGAAAGTGTGGTCACCTGGACCAGATCCTCACAGTTCAGGAGGCAGGTCCTCCCCCTGCCCCACTACACACGTCCCCATGCGCCCCCTTCTCCCTTCCTCCTTTACCCCCTGCTTGCTTCCTTGCCTCCTGGGACTCCGCTTTTTTCCTTGATGGGAGGCCCAAAGACTGGGCACAGCCTCAGTGCACATGGCTGCAAATGGGGGCTGGGGGGCCCAGCTGTTTCTGGACAGTCCCTGATGGCCTATTTGACTTCTCCATGGGCTGATCCAGATCTCCCTGAAAACCGGTGCACTAGGGAGCTCAGTGGAAGAGGTAGAGCAGTTGATCCGCAAACACAAGACTTTCCAGAATGTTCTGACTGCCCAAGATGAGAAGGTAAGAGGCTCAGAGAGAACTGGGCATGGTCAGAAATCAGGGGATGGGGGAGGGAAGAGGGCGGAGTCTAGGAACTTTGGAGAGTTCTGAATGGCGGATATGGAGTGCAAGGGTACAGGGACAGCCTGTGGGTCTAGGAGTGCCTGGCTGGGGCTGACTAAGCAGAAGTGGGTATGTGGCTCAAGAGGAGGGCCACGCTTCAGGGACACCAGAGCCACTTGGCTCCACATGACATGGTCACGGGGGAGCTGTGGGTTTGGTTCTGGCTTGCTGGGAGGACCAGGTGAGGGAAGGGCCATGCTGGGATGAGGGAAGGGCTTTCCTGTGGGCCAGCCTCCCAGCGTGGGAGAATAGGAAACTGTGACCCCGACCCTCCCCCTACCAGGAGGCAGCCCTGTGTGAGCAAGCGAAGACACTTGTGGGCCCCATCGTGCAGGATCGGCTCCACACAGTGTTAGAGCATCGGGCTCAAGTGAAGGACCTGGCAAAGAGCCGGGGACAAGACTTGCACACCTGTCTCCTGATGACTGGCTTCACCAGGGCTGTGACCCAGGTCGGAGGGCCACCCCCAACCCCGTGCCTTCCGCTTGGGCCACATTTTACAGGGTACCAATGACCTTCACCTTCCCATGCTCCTCCAGGCCTCACCACACCCCTGTGATGAGGACACTGAAGTCTGGAAGGTTCAGTGGGTTTCCCAGGGGCCTTGGACATTTGATTCAAAGGCACTGTGAACAGAGATCCTGCTGCCTCCTGAGCCTGTGAGGGCTAGGTCAGAGAGAACCAGGGAGGCAGAGGGAGGGAGCCAGGTATCCTGGGAGCAGGCCAACCTCCCCTCCAGAGGCCCTGCCCAGCCCTACCCTCTGGCTGGGGGCAGGGCCAGGCCTGAAGCATGTCCCCCTGGGCTAGAAGCACTGGATGGCATCTATCCAGCTCGGCTTCACCCAGCCCTGGAGGCCAGCAGTCCACTCCCTGGGCACAGCTGAGAGTGAGTGCGTGGGACATTCCTGGGGACTGAAGCAGCACCAGCATAATGGGATTCATGTCCCCAACCCCCACCAGGCCCAGGACTGGATTGAGGATCGAGTCCAGCAGCTGAGAGAGCCAATCCCTCCTGGGGACCTGAAATATAAACTGAGACTCCTGCGAAAACACCAGTCCTTCGAGGCTGAGATCCAGGCCCACGAGGAGGTCATAAACTCTGTCACCAAGGTAACAGACCCTTGGCCCCAGTCCTACTCCAGAGTGTGGGCTCTTGGGTGGCCAAGGAGGAAGGTTTCTGGCAGGGGGAGGGGTGACAGGCAGGCAAGATCTCCGGGTGTTCTGTCTCCCAGGATGGCGAGGCTCTCCTGGCACAGAGCCCCCCTCGGGCAGGAGAGGTCTCCCAGAGGCTGCAGGAGCTGCAGAAACACTGGCAGAAACTGAGGGAGGCAGTGGCTCTCCGGGGCCAGGAGCTGGAGATCAGGTGGAAGTTTCTGGAGTTCCTGCGGAGAGCTGACCTTACAGATGCCTGGATCCAGGAGATGGTGAGACCCAGCCGGGCAGGGACAGAGCTGGGGGTGAGGCTGTGGGGCTGAGAGATGGGGACAAGGACAGGCCTGCTGCTCCCCAGCTCCCTGATAGGCGGGAGCCCCAGCAAGAAGTTGCCCCAACACTGCTCCAGGAGCTGGCTGCCCTGGTGCTGGAGCTTAGAGCGCCATCCCAGACCCTCACCCCTCGGCCTCTGCAGGAAGCGATGGTGAACCTGGGTGAGCTGGGCCAGGACCTTGAGCACTGTCTGCAGCTCCGCAAGCGTCTCCGGGAACTCCCAGGAGTCTGGGCCGAGGTATGGGGCCCTGTGGGGGCGACGCAGTCAACCTGTCTCCATAGGGGACAGAACTGCTCAGAATAGTGAGACAGCATGGGTTGGGGGAGGGCTCCAGTCACTGCCCCAGGCTCACTACTTGCATGTGCTTGGGCAGCCCCCTCATCGTGCCAAGCCGTAGTTCCTCCATCTTTAAAATGGGGATGACGCTGGCCTCCTAGGTAAGAGAGCCAGGACGAGTGGTGGTGGCCACACGAATTGGCACATGTGCTGAAACTGCTGGGAACTGTCCTCCCCCCTGCCCCTGCCCCACACACACAGGTGCACACATGCAAAATCCAACATACTCTGAATCAAACCCGTGGTCAGGTCCGCAGTTAGCATGCCCGTTCTGTGCCCCAGTTATATAAGGTTTTACCCTCAGGGGGAGCTGGGGAAGGGATTGTGCAGCTTCTCTATACTATTTTTATTGTTATTGTTATTGCTGCAATTTTGCAATTTCCTATACATCTATAATTATTTCAAAATTTTTTTAAGATTTTATTTATTTATTTGACAGAGATCACAAGTAAGCAGAGAGGCAGGCAGAGACAGAGAGAAGGAAGCAGGCTCCCCGCCGAGCAGAGAGCCCAATGTGGGGCTCGATCCCAGCACCCCGAGATCATGACCTGAGCTGAAGGCAGAGGCTTAACCCACTGAGCCACCCAGGTGCCCCTATTTCAAAATTTAAAAAAAAAGATACACATGTGCCTGGATGGAGTGGACAATCCAACTGTAAACTCCAGCTGCCCAGAACCTTCATTCAGCTTCTTGGCTTCTCCTCACCACACCCCCACACGCACCCCCAAAATCTCTCTCATGTGCTCTAGATGAAAGAAATGGGACAAATGTAGTCAGTCAGGTGTTAGAGACCAAACACGCTCCCCTCCTCCATCCAGTGTCAGCACGTACGATTTCTAGAAGGCCAAGGTTCTCGCCCGGAGCTCCCCTTTGGCGCTGGTGGAATTCACAGCCTCCCTGCCGGGCGCTGTGGTAGAGCGAGCACCAGAGAGACCGAAGGAGCGGGGCTCAGATCCCGGGCCTGCCACACACCAGCCGTGAGAGCCTCTGGCTCTGCTCTGGTGTATACAGAAGGAGAGAGAGCCCCTCCCCTGCCCAGCTCAGCTGAGACCCTTCCTTGGAAATGCTTGGGAATTTTAACCAGCTTTCTGAATACGAGCTGTTGTTACTGGGGGCAGGATCCCTGCACTCCCTCCCATGGCTGGGGACCCCGCGCAGTGGACCCGTAAGCCCCTCTCACTAACAGCCCCCACCCAGGACGCATAGGGGTGCGGACGCACCAGGAGACCCCGCTCACCGTTTCATTCCACCACTTGCTTTGCTCTGCTTGTCCATTCTTGTTCTCAACTCTTCTCCGTGCTTTCTCATCACTTGCTTTCCTGAGCAACTTAACACGCCACTCCTCACCCTCTCCTGGGCTGAGGCAGACCCTCCACAGGCTGTGACTGCCGGGTGCCCTCACGCTTCACCCCCGCAGGACGCCGTGGACGGCATCCACATCAGGAACATCAGTGACTTGTCCTTGAAGCTCGAGAACCTGGACCCTGAGCAAGTCAAGGCCATCCACAACCGGCAACAGCAGCTAAACAGCAGGCCAGTCCCTGCCGGGAACGCAGTGGGTCTAGGGGAGGGGGCTGGAGGGCCATCTCCGACTCAGCCTTACGCCTTCCTTCCCAGATGGAAGAGTTTCCGTGGCAACCTACTCTGGTACCAGCAGCAGCTTGAGGAGGCCCTAGAGATACATACACTGTCCCGAGAGCTGGATGGCATCACTGAGCAGATTGAGGAGAAGGTAAGTAGCAAAAGACTGTGGCAGAAGGGGGACGAGGCGCTCACCCGGAGTTTCCCATGCGTCTTGTCCCCTCTTTCTGTTCGGCTTGGGTACTGGAAGTAGATGCTGCTAGGGGTCCTTCAGGGCTAGGGAGAGGGGTCTGCCAGGGGCTCTCTTGCTTATTAACTTCAGGCCCGAAAAGCCCTCATTACAGCCTTGGAGGCTGGCCCACCTGGCTTCTAGAAACACTGTGGGTCAAGAGGCCCGAGCACAGCTCCCCCACATACTCTTCTGTCTCTGGTCCCTGAGCATGGCCAGAGCGCACAGGTGCTTGGTCCCGGAGCATGTCAGCAACCACTGAGAAATGTGGACTAAACGCTGGCAGGGGAGTGGGGAGCATGTGAAGAAGTTGTCTGCCCCCGCCGCCAAGAAGTCCCATGCGACACAGATGGTGCCCTGTTCTGGGCGTGAAGGGGCTCTTGCCTCACTCTTCTTACTCCTCTGCTCCCTGCCCCCAGCCAGCCAGGCCTGGCTGTCTGTCCACGCTCAGTTCCCCCCAAAAGAATGAGAGACCACTGAGACATGGTATGTGGAGACAGCACACAGAGATGACTGGGTCAGAAGAAACTCCATCCCCTGGTCTCTCCTGGGAATTGTTCTTCACAGAAGGAAGGGGCCTTGGTCAGCAGAGGGCACGGGGAAGGGAATCAGGTGGGGTACTTGGTTCTCACACAGAAACCCCATGGCTGGTGACCCCTCGGCAGTGAGCGGGGAGCTGCAGCAAAGGCAAAACTAGTAAGGCTGCATTACTTCCCAGGCCACCCTGGTCCAGGCCCTGGACCATGGGAAAGATCGAGAGAGCTTGCAGAGGCTGATCCGGAAACACAAGGAGTTGGAGCAGGAAATAGGCCTCCTCCAGGCCCAGGTGGAGGTACACAGCTGGGTGTGGAGTGGCCTCATCTGTGGGATGCTGGGCAGGCCACAGAGGGCAGGAGGCCTTCCAGACCACGGGAGCCAGCAGACTTCATTGAGCAGTACCGCCCCCCAGAGGCCAGGGGCCTCCCTCAGCCAGGGCTCCCCTGACTACCACCTACCTCCCTGCCCCAGCCCCTGAGCCCAGCTTTCCCCACAGTCCCTAGAGCAGGCAGTGGGCCGAGTCTGCCAGAGAAGCCCTGGGACAGCCCACCGCCTCAGCCGCAAGCAGCAGGAGGTGACGGACAGTTGGTGGCAGCTCTGGAGGGGGGCCCAGAAGCGGTACGGACCCCTAGGCCTCTTTCCTCACAGACTGAGTCCTGGGAGCTTCTCTGTCTCACCCCTTCCCCTTAACCCTGGCTTCCCCTGAGAACATTTTTCCACCCTTCGAATAACCATTGCTATTGTCCCCTATTAATCCCCAGCCCTGGGCCCTTGTCTGGCCAAGGGGATTCGGAGAGCATTGGTGTGGGTGCAAGGGAAGGAGGGGCTTGGAGGCCCCAGGGCTAGCTGATGAACCCTGCGGGCAGGAGGGAGTCCCTGGAGGCCTTATACGAAGCTCAGAGTCTGCAGGCCGAGCTGCGGTGCTTGTCAGTCTGGGCCCAGGGGCTGCGGGCGGAGATGGAGGCCCGAAGCACCCCAAGCAGCCCTGCGGAGGCCCAGCGCAGGCTGGAGGAGCACCAGGAGCTCAAGGTGAGGGCCGGACCCTGGGACCTCATCTTGCCTCTGCCCTGTCCCAACTTCCTCTGAGCCCTTCCTCCCTCACCTCCTCACCTTCCTCCCTCACCTGCCTGGGCCATCCTGCCCACTCCGCTGTGTTCCACCTTACGCCTCTTCCCTTGCATGGAGGGAGCCCGGCCTCGGGAGTCTGAGGCCCATTTTATGGCAGGCCGAGCTGGACTCGTGGGCAAACCCCATCGGCCTGGCCCGAAGCACCGGGCAGCGACTGCTCGCAGCAGGGCACCCAGCTGCCCCCGACCTCCGCCAGGCCCTGGCTGTCTTAGACCAGCATCTGAACAGCCTGGAAGGGGCCTGGCAGGACCACCAGCTCCAGCTGCAGCGGGCCTTGGAGCTTCAGGTATGCAGCCTCCATCCTGCCCTCCCTTAACCCCACCGGCCCCCGGTCAAAGCCAAACCCCAAGGCCGCTGTTCCTCAGCTTTGCCCAGCACCCAGCGCCCAGCTGGCCCGCAGCGAGTCTTGCCGGCTGTGCACGTGTTCTTTCGAGCCGAGGTCTTGGTCCCTGGTTTCTCCTCAGAGCACCCACAGGCTCACTCCACCTGCACCGAGGGGACCCTCTGCTCACTTCCTTTTGCCTTTTCCTTTCTTGACAGCTGCTTCTGAGTTCTGTGGAGCAGATGGAAAGTTGGCTCTGCAGCCAGGAGGCCTGCCCCACTAGCAAGGGTCTCAGGGTGGGTGCCGACCCAGGTTTTACCAAAGCAGCGGCCAGTGCTGCCTGAGCTCCCCAGACCCCGGGGGCGGGGGAGGGCTCCCCATCCTCTACCACCTGCAGCCCTGAAGCCTTCTTCCCTCCATGTTTGTGGTTCTCCTGCACCTGGGGCTCAGCCCCACAGGGAATGTCCCAGGAGCTGAGCGGGTGAGCGTGCGCCCTTTGACCTGTTCTTGCCTCCTTCCCACGACTTCTCACCTCTGCCCTCCTCATGTCCCTCCCCCGAGGTTTGCTCCTCCAGCCACCATCCCAACCCCTGTGGCCAGCGAGCCTGACTCAGCGGAGATCTCGGAAAAATCAGGGGCCAGCTGGTTCCGTGCTGACACAGTCTTACCAGAGTGCAGAGGAGGGGGTGTTCCTGTTGGGTGAAAAAGCTCCATGTGCCCTGAAAATTCTGACCCTGACCCCAGCCCCAGTACCTTCCCTGGCTAAGGATCACTGTCCTAAAGCCAAATGTGGCCCTGAGACCTCAGAGGGATGGGTTTGGGCAGAGGGCTCATCATGTGGGTGAGTGTGGGTGGCATGGCCGGCAGAGAGCTTGGGACGGGAGGGGCAGCCCCACGGGTGGTAGTGGCTTCCCTGCTCCTGCCAGGACTCTTGGGCTGCTGCAGAGACCCTCCTGAGGAAGCACCAGGTGCTGGAGCGGGGCCTGGAGGCTCAGGCTGAAAAGATGAGCGCGCTGGAGGCCGCGGCCCGCAGGCTGCACCAGGCTGGTTACCCCGAGGCCCAGGGTGCCCTGGGTCGGTGCCAGGCCATGCTCCTGAGGTACATCTGGTTCTGAGCTGTGGGGGGGTGGAGGGCGTTGGGGGGTGGGAGGGGTGCGGCAAACTCCCCAGCGTTTTCCAGGGGCTGAGGTCGATGCCAAGCACCCCTGCCGGCCCAGCATGTGGCCCCCCAGGGGAGATGAAAGGGAGTTGTACCAAGAAACGTGTCCCAGGAAACTGAAGGAGGGGCGACCTAATGGAAGGGCCCGGGCAGAGCCCAGTGGTTAAGTGTCCATGAGCCAGAGTGTCCTGAGTTCCTGTGCTGCCCCCTTGTGGTAGGATTTGGGGCACTTGCCTCACAGAGTCTCAGGTCTAGGAGGATGGGGTAACAATGCCTGCCTCTTCAGGTAGTTGGGAGGATCGAGAAGGTACCCTTGGTGTCTTAGCAGGGCGCCTGCCACTCGGGCAGGTTGGCACATTTCTCACGCCCATTTAGATGAACCCAGCACAGCTCACGAGACACCAGGCTCTTCCTTTTTACCTCCTAAAAGCCCGTCCAGTTCAGCTAAGTCATCCAGCTTCTCAGACTTTTAGAGCCAGGTGGATGTGGCCAAAAGCCGCCTCTCAGACTGGCAGGGGTCTCTGCCTTTCCCAGAGAGCCCACTGGGGTCCACAGTGCTTGTCAGCCCTCGTGCGGGCCCTCTGACAGGGGGAGGGCTGAGCCCTTCGCTCCTGCTCCTAGCACGTGGGACCCCCCCCCACCCCCAGCAACCAGGAGGCCTTTGATGGGCGGATGACAAACACTGGTTTGCTGGTCTCTGTCAGCACCCTCCCCTCGCGACCCCTGATCACCTTAGATGGTTTCTGGTGGCCTGGCTTTCCCCTGGGACAGTGCTACCGTGACCCCTCCCCTTTGGGCTTCTGGAATCCTCTGGGGAGGTGGCAGTTCCCATTCCACCAAGCCTCGCTGCACCTCCACCCCCACACCCTTTGGTAGCCCCAGCAGGGGGAGAGAAGTTTCCACTCAATGCTGGTGTGGAGACGACAGGGATGTGGGAGTGTTAGGCTTTTGTTCCTATTTATTTTTTAGATCACGGGTCTAATTTCTCTTTTTGTGCGGACAGCAATGCATTTGATACACTGGTACAGAGAGATACACACATATATAAGTCAGCAGATCGACACACACACACACACATTTGGGTGGGCGCCCGCTCGGAGCCCTTCCTAAGGGTAGTGCACAATCAAACTAGTGGTTTGCATGCTGTACTAGTTGGCTAGTGCGGCCATGACAAGATCCCACAGACTGGTGGCTTCAACGCCAGAACAGTGTTTTCTCACAGTGCTGGAGGCCAGAAGCCCTCAATCCAGACGCTGACAGGGTGGGTTTGCCCTGAGGCCCCTCTCCTCAGCCTGCAGACCACCGTCCTCCCCTCTCCTCACAGGGTCATCCCTGCGTGTGTGTGACACCTGATGTGGCGGGTTGGGGGCCCTCTGAGCAGCTCATTTTAACTTCTTTAAAACCCTATCCTCAGATTCAGTCCCACTGTGAGGTACTGGGAATGAGGACTTCAACTTAAAAATGTGGGGGGACACAGGTCAGCCCACGGTAGGCACTAGTGAAAAGGGAGAGTAGAAGTTCTCTCCTTTGAGAGGGAGCCCCGGGCTCCGGGCGTACTGGTCCAGAAGAAGGGCTGTGGCCATGGGGAGGCACATGCATGCCCCTGGAGCAGCGCCAGGTCCGGGGAAGGGACCCTGAGGGGGCCATGACACCCTCTTTCTGGCAGGAAAGAGGCACTGGTAGAGCGAGCCAGGACCCGTCGCCGCCAGCTGGAGGAGCTCCAGCAGCTGCAGACTTTCCTGCAGGATTCCTTCGAGGTTCCCCTGGATTGGGGGGTGGTAGTGGTTGTGGTGGGGAAGGAGAGGCCAGCCTTCCTCGGGGCAGCCCAGAGGTTCGGGGGAAGGGGGAGAGCCCGAGGCAGCTGGGCCTGGTCCTCTGCGTCTGTGCAGGTGGCCACGTGGCTGAGGGAGAAGCACTCCGTGGCCCTGGAAGAGGGCTGGAGGGACCCCGCTCTGCTGCAGGCCCAGCTGTGGAAGCAACGGAGTCTCCAGGCTGAGCTAGACGCAAGTGTCCACCACCGACAAAGGCTGCAAACGGTGAGGGGACAGTCCTGCAGGCCAGAGAGCATGGGGAGACCCGGCAGAGCCCTGGTAAGGGCTCTGATCCAGAGTCACCGATGACTGACACTTATCTAGTACTTTCTGTACACAGGCACTATGCCCAGCACCCAAGGGGAGACACAAACAGTAGCTTTCCTGGGGCACCCTCTCCAAAAATAGTGCCTTTTCAATTACGTATTGACGGGATGGTTTTTAAAGCCATCTTGGATGGACACGAGGGGACAGAGAAAGGCCGCAGTGAGCAGGCCTATGGGTAAAGGAGCCAAAGTGTAGCATCTTTGAAATTTACCCTCTCCCACCTGCAGAGGGCAGGACCTGACCCCAGGTTGGCTCCCTCTAGCAAGAGGTGTCCTGCTAAAAATGTTTGATGTTTGATCTCGTTTAAACAAAATAACTGTTGTTCTCTCCATTCTATGGATAAGGAAAATGAGCTCAGAGAGGTTCAAGAATTCGCCCAGGTCACACATCGAGCCCACAGGCTGGGGGGTGGAGCCCGCACAGGTTCATGGGCACCAGCCATCCTAAGTCCTAGTGGTGTTCCCTGTGTGGCTGTAGGAGGGACAGAGGCTGCTGCAGGAGGGCCACCCAGCCTCAGAGACCATCCGGGAGCGGCTGCGGGAGCTGGGGGAACTCTGGGACGAGCTGCAGGCCAGCAGCCAGAGGAAGGCAGCCATGCTGCAGGAGGTCTGTGAGGTGGGCTCTGTGTGCTAGGGAACAGGCCAGAGGCGGGGGGGGGGTGAAGGGAGTGCTGGGCCTCTCCCCCTTGTGCCCACCTCACATTCTGCCCTAGGCCCTGCATCTCCGTCGGAGTGTGGAGGAACTAGAGAGCTGGCTGGAGCCTGTGGAGGTTGAGCTGAGAGCCCCTGTCAAGGACCAGGACCAACCTGAGCTAGACAAGCTCCTGGGGGCACAGGGAGAGCTGGAGGCCGCCGTGGAAGGGCAGGCCAGGCAGGCACAGTGGCTGTGGGGCCAGGCCCAGGTCCTTACAGGGGAAGGCCTCTGCCTCGCCCAAGATGTGAAAGACCAGGCCCTGCAGCTGCTTCGGAGGTAGATCGACCCACGTGCCTCGTGCTTGCCCCCCTCGCTCCCTGCCCTCCAGCTTGTCTCCTCCGGGCCACCCCCTGCTCCCACGATGAGGGGCACTGAGTGGGTGAGCGCGGGGTCACCGTCTGGCCCCCACCCCTGACCGTCCCGTCCCCACCCTCCACCGTTGCAGGTTTGAGAGCCTGAGGGAACCCCTGCAGGAGCGCAGAGCTGCCCTGGAGACCCAGAGCCGCCTCCTACAGTTCTTTAGGGATGCCGATGATGAGATGGCGTGGGTTCGGGAGAAGCTGCCCCTGGCCACCACCCAGGACTGTGGACAGAGCCTGAGCGCTGTGCGACAGCTGCAGGAGAAGCACCAGGTGTGGGCCCGCTCACCCTGAACCTCAGATCGGCACCAGTCCCAGCCAGCCAGTGGTGCTGGGACCTCTCCACCTCTGGGGGGCTTTCGGGGCACCCCAGGTTCTTTGTGGGCCAGGAAAAGGAAGGCTTTGGGGGCAGATCTGCGGGATCCTGTAAGGCTTCCAGCACGACTCTGGGTCCCCTGAGGAGGGTCTTCCTCTCACTCCCCAGAACCTGGAGAATGAGATGAGTAGCCACGAGGCTCTGACCCAGGCCGTGGTGGCCGAGGGACACCAGCTGGCACAGGCCGGGCCCTTTGCCACAAAGGCTGCTGCCCGAGTGCAGCAGCTGGAGAGCGCCGTGGGCGGCCTGCGGGCAGAGACCACTCGGAGGCGGCTGCAGCTACAACAGGCTCAGGAGGCCCAGCAGTTCCTGACGGAGGTGAGGGGCTGAGGTGGGCACGGCTGGACCTGAGGAAACCCAGAGTGTAGGCGGCATTCCAGGTTCTCTCTGCGTCCCCTCTTCCCTCAGCTAAGTGCCCTTCTGCGCCCCCACCCCACCTCCACCCCTGGAGCTGGTCCTTCTGCAAGTTGCCCAGAGCCCTGGGTTGGGTACGATTTTGTTTTGTTGTCTCTTCTAAACCGGTGGTTCTCAGTCATTGCCTTCCATCAGAACCACCTGCAAGCTTTACGAAATGCGGATACTCAGGTTCCATTCCAGATCAGATCAGAATCTTCGGGGTTGAGGGCCAGGCACAGGGAGCGTGGAAGCTCTGGGGGATTCCCATGTGCATCCAGGGTGCGAACCACAGCTCGAGACCTCAAGGCCATGCGTGCCCCAAGCTGGGAGCCCCAGAGGCCATGACCCAGGGAAGACTGCTCTCCCTGCACCCCCAGCTCCAGGAGGCAGAAGCCTGGCTGGAAGAACAGGGCTGTGTCCTGGACCTCAAGGATGTTGGCCAGAGTGCTGAGGCCATGCGTGCCTTTCTGCGGCGGCTGGAGGCCACCTGGAGAGACCTGGAGGCGTTCGGCCTGCGCATTGAGAGCCTGCAGCAGACGGCAGCCCTCCTGGAGAGCAGGCAGAACCCGGAAAGGTACGGGGGAGCCCGGCCCACGTAGGGAGGCGCAGGGAGGGCTCTCCCTTCAGAGGCAGGCACGTGAGGCTGTTCTGGCCTAGAGAGGAAAGGCTTCAGCCGGGTTGTCCTTTGTGCCACAGTGGCAGGGCACTGGCCCGGATGCGGGCGGTGAGGGATGCCCACTCAGGGCTGCTGCTGAGGGCGGACGGCAGGCGGCAAGGCTTGCGGGAACAGCTACAGCTCCACCAGCTGGAACGGGAGGCCCTGCTTCTCGAGGCCTGGCTGGCCAGCAAGGCGGCCATGGCTGAGTTGCAGGACCATGGGCAGGAACTGGAGGCTGTCATGGTGAGTCTCTCCTGAGTGAGCCTGGGGCCAAGTAGATGGAGGCCGAGCCAGGGCAAAGGAGGTGTGCGTTTGGGTGAGAGGGAGGCGAGGGCAAGAGCCAAAGGGAAGAGGGGGGGCTCTGGGCGGATCCCCATGGTGCCAGAGCCAGAGTTGAGGGATGTCTGCTCCTGCCTCGTCCAGTATGGGTGGGGTCGGGGCGGGGGGGACGACTTCAGACACTGCCAACCCTTCGTGAGCTGCTGGATGCCACCTTCTTGCCCCTCTATCCCCACAGATGTTGGAAGAGAAGTTTGATGCTTTCAGAAAGGAAGCTCAGAGCCTGGGGCAGGCCAAGGTGCAGGCCCTGAGGGAGCTGGCAGACTCCCTGGAACGGATGGCACCCAGGTGCACTCCCCAGATTCAAGCCCAGAGGAGTCGCATCGAGGCTGCTTGGGAGAGGCTGGACGGGGCAATAAAAGCCCGCATCCAGGTAAGTGCCCCCCAGGCCAGGCCAGGGGCAGCCAAGGAGCAGGAGCATCGATGCCTTCTGCCTGGGTCGGGGGCCAGTAGGACAGCCGGGGCTAAGCGTAGGAACATGGGAGTATGGGCATGAGAGAGAGAGTGTGTGTGTGTGTGTGTGTGTGTGTACACGTGCGCATGCACACACGCGGTGGGAGGGGGCTGCCTCTGACTCCCAGCACTAGGCAGATGAGGACTCCCAAATTCTTGCACCTTCACCTCCCCCCACCCCAGCTCTCTCCAGCAATTTTCTTTCTTGCTAGCACAGTTCACTCCTCCAAGGAGAAACAGAAAGCCGGTCTGGCTAGCTTCTGAACCCCTCGAAGCCTCCCCTAAACACAGGCCTGGGGTTTGAAACCACCCACAGTATTGATCTGTCCTCACCCACATGCACTTAACGGTTTCCTTTGCTGCACCCCCCATTCTCCGAGCTGCCGTGCCCTGTGCAAATGGGCTCCGTGTTGCTCCCTGACCTGTGTTCTCAGCTGGAGCTGCTGGTTTTCTTTGACACAGGCTGCTCCCCAAGTCCCTGACAGCCCGGACAGCCTCCTGAGCTGACCCTCCTCTCCTAGCCAGTCCTCTCAGAAACAAAAGCCCTCCTTCCTAGGGACCCATCCCCCATGCTTAGAGCCTCCATTTCCACCTTTCTCGTGATTTGAACACCAAAGATCCCCTCATCACACGGTGCCCCCTGAGACCCTAGCCCCTCATCTGTAACATCACACACCTTTTGAGCACCTGCCACATCTGGGACGTTCTCTGTACCTGGTGGTGACAAACAAGTCACCGAGCCCCATGGTCCTCCTTATTTAAAGGGAGGTGGCCCACAAGGCCACGTCTCTAGGGAGAAAGACCCTAGGAATGAGCTCAACCCAGAGCAGGCCCTCGTCCCTCTCCCAGAGCCTGGCCATAGCCCGGGAGGTCCGGGGCTTTGAGCAGGCAGTGGCTGAGCTCCAAGAATGGATGCAAGAGAAGGCCACCCAGATGGTGAGAGACATCTGTGACTGTAGCCCGTCATCAGTGCAGACCTTGCAGCAACAGCACAGGGGCCTGGAGGTGAGAGCACCTGCCCCAAGGTCTCCCTGAGGGGGAGGGGGAGGGCCCCCCAGAGGGGAGAAGGGAAGGCCTTCCTAGCCTGGAAGTGCTTGTTCGGGGTGCATGCGGAACACAGTGGAGCTGGCTTGGGAAATCCAGGGAAAGAGGACACCCCACCCCACCCCCAGCCCCCCACCGTGCAGAGAGGCCGGGGTGCTCCCAGAATGAGGGGCATGCGTCAGGTTGTGTGGGGGGAGGACTGATCAGGTATTCTGGTGGCAGCGGGACCTGGCAGCTGTGGAGAAGGAGGTGGCCCGGGTGCAGATGGAGGCCCACCGGCTGGGCCAGCTTTACCCTGAAGCTCAGGAGGGCTTGTGCAAGCAGCTGGCCAGAGTAGAGGAAGCCTGGGCTACCCTGGATGTGAAGGCCCGGGAGCGGGGTCAGCAGCTGGAACAGGCTGCCCGGGGCCATGCCTTCCTCAGCTGCTGTCGGGAACTGCTGTAGGTGACATCCCGCCCTGGTGTTGGCCCAGCTCTGCCCTGCTGGGTGGGGGTCACCCCAGCTCTTTGGGGAGCTGGTCTCCCCTTCCCTGGGCACACCTCAGGCCCTGCCTCTTGAGGCTGCTCTTCCAGGCCTGACAGCAGCTTCATCTCTTTGCCCCCAGAGCATGGGCTCAGGAGAAGCAAGCTCTAGTCTCTTCCGAGGAGCTGGCCGGGGACGTGGTGGGGGCCGAGCAGCTCCTGGTGCAGCAGGAGGAGCTGGGGCAAGAACTCCAGGAGCATTGCCTTCGTGCCCACGATGTACAGCAGGAAGGGCGGCAGCTGATAGACAGTGGCCACTTCATGTCCCTGGAGGTAGGAGCAAAAAAGGGATGGAGCCCAACTACCCAAGGCCTTGGAACCCCTAGCAGAAATCTCAGCCCTCAGGAGAAGGCAGGCAAGGAGCAGAGAGAGAGAGGCCAAGAAGGGAAGGGGAGGGTCTGGGCCTCCCCTGGAGCCCTCTGCTGGGCCCTCCAGGCCTCCCCTGCCTCAGTGCTTTCGCTGGAGCGTCTGACCCAGAGCATCCCTTCCCACCAGGTGACAGCGTGTCTTCGGGAGCTAGAAGGGCAGCTGCAGGCACTCACGGAGGCCTGCACCCTGCGCCAGGAGCGCTGCGAGGAGAACTGGGGCCTGCAGAAGCTACGGCAAGAGCTGGACCAGGCCGAGGCTTGGCTGGCCTCCCGGGAGGTTCTACTGCTGGACCCCAACTATGGGGTGAGCCCAGCCCCCCCACCCCATTAGCCAGCTGCATCGGATGACAGCTGTGGCCAAGGGCAGGTCCTGCTGTTCCTCAGCTCCCTACCCGATAAACCGGGTTGCGGACCCCAAGGGGAGGCTCTCAGCTCCCCCTGGAGCTGGGCCTCACCCTGGCTGCCTTCTCCCCAGCACACTGTGTCCGACGTGCAGCTGCTACTCTGTAGACACCAGGACTTAGAGAAGTTGCTGGCAGCCCAGGAAGAGAAGTTTGCCCAGCTGCAGAGGAAGGCAGGGGTGAGAGGAGGCTGGGCGAGGGTCCACCAGCAGCTGGGGCCTGAGGGCGGGGGAGGGGGGGCGGTGGCGGGAGCAAGCTGAGAATGGAGCCACCCCATGCCCCATGCACTGAGCCCACGGCTGGCCCCTCGGAAAAACCCTGTTCTTTGCCAGGCCAGCTGCAGGGCCCTGTTACCCTCCGACCCGGGAAAGGCTGGAGCCCCACTGTGGACTAGGATGACAGGGAAGTGTCTTAAACCATCTAAAGCAGGAACAGATGAAAGAACCATGATGAGGCAGGGGTTCTCTCTAGGGGAAGGGATTCGAGGAAGAGAGGCGACCTGATCTGGCTCACCTCACTCCCCTCTCAAAGGTGGACCGGAAGCTGCTGCAGCAAGTGACAGGGCTGGAGCCCGGGAGTGCTGGCCACAGGCTCACATGCCCCCAGCAGAGGCCCTTTGGAAGCTGGTGGCCAGGAGTACAGCTGGCGGAGACAAGGGACCTGCAGCCAGGTGTCCCCGTTGGGCCACCCATACCCTCTGCCACCACGGTCTCCCTGGAACCTGTGGCCCGGCAGCAGGAGCCCAGTGGGGTTAGGGCCATGGGGGTAAGGCCCAGACCCTGGAGCCAGCACTGAGCCCCGGGGTGGGGGGCACTGGGCCTAGGAGCGGAGAGTCCTCAGGAATGAAGTGATCAGAGAGGGGAAGATTGCTAGCCCACCTCTCAGAGAGGGCCTCTCCTCTGTTCCTGGATGTTTCCTGGGCCCCATCTTGCCCTTTCAGGATGCTAAGGGTGCCCCCACCATGGAGGGATTTTTGGAGTTCCAGCAGCAGCTTTGGTCTGCCAAGAGGCGGGTAAGTATGAGAAGGTTCCTTCTCCAGGCAGCTCTTTTCCACAGAACAGCTTAGGCTCAGAAGGGCCACCAGGGCCTGGAGTCTTGACATGGTAGATAATCCCCCGCCCCAGTTCTTAAGACAGTTTCATTCTCTTTATTTAAGTAATCTCTACACCCAGCGTGGGGTTCAAATTCACAACCCAGCCCCAAGAGCAAGAGTCACACACACTATTGACTGAGCCAGCCCGGTGTCCCAGGACAGTTTCCTTCTTAAGCTACCTCAGAGCTGCCCCACCTCAGGCTGGAGGTTGGGGCCTTCCTCCTCCTCCTCTTCCTGGTTTCCCAGCACCTCATTCCCAGGCTCCCTTGGGCCAGTCCAGCACGTGGCCTGGGAGCCTCTGGTGACACACATGTCTTCGCAAGGCCAGGCTCCAGCTCCCCTCCACGCCCAGCTGGTACAACCTCCCCACCTTCTCTCCACAGCCCTGCTTGAGCCCCTGGGATGGCTGCTATGGGACCCTGGGGGGCAGCTCCCTCAGCCTCTTCTGGGACAAGAGGACAGCAGCAGAGGTACTGGGCAGTGGAAAACATGGGAGACAGAGGACAGGCCCACAGGGAAGAGCGGACATGGCCGCAGTGACCCCTCTCATGTCTTCTCAGAATATGGCCCCAGTGGCCAGCCTAGACCTCAGAGGAGCCCAGTGCGAGAGGCCGGGGCACCAGCATGGCAGGAAACACGCCTTCTCCTTAAGGTTAGGGCCATGTAGAGAAGGAGACAACAGCCCAGGGCCATACTGACCCAGCAGGCACAGCCTCCGAAGAGCAGCCCAGGGGCTGGAGGCAGGGGTCCCCTTATGGCAGGCCAAGAATTTTGACCCCCGGCTCCCTGGGTGGCAGGCTGAGCAGCGGGGTGGAGATGCCCTGGGCAGCGCCATCAGAAGGTCAGGCCGAGAGCGGGATTCGAGCCCTGAGCAGCACAGCTGGTAAGCACTGGAGGAACCTGGGGAGGGACTTGGGGTACTGAGTCCCTGGGCCCCCGGCTGCTGTTTCAGGCATCCTCAGAAGTGCCACATCTAGTACCTCTCTACCCGGGAGAGGTAAGTGGGACTTCATGTCTTCCCAGAGAACTGAAGGCCCAGAAGGGGTAAACCACTTGCCAAAGATCACAGAGGGCAGGCCGGGCCTGCCCCCCTGGCTGCCTCCTGGCCCTGTCCCAGCCCCCCCTCGGAATCTCTCAGACTCCCCTGCATGCTCCTAGGCTTTGTTCTGTGACCCTGGGACCTTCTCTAATCTTCCAGTCCTCAAAAAGCTCTGAAGGCCCTGCCCTTGGGGTGTCCTGTGGACAGTGGCCAAACCCAGCTCCGGCAGGAGGGATGCCTGGAACACCCCCTGCCCCAGAAGTCTCTCATCACTGTGGTCAGAGGGGCTCCACCCAGAGACCGTGTGTTCGGGTCCTGTCCTCAGGCTGCTGCGAGCCCCGGGTGGGAGTCCCTCACCTGCTCCTCCCAGGCTCTCGGGGTTCCTGGCTCCCTTCCTCACACTGTCTCTGGTCCCATGAGAACTGAGCCTGAGCTTCCAGCATCCCAAAGGCCTCCTGGGTGTCTTCAGGGTCTTCTCTAGACTGAGCCCTTCTCAGCCCGTCTGCATTCGGCCTTCTGGGAGGCAGGGCGCATGGGGCACCGCATGGGCAAGGCTTGACACGTGCCTGGCTCCTGTAGCAGGCACATCAGTCCATCTGGGCTGCCTTTTAAAAAATCACAGACTAGGTAGGTAACAGACCAAAACCATTTATTTCTTACAGTTCTAGAGACTGGGAAGTCCACCATCAAGATGCCACCAGATTCGGGGTCTGGTAAGAGCCGTCTTCCAGGTCGTGAGGGGAACCCTCTTGCTGTGTCTCACTTGGTGGAAGGGGCCAGGTTGTTCTCTGGGGTTTCTTTAAGGGCTCCCCTCTCATCGCCTAACCACCTCCCAATACCATCCCCTTAGCGTTAGCATTTCCATGTAGGACTCTGTAGGGGGAGACACAAACATGCAGGGAGTCTGCTGACTACAGAAGACCTAGCACAGGGGCCGGGACTGACCACTGATCTCCCTTTGCTCTGCAGCCCGCAGTCTGAGCCTGGAGCACCCAGCCAGACAGGGGGGCTTCCCCGCTGAGCACACTGCTGAGGGCGTGCCCAGCCCGGCCGCCCCACTCAGGTAGGGTACTTGCAGATGTGGGGGGGCGGTCCTGAGCCCCATGATTGGCACAGCTGCAGCCTTCTTAAGCCCAAGATCTGGAGACTCAGATCTGCTAGGGTATAGGGTAACCCCCGTATTTGAGACCCTCAGCAATAGAAAATCCTAGCACCCCACCCTACCCCCAATCGGGTACGAGCCTCTACTCAGAGTCCAGGCCCTGAGGGTCCTTTTCCTCACAGATTCCACGCCTGTCCCCTGACTTCTTCACTGAGGGAGATGCCCATGAGCACTCACAGCCAGCCACAACCCGGGGACTTCCTTCAGGCCAAGGGCCCTGCCCAGGCACCTGCCCCCAGCTTACCCTCCCTTTCCTGCCCCGGCAAGGCCCAAGGTAAGGATACCCCGGGCGTCCACCCCTGGCTCACTTCTCAGCCTCCTTTTCCTGTCCAAGACAGAAGACGGGTTGCCGGCTAGCCATATCTGGCCTGCACTCTGCCCTCTCTCCGCTCTTCCCTGTTCCAACAGGAAAGGGGAACCTTACTATCCTCGAGCAGGCCAGAAGTCAGGCTGTCACCCCTCACACACACACACTCACACAGACTCTCGCAGAGACAGACACCCCAGGTCAGGCCCGAGGAGCATGTCCAGAACCTCAGAAGGCGACCATGGCTGTGGTCTCTGGCACACAGGCTCCACTTTCAAATCCAGAGAACATGGTGCTGAATGAATAGGCTTTGTCCCTGGATGGTGGCTTCTAAGGCTCCCAGGGCCCCCATTTTTCCCCACCGTGGCACTAGCTACATGCCCTAGGCAGGGCCCAAGCATCAATGGGCCAGAGCAAACGGGG